>OZ059827.1:42270715-42852985 GCA_964057195.1 Orthosia cruda | reverse complement strand
AGCGGCAAGATTATATTTATTCGAGCTTTGCAAAATGATCAGAAAAATACAGATAACGATTCATCAAAACACCAGGACAACTATACAAACCACACAGAAGATTTCTTTCAGCGACAGATGCAAGATTTGGTGAAATCTCATTTAGAAAACGTTCACTATCTTATAATGAAGGATAGCCATGGTGATGTTGTTCGTACATTTGTTCGAGTTAGCGACAATGAGTTATAAATGTCAGTGTAATAAAATAATTGACTCATTATTAATATAACCGTTTAACCAGTTGCCATGAAATTTGTAAAACAACCACAATCATTACAAGTAAACAATCTTTGTGTTCATTCTCAGGAGACTGGTTTTCGCCATGGAGAATTATTACCTAAATCAGTACGATGCATTATTTGCGGCCCGTCAAATTGTGGAAAAACTAATTTAATAATTGGTCTTCTTATACACGAAAATGGTTTAAGATTTCAAAATGTTTATGTTTATTCGAAAACCTTGCAACAACCTAAGTATCTTTTTTTAGAAAAAGTCTTGCAACGAGTACCAGACATTTCATTTCAGAAATATCATGAAAATGAACAAGTACTAAGTGTTCAGACCGCAAAACCGAATTCTGTAATTGTATTTGACGATGTTGCTTGTGAAAACCAAAGTAATATACGTGATTATTTTGCTATGGGGAGACACAAGTTCATCGATTGTTTTTATCTAAATCAGACATATAGTAAAATCCCTAAACAGTTAGTAAGAGACAACGCAAACCTAATCGTGCTTTTTAAACAAGATGAAAGAAATATGAAACATGTTTATGAAGAACACGTCAACACTGACATGACATGGATTGAATTTCGTGAAATGTGTTCAAAAATATGGAGTATACCTTTCAATTATGTTGTAATTAATAAAGATTGTTCAAAAAACAAAGGATGTTATAGAAGTAAATTTGACACGTTTGTAGTCTTTGACTAAGAACACGAATACATATAGTATATAAGGCTATTACCTTTCTAACAATATTATTCACCTTACGACGCTAAATCAATTACGACCTATTTACCAATATGGAAAAATCATTAAAACAACAAATTGTTGATGCGGCAGAAGCTGTAAAGATAAAAGTACGAAAAATGAGAGATACCGAGATTAACAATAAACAAGCACTGGAATCTGTTTTCAAACCTGTAACAGAACCACTTAACTTAATTGCTAATGCTGCTAAGCAAGCTCCTCTCCTGCGTGTCAGTGATGATTTTGCTGATGTTCCGTTTACTAACGAAACTTTGCAGAAAGAAGGAACTGGTAGCTCAGAAAGAAATGAAAATAATGATGATGAAGACAAATATGAATCCGATATCAACAGTGACTCTTCTTATGAATCAGTAGTTGAAAGTAATCAAGCTTGTGATACGTCATCCTGGTCAGTATCTTCAGAGGCGTTGGCAGATATTCCATTTGGAGTAAGAAAAGACCGCGGGCAATTGATGTTAGGTTCTGCTTGCATAACGATCAACGATCAATACATCACCGTGGCTGAACGTAAATACCGAAATACACCTGGTTTAAAACAGTTGTTGCTTAAGAAAGATGTGGACTTAAGCTTGGTTACAGATAGTGATATGCAAAATTATAAGTTGATGTTACTTGACACAAATGCACATCGTCGAGACTATGAGCCAAGTAAGCCAATAAAAAGTAATAAAGGACAAAAATATTTGCAAGTTATTAAACCTCTTTTTCAACTAAAGAATACAGTTCAGGGAAAGGGTCTACCGTTACTAAAAAAGTGGCGAAAAAACGTAGATTTAGTGTACTGGGATAACCCTAATGAATTAGTGGACAGGTTGAAATTGTTAATTGCATCTAGAGATGCTGGCAACACAGGATTAGATAATGAAATTATTTCTATCATTGAAGAATTGCGTGAATGTAAAGTTATAAATAAATAAATATTTTAAAATGTGTTTATTTTACTATCAACCTCTCGATACAATACACCTTAAACATGAACGTAGACAAATTCGGGCACTTCATTCACAAAAGAATGCGTTTATCAGAATTATTTGAGTTTAATGAAAATGCATTATTAAAATCAGAAAACGGAGACTTTGATTTAAAAACATCAAAACTGAGAGGAATTAGAAATCCAGTAGAAGCAGACGATGCTGTGAACAAGGATTATGTAGATCGATTGAATGCTAACACGTTAAAAGAATTAAATAATCTGGCTGTGAACAAGGATTATGTAGATCTATTGAATGCTAATATGCATAAAGAATTTAATAATCTGATTGATACATTGCGTTCTCAAATGATAAAAGATGCAAAGGGTATAGTTCAAGGTACTTTAAAAGCAAGGGTACTTGAGGTTTCAACTCAGTTGCAAGATAAGTTTTATACTAAAGCAGAGGTAGATAAATTACTTGAAAATCTCAGTAATGACAAAACAACAAATAGTAAATGAAATACATAAAGCTGCACGAAGAAATTTCCTTAGACGTACTGTCATTCTAAAGGGGATCGATGACTTGTGGCAAGCTGATCTAATGGACATGCAGAAACTGAGAAAATATAATAAAGGTCATAATTACATATTAGTTGTAATTGACTGCTTCTCAAAGTATGCTTGGACAGAGCCGTTAAAATCAAAAAATAAACTTGATGTTTCTCATGCATTTAAAAGAATATTGATTAACAGTCATCGTAAACCTGTTAATTTACAAACTGATATGGGAACAGAATTTTATAACATCACCTTTCAATCGCTTATGAAAAAGCACAACATTAACCACTACTCATCGTTTTCTACTAAAAAAGCATCAATTGTGGAGAGACTGATTAGAACTGTAAAAAATAATTTATATAAATATTTTAGTCTCAATGGAAACTATAAGTGGATAGGACTACCATTGGAAGATACATTGAAGAGATATAACAACACAAAACATCGCACTATTCAATTTAAACCGGTAGATGTTAATAAAGGTAACGAACAAGTAATCAAAGAAAATATTAAAAAAAATTACAAACATGATTTAGTTCAGTGGAAGCCTAAATTCAAAGTTGGTGATTGTGTTCGTATAAGTAAATACAAACATAATTTTGAGAAAGGTTACACTCCTAATTGGTCAACTGAATTATTTATTATAAAAAAGGTAAATAAAACCATACCAGTTACATATCACATAGAAGATCAACGAAAGCAAAACATATTAGGAGCGTTTTACGAACAAGAACTGCAAAGATCGAATTATCCTGATGTTTATTTGATAGAAAAGGTTTTGAAAAAGAAAGGAAATAAATTGTATGTCAAATGGTTAGGTCTAAATAGTGCAGAAAACAGTTGGATTGAAAAAACTGCAATAATGAACTAATATATTATATAACCATTTTTCATTTGAAATCCTATCATTATAATTTGAGTAATGCAAGGAGGTGGACTAGTTAACAGGATAATTAATAATCTACCATTCGAAGTTCATTTGTCAGGATACAATTATTGCGGACCAGGAACCAAACTTCGCAAACGCTTAGCGCGAGGTGACCCAGGTGTAAATAAGCTAGACGAAGCTTGCATGCAACACGACATTGCGTATACAAACCATACAGACTTATCAAATCGTCACAAAGCCGATTTACAACTACTTAACATGGCTAAACAAAGACTTGAATCCAAAGATGCAGGGAAAGGTGAAAAGCTAAGCTCTTGGCTAGTGAGCAAAGTTATGAAAACGAAACTAAAGTCTGGATCTGGCATTAAAACATTTAAAAGCTTAGTTTCAAAAATAAAATCAAAAATTAAGAAACTCAAACGCAAAGATAATAAGACTTTAATAAAAGCAGCTTACTTAGCCGCAAAAAAGTTATTTCCAAACATTCATCATCGAATTCGAGTACCCCGAGTAATACCCATACCAAAGACTGGAGGAGTTCTACCTTTAATTCCAATTTTCGCTGGTTTATCGGCTTTAGGAACTTTAGCTGGTGGTGCAGCTGGCATTGCAAAAACCGTCAATGATTACAAAGCGAACAAAAAAAATTTGCAAGAAACAGAACGACATAATAAAGCTATGGAGGCTTTAGTGTTGGGTAAGGGTTTATACATTAAGCCGTATAAAAGCGGTAAAGGATTGTTTATAACATCTTCAAAAAACTGAAAAATATGCTACCCAATCGCCCTCTAACTAATGTAGACATTCAAAAGTATTCAAGAGACATCCCATATTTTCGTGGGGTCTACATGAAGGATCGACTACCTCGGAAACCGAAACGCATTGAATGTGGTATCGTTAATTTAGATGATTCTAAGAACGAAGGAACGCATTGGGTAGCTTATGCTAAAGTATACAATCACTGCGAATACTTTGATAGCTATGGAAATTTAAAACCTCCAATGGAATTGATGCAATATTTAAAAAATTGTAATGTGTTTTATAATTATACAAGATATCAAAAATTTAACGCAGTCAATTGTGGTCATTTGTGTCTAAATTATTTATGGACTTTTTGGAATAAAAATGTATTATAAAATATATGCTTTTCTTTCATTTCAATCATTTGCAAGATGTCACTCACTTTGTCGATAACTGGAGACTCGTCAGTGTTAACTACAAACTATCCTAATACATTGCAACTAGATGGAGAGTATGAGTGTGCTTTATTACACTTTTCAACATTTAATTCTATTCCAAACATCGATAAAAGTAATAATAAGTTCTATTATGGCTTTAATGAAGTTATTGAAATACCGGATGGCACTTATGAATTGCAAGATATCGGCGATTATTTAAAATCTGAAATAAAAGATGCAGCAATCAAACTACGGTGCAATAATAATACTTTAAAAACTACAATATTCTGTACAAAAGACATTAATTTTATCAAAGAAGACTCTTTTGGAAAACTATTAGGATTTAACAAACAAATCTTGAAAGCAAATAAATGGCATGTGTCACAGTCTCCAGTCAACATTCTACCTACGACCGTTGTCAGGATTGAATGTGATATTGTAAGCGGTTCATATGTAAACGGTGAACCAAGTCATATTATTCACGAATTTGCCCTTAATGTGCCACCTGGATACAGGATCATAGAAATCCCGAAGAACGCAATATACTTTCCAATCAATCAAAACAACATAAGCTGCATACATATTAGACTGTTAGATATAAACAAACGATTAATCAATTTACGCGGTGAAGAAGTGCAGGTATATCTGCATCTTAGAAGAAAAAAATGATTGACTACAATAAAAATGTGTCTCAACATGTAAAAAATATCAGTTCTGCTCGAGCTACCTATCAAATAAGACCTATCTCTAAGAAGAAAATAAAATTAACTAAAGACAATAAAGCATTCCTTAGAGCGATCGGATTGTTAAAATGAACATCTTAGACGTTTTATCCGCTCCGACTTATGATAACACTATAGAAGGAATCGAATTTCATTCCTACAAGCCCTATGTAACAAGTTTCAACAGGAACGATGAAATTCGCATACCTATCAACCAACAGAACTTATACATATTACCATCAGCTAGCACCCTATATTTGGAAGGAACTATTATCGTTAGCAAAAAAGATACGAAGGACAAAGCTACTAGTGTCAATTTCACGAACAATGCTCTACTCTACTTGTTCCAAGACATTAGGTATGAGCTAAATGGAGTGGAGATTGATAAAATAAAAAATGCAGGTATAACAACAACTATAAAATCACTCATTTCGATGAACGAAAGTGAATCAAAAATGTCTAATGCCTGGGGGTGGAATATTGATGGCATAAAAAATATCGATGGAGGAAGATTTTCTGCCTCTATACCACTTCGGAATATCCTCGGTTTCGCAGAAGATTTTAAAAAAGTTGTAATAAATAGTAGACATGAACTGATATTGTTACGAAGTAACACTAATTTGAACGCTGTAAAACTTAATACTGGCGAAGTAGTAGATGATGTTCAGATCAACAAAATCATATGGCGCGTACCGCATGTTAAAGTATCGGACAAAGAAAAAATTGGTTTGTTAAAAGTATTAGAAAAAGATCGCCCACTTCAAATGATATACAGAAATTGGGATCTGTACGAATATCCAGCTTTGCCTAAAACTACAAAACATACCTGGTCTATCAAAACTTCATCTCAAATAGAAAAACCAAGATATATTATTATTGGTCTACAGACAAAGAGAAAAAACAATGCACATTCTGACATGTCTCAATTCGATCACTGCCATATTCGAGACGTTAGAGTGTATCTCAATTCAACCTATTTTCCATATGAAAACTTAAATGTGAATTTTGCTAATAACAGAATCGCTTTATTATACGAGCAATACACCAGATTTCAACAGTCGTATTATGGACGTCGCTCGGAGCCCATACTAAACGAGAAACAATTTAGAGATTTAGCACCGCTGTTTGTAATCGATTGCTCTAGACAAGCTGATAATCTAAAGACTGGACCTGTTGTGGATGTGCGGGTAGAAATTGAGAGTGATTCGGAAATACCAGATCAAACTTCAGCATACTGTCTCATACTCAACGATTGTATTGTTGAATACAAACCATTAAGCAACATTGTGAAGAAGATATCATGAACGCAGACATCATCATTGTCGAACTCCAAGGATTTAAAGATTTATTTAATAATTTCATTGTGAAAGAAGTGGCCATCGTAAGTCAGAATCATACTCAAACGTTCTTGGTTAAACCACCGTGTTCCTTTTATTACTTAACAAAAGAAGAAAAGAAACAAGTACGATGGTTAGAAAAAAATCGAGGAATTTTCTGGCGTGAGGGCTTCATAGACTACAGAGAGTTTCAACACGTTATCTTACCATATTTAAAAAATAAAAGAATTATTACAAAGGGTTTGGAAAAGATTAAGTGGATTAAAGATTTATGCGTAAACTGTGAAGTGATTGACATAGGCGAGAAAGGGTGTCCTAATTTCGCGACATTAAAAAAAAAGTTTTGTATAAATAAAACTGATTTTAATTGTGTGAACCATAAAGCTAATTGTGCATTAAATAATGCAGTGTGTATTAAAAAATGGTATGTTGATAATAATATGTCTGTATTTAATTTATTTTAAATAGAATTGTGTTGAAGAGTTAATAAAAAATATTTATCTACCTTACAGTGTTTTATTTAATAATCAAGGTAACCCACATAACTAGTTATAAATTAGCTATAGCAAAATGATATTTCTTATAAATTTTATTATAAAATTTCAAATACATGTTAAATTAATTAATCTAATAAAAAACTAACTACGAATAACCTATTATTGTGTCATTACACTAGAGCTAATTTAGAGTTCGAGTATACAAAATAAAACACAGTTTAAATTATAAACAAAATAGATTTATTTACATTATTTCCAATTATTACAAACTAATGATAACCGTCCTACATAGTTTATTTAATGTTTACTATTCGTACCTACCTAATTACAAACTTGTGATGTATGAATATTATCCTAACTAGATTAAATAAAGAAATTAATATTAACTACATTACAATATTTTTAGACTATGTACAGGATAAAATGTAAAAAGTTAATTAAAATAAAACGTAACTACATTATTTGATATTTATACATTCAAAAGTTATACAACTTAAAAACCTAAGATGCTTAAAGACTAAAGAATAAGAAAACAAATAAATATACCTTAATAACTACAATATTACTTACATAATTTATTATTGTTTATTACAAAAAATCTTACACATTAACTTATAAAGTAGGTACTTACAGAATAATGGCACCAGTTAATAATAACAACTGTCCCCACCAAGTTTTTTTGATATTTTATTAATTAACGATTGCGTCTCCTCCATAACATGGTCCACCGATTCAGTTACTACATACTGCGCACTTAACACTACCACGTCCTGATTGTCACTTGCAGGTTCTGGTTGTTCACTGATATCCAACACTTGTACCTGGATAAGTCTTAAACCTTTTTTCTTCTCATTGTTTATGACGAATGATTGACATGTAGACAGAGATGATTTCTGCTTTAGTCCCTCTCGTCTTGTTCTAGGCTTCTTGTTGATAGGTTCGCAATTTTGTCTTGCTCTAGGCTCCTTGTTGACAGGTATTTGTTGTTCTGGGAAATCTGGTATATGCCAGCTTAAACTGGGAGTCGGAAAACCTTGAGCGTATTGTGAGAAGTCGATAACATCTGGTGAATCATCCATTATCAATGATCTGAAACAATCGAAATAATAATTAATTATAATTTCATAAAACAAAATGATGAAATAAAGTTATACGTAGATTGGTACTTGTACAATACTTACAATTCGTTTCGTTTTTATTTGACGAGATATGACCGCTCCGGCAGACTGCTTACTGATGTATGTTCTACACAATAATATTACTGTGGAACGCGGTTAATATGTAATTAGACTCCATAAAGCCTTACGCTGTGATTCAATTTCATGTTTCAACATGTTCAAGCTCGTGCAGGCGCACCTGGTCAACGTCAAATTCTACACCGCGCGTGCAAACTTCGAGCTATGAGTGCTTTGTCATCAAAAATGGACCTTACATGTTTTATCAAGTTGGAACCTGTTTCTTTGTCACCAATCAGGAATGGACATGAAACTAATGTTTTAAATAATACAAGTACCTATGGTATTTAATCAATTTCATGTTTCAACAAGTACGAACAGTTATGTCGTGTGCAGCATGAAGCGACGTGAGCGAGCACCTGATTAGTGTTATATTTCATACCAGGCAGCGCGATGCGCATTGTCATCAGGAATGGAAATTAAACAAATATAATTATGATAGTAAAATACGATTTATTAAAGTATGTATTTAATTAATACAAATAAAAGAAAATTATAGTAACCATAGTAACCTGTAAGTAATTATCAGGTCTGAATTGGCAGAGAATATTTTCCTAAACTTCTAGACTGTATGATGTCTCTTTCTGAAATTCCAGAATAATAAACATACTCTACCTATTCTGACCTTCGATAATTATCCTAATTTATAATATTGATATTACTTAAACTATTTACTAATTAAATGTAAGTTTGCAACAAATATTTGGGACACCAAGGGAATATATATTTTTACATGATTATTAAGCGAGGTCCAGACACATGTAATGTGAATGTACTGTAAAATTAATAGGTGTCTGTCTAGTACTTGCGTAATATTATCAAACTCTGCATTTAAACTTCACAAGTTTTATTTACCATTTACAATCAATAAGAAACATGTTAAAATGTATCTAATGTAATTACGTTTCAATTGTAGTAATGCATTACATAAATATAGTTGCGTTACCCCAGGCTAAAGTAGAAACTTTATCAAACGATAGCAATCGTTTATCGTCATTGCTTGAAAGTGCTATTTTATTTACGTCATGTGTGAATATTTCATGTTTTATTGACCTAAACAATACATTTTTTTTGCGAATAACATTGCAATTGTACAAAACATTTTTATAATCTAACATATTAAATTTTTTAGTAATACATTTTTTTGTACCTTTTGCCTTTTTAATTGTTTTATTTAACATTTTAATACAATAAAGTTTTGAGCGCAGTCCTACGAATTCTTTGATAATGTTGCCACCCATTTCATCTTTAAACAGTCCTGGAACCTTCTTATTAATAATTGGTAAGTTATAGTCATTGTTACAGTCATAATTGCTGGTATCAAAATATTTTAGAAAATGGAGCTTGAGGTCTTTATAAACGTCATCACTCTGTACATCATACACAAGACTATCTGTGTCAGTATAGCACAATTCAATTCGGTTACCATAAAAAGGTTTTATGATAGAGTAATGAAAGTCGTACATATGAGTCTTAGATAATTCTAATACTGCGAAACCTATGTATATTGGTTTATTAAGTATTATACGCACAGGTTTCATTTGGATTGCCACTAGATCATCAGAAAAAACAGAAGCGCTATGAAAATATGGACTAGCTATCAATTTCTCAGCACAAGTGGTCTTTTTCGTTTTATTGTTTGAATCACACCATTTGTTAACTAATTTTACTTCTATTCGATTTTCATTATTTTCCAAGGTCTTTCCGAAAATACTATTGTTCAATAATTTGAAAAAGTCTTGTTCAAACGTTGACTCTGCTTTTTGACGTAACTGAGTGTTAATATCAATATATTGTTTTAAATAACAACTTTGCTTAAATATAATAGCGCGATGGATCCTTCTCAATACTAAACCGTACTGTAAACATTTTTTTAAATGTACGTAATGAATAACATAGTGATATTTATCGTACAAGTTTGGTATTAACTTTTTATTCTTACCACCAGGTGGTAGGCATTTTTCTGGACAAAAAGGAAAGTCATTGTGTTCCATGTGCAAATTCGTTGGATATATTAAATCGACTTCAAGAATGTATCCGTTTTCCGCGGTATCACTGATATCTGCTAAGTTCAATTGTAAAAAATCAATTTCATGTCTATTCATAAATCTAAAATCGGAATAGGGTAGGGATTGACACATGCTATAACCATATAAATTGTTACAATCTAAATAAATGATAAATGAATTTGGACGAGTTGGATCGTAAGTATCTAAATATTTATGATTGGCTTTGACATGTCTTTTGGAACACATACAAACACCACCTCGAATACCTTTTTGTATCATTCTAAAAATTTCAACATCACTAATTAATTCTAATTTAACTCCTGTTTTTAAAAGCATTGCATCAAAAGATAGACTTGGTGCTGTAAGATAGAACGCGGGATCGAGATTGTAATGTAATTTACAAGTTTTTCGAAAATTTTCAAAAACATCTGTTAACAACAGAACATCTGTTTTGAGATATAAATCTGTGTACATACCCATGTTTTGAATATTAAATACTGACCAAACAGACCGAGCGTGTTCATAATCTTCGTCGGTAATTGTTTCATTAGATAAGGAGTTAAAAAAATATTTTTTAGAGGGTAAACACGTATCTTCATAACGTTCCCATTGAGACATATAGTCATATGGATACACTCCTTTACGGGTGAGTAGATTAAATTGTTTTTTATTAGAAAAATAGGATTGTAATTGTTTAAACTCTTGTTTTTTCATTGAACTAACCAACTTTTCTAAGCTTGTTCCTAAAAACTTGAAAGAATCTACAAACCGTATCTGTATACTTTCACTATCGGAAATCGGAATATACTTCGTGAATGAAATATAGTTTTCTTTTGTTTTAGGTATCACTTTTATAGATCCAGGCGCTTCGCCTAATTCTTTTATGAAAAGGTGACAATCATATCCGGACAAATTATGAAAAAATACTGGCAAAAATGTCGGTTGTTTGTATTGCATATTACAATAACTATGAGCTGCACCACGATATTTACCAGTCAAGTGACAATGATCGCGAACCCTATCGCCGAACAAGAAGTGTTCACAAATATGACATTTTATCGCGTTTTCAAAGTCGCGAGCATTATCATTTGAGTAAATCATAGGAACATTATTTTTTAACATATCATGAATTTGTTGTGCATCTTTATAAATAGACTTCACAAAATTTAATACACAATCCGAACCGCGATAAGAAACGAAACGATTATGGCTTTCATCTAGCGTACACGTAATATGATAAGCGAAAGCTACAGGCACGTGTCGCTGTCGTGTAACAGTACCTGCCTTAGAGGGGTCAAGATCACAAGATTCATACCGCTCTAGCATTGTTTCAAAATCTGCGTATATGACAAATGGTACAATTTGCTTTCTAATATAATTTTCAAATTGTATGAACGAACCTTTTGGAGGTAGTTCAGTGGCGACACCTCCACAACTATGCGAACTAAGATTGTCGCATGAATTAAAAAACATTAAACAAACGTCACAAAAGTACAGTTTACTGTGATGTTTTGTTAATTGATTCTTAACAAGTCGCGGCAAGTCTTTAATGAGACAGTAATGTGAGAAATCATCTCTTTCTAAATAAAGTAAATGAATCACCTTTCCGTTCAAGGCTTTTGGTTTGTAAAGCGGTCCTATGATGGTATTATTTTTTAAACCATAAATGTAAATGCAAATTTCAGGGTTATTTACTTCGAACCGCGCAATATCTGTGAAATTCATTGGAAATGATATGTTCTTAACATTTAACACGTTACGAAAATCCGGGTACGAAGATACTCTATCGGGATGAGTTTTGGCTGGATATAAAGCAGCAACAACAGACCAAAAAAAACAATACTCATCATTATTGTGGATATTAATGCATGCTTTTTTCGATTTTATTGAAGAAGGCAATTCGATAAAGCCTGAACCGCGCAAAGGTTGATATTTGTTAACATTGACTTCCAAATGAGAACTGCTCAAGAACGTCCATCCACTATCTCGATCCTGAATTTCTTCTATCTTTTTTGTTAAAGTGTTTTTGACTTGAGACAATAATGAATCAAATTCATAATTCTGATGCAGAGTAAAGTTTTTTGTGGCAAATGATTTAATCTCCTGAGAATCATTTTTAATCATTAAAAACAAAGCAAAATATTCAAAATTAACTTTTAGACAAGTGTGTTCTTTAAGAGACATGTCAATAAGCGTTTTAATTTTGTCGCAAATATTATTGAGAAATGGTTCTAGCGAACAATTCTCAGACGGATCGACAATTCTATAAGAAGTTATACGATTACGAAATGCAGAATGTATTATTTCAACACCTTCGCAAAAAGGCAAAATACTTTTGTTTTTATGATTAGTACTACGTAGGTGACCTGTCCAGTGACTGCGCTCAACAGAGGTATTACAAACAGTACAGAAAGGCATTATAGCTTAAAATAGTTTTAGACTTACTATTAGTTGTTGCTATATATTATTATTATTGCGATTATGATAGACGTCTGCTAAATAGAATATAGACCTGGTGCCCCAAAACTTAAATATTTATTTTCTATTTATACTATCACTATAAAAGACGGGCTCAGAATTGTCAAATAATTCATGAGTCCGTCTCATAAAAACTTGTAGACCATCCCACTGCGGCGTGTTGCGGTTAAGCTGCACTTTTAGAGCCACCGAGGCTTTCTTCCACCGATCCTCTTTAGGGGTGGAGGCAACATCGGCCTTGTTGTAGACTTTTACCTCCACATAGAAGTCCCCGGTTAAGTCCACCGTTCGCCGCACTTTCCCGTTAGCGACACGGCTGATGAGGGTTGAACCGAAGTCTCCAACTGAGGTCAACGAGGGAATGTAGTCCTCGAAGCCAAAGAGGTCCGAGCCCGAGCTGCGTCTTTTACTGTAAACAATTTAACATTTTA
Source organism: Orthosia cruda (assembly GCA_964057195.1). Lineage (NCBI taxonomy): Eukaryota > Metazoa > Arthropoda > Insecta > Lepidoptera > Noctuidae > Orthosia > Orthosia cruda. Next base: position 42,839,706 of record OZ059827.1, on the reverse strand, counting down.
TTACATTCACAACACAAAATTACATTTATTTTTATGGAGAATTGAGGGCATCATCTGTGTACGGGGATAGAATCTACTAGGACAAAAAGCATGATATCTTGTTATAATAATTTCAATAACAATACCTCATGAACTAACTGTAAACATTCCTGCAAGGAATATAATCGGAAATTGATTTCAGCGCTTTCTGCGTTACAGTTATAATTTAACGTATATCTGTGTATAACATACATTTAATTGATATAACATACACAACAAGCAATAACACAAAATTACCTTGATTTCGATTCTGATGGCGTGGTGCTCTCGGAAGCTTTGCGCTTCGCCACCTTCTTCTTTGGTTGCACCTTCGCAACCTCGGCTACAGCTGCGGTTGGTGTATGGAATTCTGAATCGGAGTCCGACCTGAAATGGAACACATAAAATTAATTTTGTAACTAACAACTGTGACTTAATTAAGACTATCAATACATCAGCTAGCAGGCTGGGTAGCAGTCATGATGGATAGGTAGGGCATGATAACAGTAACATCAGCCGGCAGGCAAAAACCAGGTCCGTAGCTGAATAGTAGTCGCAATGGAAAGATAAAACATGATAATCATAAGTTCATAACAGCCGGCAGGCAAAAACCAGGTCCGTAGCTGAGCATTATGACTAGGTACATATTTAAAATTATGAATTACTTACTTACATGTTAGAAAGTCGATTTTAAAGCAGCGCTAGTACTACTTGTCACTTTGAAGATTCTGGAGCGAATGTAATTTATTTATTAAAATTAATTCGTTTATATACACAAAAAAATACTAATTCAGCAAGAAAATAGGTTATTTCAATATTAAACTCTAAGTACTTGTCTTACAGTTGTAAAAAACAAATATGATGTTTACGTCATATTGAACCGTATTGTTTGTATACCAATTCTGCAAAATTGCAATTTGTTCATAAGGACTGAAAAATAAAGCCGACAAAGTGAACCCGATTCATTACCCTGTGATTCATAACTAAATTAATATGTATAATTAATTTAATAATTGATGTATGTTTGTTGAGATTTTTTTTACTTCACAATTAAGTTAATGTGAGAGGTGAAACTAAGAACAGTCAAATTAATTCTTGTAGGTAGGTGCATATTATAGATTTTTTGAATTCTCTCGACGTTGAAAGTAAATTTGTGAACATAGTTGTTTACTAAAAACAGTTAAGCAGAAGTAGTTAATAATTAATCATAACTATTTTGAGAAAAACATACTATTTTGTAATACATACAAACCAATCCATGTGTTCGATAATGTTAAGTTGCAGTTAAACTCGATATTTCGACATTCGACAAACTAATAACATTTTCATTCGTACTATTAAATAATCACCTAAACCCGCAATTAAAGAATCCAATGCACTGTGACGTGTGGGAATCGAATGCACGTGTCTGAGTTATGGTTTCATAGTTGCCCAATTTATCAATAATAACTCGAGTCCTCCTATTATCCCAAATAATCTTAATGTACACAGTGTTCTCTTTTTTCAAGGTGATCTTACTTATAACAGTTTAGATCGCACTCGATGACAAGTGACAGATAGCGTATTTGATACAAAATATATCATATAAAAAAATTTATAATCTTAGTACCTAGAAGAATGAAACACGTTAAAACTAGAACCGATTACAAACTTTTAGAATTAAATACGAAAATAATATTTAGGAAGTTCTTTATAAAACAAATTTAGTGTTTACAACATGATAGTCATGTTACTATACAATATAAATGCATGGAATGCAATTTGTGTACACGTGGAAAGTGTGCATTACATTGATATTGAACTTTGCTGATTCGAACTAACAAAGCACACTTATATATAAAGCTACGTAGCATTTACATCTACGTAGCAACCGGGTACGGATACCGTCAACGGAGTCTACAGCAACGGATTTACACACAGTCTTTACGCTAGAATGAATAATGTGAGATACGTTTCTAATCCGGTTGCCGTTGACAAGTGTATCCGTGCCTTAGCTTTATGCATGCATGGCAAGGATCGACTATCTGTAATCCGTATGACCACGCTTACCACTTGATTGTTACGTGTTGATGTAAAAGGTTGTATCGTCTGTAATGTGTTAAATTTAAATTTAGATGTCCTCGAACCAAACTGGTCACAGAAAAAAATGTGTGTGGACCTAAGGGTGTGCGCTATTTTACTTTTGTGGAGAGACATGAGACAATCTGTCCTAAATTTAGTTTAATGTATGCGGTATCCTAAAGTTCAGATTTCCTTGAGCCAATCTGGTCACGAAACGGGTATGTGTGTTATCCTAAGCGGCATTGCACCATCCTTAAGTATGTGGAGAGAAATGAGACAATCTGTCCTGAATTTTAGGTTACTGGTTCATTTCGATATATACCTGATTATGTTAACGTATAAAGCTTTATAGTTGATTTAAGCTGGTGAGTATAATTAAATAAACCGAGGATTGAATTTGAGGTAAGCCATCGATAAACTTTTCGTATTATTGGGCGTTCTATTCCACCGAAAGCGACGAAGGCGAACAAAGTGAGCCGTAGGAAGCGATAGGTGGTCTAGAATGCCCAATAATACACTACTCGGGTCCATCTATCCTATCCTATCCACAAGCAATCAATATTTTGTGCTTTGTCATCCAATAGATACTATTAAGGCCTTCGTTATCATTTCAGTCGTCGCAACATCGATCCTGTGTTTATCACTTCTAGCGGACTCACCCAGACCTCACTGGGCCATCGGTTCACCTTGGATAGTTATCCAACGCTTGCGTCCTTCGGCACGTGGTCACCACTCCAGAACCTTTTGGGCCCACCGACCATTATACAATGTGTTCTACCCACTGTCATTTAAGGTAGACAATTCTTCGTGCTTTCGTTTTACATTTGTTCTTATGCGGATTTCTTCATTTCTGTCTCTGAATAATTATATTAATAGAAATCCACTAGCTCATTTGAATCCATGCTTTTGTGGTCCATGTGTCTGTATCAGTTCAGTAATATGCCAAACAAGGTAGCATATTTGCCGCATCCAAAACTTTGTAGCTCGACGTAAAAGACTAATAGCAAACTAGATGTTTGTCCGTCAGCTTTGCATACTGGCTAGCGCTTGTTATCCGGGGAATTAGCGCTGGTCCGGCGATGATTAGTGATGTTACATTACCCGGTCATTATGCGAGATGTGCTGACGTGTTAAATACATGACGGGAGATGAGATTTCTATGTGTATTCGCAACTTGTATGCTTAATTTTGTAAATTGCTTGATGGTGCAAAAGGTGAAAAAATGTTACCTATTCACACCTCTTCTTGTTTGTTCTCCTGGCTATTATGCCAGTTTATTTGGGGTCAGCCCTCCCATCACTTCCCTCCATTTCTTCTGCACACCGTACTGTTTCGCCTCGTGTGACAAACCCATCGAGTGTCTCTTTTCTGTCGTGTTGCTCGCTATCATGTAATATTTTATTGATCGTAGCAAGGTTTCAAAAATGTTACATCAATTACATTTACATCTCATTATCCTTGAAATCTCCTAACGCCGCGGGTAGTCAGAAAAACACAAATTTTCACATCATGAAAATAGCTCTTTACCAACAATGATATTATAATGATTCGACAGGGACTGCAATGATCATCATTGATGATGTCTTTACATCCATGACTGCTGATCATAATTATGTAGGCCTCCCCAAACAACGTCACATCGACCAGCCCTTTGCTCCACGCATCTTGGAGATTTGCACCAACAATTTTAATTGATTTTATAGCGTATTTGTTTTTTTTAAACTTCCTTTTTTGTGTTCTTCTCAGCAAAGGATTTGATACCCATATCATGGCAGTTCACAAAAAATACTTAATCCGCCATCTTGGGCCGTCCGCTATATTGGATTTAGAATGACGTCACTTAGCTTGCATTGTCATCCAAACTAAACGTGTATGCAAAATTTCACCATAATCGGTGGAGGATAACTGCTTTAAAATTCAGTTGCAAGATTTGACCCGAACACACTTACATACAAACATACATTGCAAGTTAAATAAAAGCTTGTAAAAATGATACTGTTAATCTCAGATCAAGTAAAAAAAGGTAGATTCCGCACGGTCTATAGTTTAGGTGAAGCCACTTTTTTAACTATGTGTGAGTCACCGGAGTGTTGCCACTTTAAAAAAAAAGTCCCTCAAATAATTTAAATGGGATTAAATATTAATTTCATAATTTTAAGTAAGTACTTTACTGTCTGTTTGCTTTTAATAAACGTGTGCAGTCGCTCATGTGTAAGAACACCGAACGGCTCAAAACAATTTTTTTTTACTAAAAATACAACAAAGGTTATGTGAAACATGTTTATTACAAAAATATAATTTTTTATTACAAATACATCTATTCCATGGAATTAAAAATATACTTTTTCAGATGGAATGAAAAGTATTTGTATGTAAGTAAGTACGAAATAGAGCATTAACTTATAACAGAATACTAACAAACTTAGTGAACTTTAAAAAAGATTGAAACAAGGTGACCTATTTCTGTCGTGCAATCGGAGGCATCTAATTCAAGGTCGTTTTTGTTGAATTTAAGAAAAATGCCAGAAATAGAAAATCAGAAATAGGTTGTAGGTACTTTTTGTATGTAATATTTATGTATTCATGTGATTTAAATAGAATATAAACATTAATTAGGTCAACTCTCTACTTAATTATTTTTGTTTGACTTTGCCTACTTACCCACATTTTGGGCAATTAGAAATAAGAATTACTGGCCCAATATGTCATTTTCGGGAAAAAACATTATCTGTTCCGAATAACCTCAAAATTATGTTGGAAAACCAAAAATACAAGTAGTTCTGCGTGTACTTATGTGTGAAACGATACTCCTAAAGACTTCTTGTTCACTATGGTGTTGTTTTTGCACCACTTGACAACACAGGACGTCATTTTTAAGGCAAAGTTATTGCACGACGGTCCGTGAGATACAAAAAAAAATCAGCGTAGTTTTATTGCTTGTGTGTGCTGAGTTTTGTGGCTTCACCTAAACTATAGGCCGTGCGGAATCTACCTTTTTTTACTTGATCTGAGCTGTTAATCATAACTGAAAATTTTAAAAACATGCCAGTAATTTCCTTACATTTCAATCGATACAAGTTAACAGCAGCATCTGTTTATCAAAAACACGCTGAAATCGCTCGCTGAACGCTGAAGCGCTTAAAAGCTTTTGCCGAAGAGGCGTTCAGTATAAGCTCTTTATTAATAAAAATACACCTCCATTGCATGTTAGAAAACCGTGCGGGACATAGATATAGAAGGAATGGAGAAGATAGAACATCTCTACTGGATGGTGGTATTCAAAATGACGAACTAACTATTCTTGGTAGGAAAGACTCATGAAACCAAAGAAGATCTAAAGTTTAGGTATCATGATCGGTTCTTTTACTGCTGAATTCCGGACATATGTTCGCTACAATAATTAAACGAAAGTAACATTGCACAACTACTGTCATTAGTTGTTTGATGGTATAACAGTGGAAATAAGAACGTTAGTTTGGTAAATCGACCTCACCGGCTTCATCATCAGCATCATTTCAGCCAAAAGACGTCCATTGCTGGATATAGGCCTCCTCCAGGCGTCGTCACATTAACCGATCCCGTGCTTCTCGCATCCAGCGCCTTCCCGCAACCTTAACCAGATCATCGGTCCACCTAGTGGGAGGCCTTCCAAAGTATCGTCTTCCGGTTTGCGGTCGCCATTCCAGAACTTTTCGGCCCCATCGCCCATCCGTTCTGCGAGCAATATGCCCTGCCCACTGCTTCATAAGTTTGGCAATTCTTCGGGCTATGTCGGTAACCTTGGTTCTCCTACGGATATCATCATTTCTGAAGTGATCACGCAAGGAAATTCTGAGCATAGCCCCCTCCATTGCCCTTTGGGTGACTTTAAGCTTACCGGCATTATAAGTACAAAAATAATTGTTATTGTTCTACGTGTATTATGATGAGGGAGTGGACACTGAATTTTAAAAACTGACCCTTGAAGTTCGTTCATCATCATCATTGTTCTGTCACCCTGTCTCATGTTATTTTTTGTAAGGGTCGGTGCAACACAAACATGTTTTCTGCTATTTTCCCTTGTCAACCTTGTCAATAGATTGTAACTTTAGTCCATACACTCCTATAATAGTAATTCTTCAATCACCATCATCATTTCAGATCAATTAGACCCCTTCTCAATTCCCACATTTACACCTAACAATGCGAGTCAACCAAGAGTCATTTCCAGCACCTATACGGCAACGATAAGGGCACACAACAATGTTTTCGTTCGATCAGAAGCTCGTGCCTCTGAAATGAAGTTGGGTATTAGGAACGCTGCTATCTCCCGGACTATTTCCAATTTGTTTGTTAACATTTCCTCCGGTGAGCATACTACAAGTTGCAGGATAGTTACTGCGATTTTGTCGAGTGTGTTGCCAGTTTGATCCGGGTTTGTATGCAAGTGATGGCAATTATTATTGTATTGGTTCGTGTAATGATTCTTTTTGTGGCAGAACTGCGGCAAAAATTAAACCTGTTGTGTAGTTTTTTTCCGCCGTTTATGATGATTTGTAGTTTGGAATTAAAGCGAGTATGAGTGATACTGTCAAAAAATGCATTTTTAATGTACTATTGATTGATTTTACATTTATCGTTTTTGATGATATATCTGATAGATACATAATAAAGGACGGTTCACTTACGTTTTATCAACCGAAAAGTCCAAGATAATGACACGATAGTTACTAAAAACTCATCCAAACCTTTAGACATCTTATAGAACACATTATGAACAACAACACAACCCGAACACAGTCCAGAAAACTCAATTTTCATCTCACAAAGTCATCAACATAAAGTGTCACAAATAATCGAAATTAGAATTTATTAGTGTAGCGTAGGGGTTCAATTTTGGTTCCGTGTGTAGCAATAATGCGTAAAAAACTCATCTCCGTCACCCTGCCCCCCATTCCCCCCCTTTCACCCCGTCTCTCCCCCCCGGGCCCGGTGAAATATGATGTTTTCCCGGCCCGTGTGGACACGATTAGAAAATTCGTCGCGATGCGTTGTAGGTACTCAACACTCATGTGCTGATAGTTTTCTTATGTGCGTGGGTAGTTTCATTTGAATATTACTTTCGTGTCTGGAGCGGTTTTGGTGTCGGTGTGCGTAGGTTAGGGACGGAATAATATAAGTATGTTTGGTTTGTGTATGGAAATAGGAACATCACGCAAATTATTTATACGATCTAATAGAATTTAGTTAGCCCAAGATGAAGTTTCATACATTTAAGTGATTTTTTATATGTGTACTATACCTGAATTATCAAAGCTGTAAACTTTTCTCCTTAATTCCTTCCTTAATGATCAGTCGTTTTACATAAAATAGGCAAAATAAAATATGGCCGACTGCTTAAGAATTTTAAGCAATCATAAAAAAAATATTAAGATTGCTTATTTTATTTTTGTAATCATTATAATATAAGTGCTATTTATTTTTAATTAACCTTTTAAACGCCTTCATTTTGATACTCGACACGATGAGTAGGGGACGAAAAAGAATTGAAAAGAACAAAAAAAAAAACTTTATTTTTCCTTTTTTAAATTTTAATGCAGCCAGAGACACTCGCAAAACGATTCATGTAAGAATAATCAAAATCGGCCAACGCGTTTGGCCTCTAGAATGCCTTGTAGGACCAAACATAAATACATACATGGACTGATAAACACATTACCCTACTTTGCGTCGCGCAGTCGGGTAAAAAATGGATGAGATCCTTTCGAGGGTCCTCATAAGGCAAAAAAAAAGCTAACTTCATCTCTTCTCTTAAAATTATTTTGATTAACTTATCGAAACCATTTCACCAAAACCCCATCACTAAACATAGTAAGTACCATCTAAAAAATAAACACAATATTTCCTAGCATGTGACGTCACCAATTCCTTTGCAATGCGCTAATGTAGGCATAAATCATAAAAGGCTACCCTGAGTCCAACGAAGGATCAAAGCCTATATATCAAGCTAATGCTGATATGATATGTTAAATAAATATCCACGCCAGGATATTGGGTTTGGTAACAAATCGAAAATGAATGTGACATGTGTACAAAGTGAAATGCTTTTTGAAATACTTTCTTTGAGGAGACAATGGATGGGTGATAGTTTAGTAAGTATTTAGGATTTCTTAATTGTGATATCACAATGTTTTTTCCACTACTGGACTTAAGATTCTTATCGTATAAAGGAGAAAAGAACGTGGATCACCATGATTGCTCATTGCCTCATGGTCACATTGTCTTGATGACCATAGGCCACTTCTAACCATTAATTTCACGATATTTTTAACCGACTTCCCAAAAAGGAGGAGGTTCTATGTTCGACTTCAAGTTTGTTTTTTTTTTTTTGTGTATGTTCACCGATTACTCCGTCAATTGTGGACCGATTTTGAAAGTATGTTCCGAAAATGGTCCCATTTTAATTTGGTGAAGATCTGATGAAGAACTTCGGAGATATACAACAGAACTCTTCAATAAATAACGGCAAATCTCTCGGGATTGCTGCAATCGCATGTCTGTTTGTTGTTTATAACATTTCATAACATAACATCACGCCAGTTCGCTCTTAAGGGGTAAGCAGACATTTCACCGGTTATGTTCAAGTTTCTTGAAATCTATTCTGGCGAAATACTTCCCTTACTAACTTGCCTATTAGGTACGTACAACTAAAAAGTGAAAAATAAAAAAACTTTTTGCAAAAAAATACTACCGACTTCCAAATACAAAACTACAAAGTGAAAAATAACTTAATTTTTTTAAGTCGGTGTCCATAACGCAAAAAAATGGTACCTACGAAAGACACCGACTTAAAAAAATTAAGTTATTTTTCACTTTGTAGTTTTGTATTTGGAAGTCGGTAGTATTTTTTTGCAAATAGTTTTTTTTCTTCCAATTTTGTTAGTGTTGGCCAAGATAGCCTATAAAATAATCAGTGTACTTTTATCCTTGTACTAGCGGACGCCTCGCGGAATCACCCGTGTTGTTCCCGTTCCCGTGGAAATACAGGGCGAAAAAGTAGCCTTGTGGTGACAAGACGGGGATAGTGTAGCTTACCAACGGTGAAAGAATTTTTGAAATCGGTCCAGTAGATCCTGTAGAGTAGAGAGATCTTTTATTCATATTTTCTTTGTTACCTTCCAAATCATCTGTAATTGCTGGAAGTCGCAGCCTTGAAAGACCTTGCACTATTAATGATGAACTAGTGAGGGTGGCAGGATTCCGTTGGATGTAGAGAGAAGAAGTACAGGATCGATTTATGTAGTGATGCTTGGGGGAAGCCTGTGTTAAAAAGTGGACATTTTTCACCTGAAATCATGTTGATTTGTCCTTTTGCAGTACCAAACTAGACATTGAAAAGTAAATTTATAGAAAACATAATACTGATGGCAAAACAAGTAACAAAACTGAAAACAGTACATGTTTCATTAGAAGGAAGCTTTTACAACAATACTTCAAACTTTGTACTGAAAGAAATACGTGGAGTTCTATTTACTCGGTTGTAGTACCAAATCTATTTGTCTGAAGTATGACAAACTAGGTTTCTCTCGCGGGACGGTCTGGATAAAAATTGGGTGGATATTTTTTGAACTATAAGTTTTTCAACTGGAACTGTGCATTATGTTGTAAATAAAAGCCTTCACAGTTGGTGAAAATATTGTGTTTTTGAAGAACTCGAGGCAGTTTTAGGCATCCCACGTCCACCCAGAACAAAGAGGAGCTCACAGTCTTATTTATTTAGTTATTTCAAATAAACACCAACAACATATTTGCAAATTCAATACAGTGCTAACATCACTGTGTGTCTTCTAACAAAGTAAAAATAATTCCTAATGTTGATCCTTCACAATAGAAGCGATAACTCCAGAAGATTTGTACTGGTTTTTAGGGTTCCGTACCGAAAGGGTAAAAACGGGACCCTATTACTGAGAATCCGCGGTCCATCTGTCTGTCTGTCCGTCTGTCACCAGGCTGTATTTCATGAACCGTGATAGCTAGGCAGTTGTAATTTTCACAAATGATGTATTTCTGTTGCCGCTAAAACAACAAATACTAAAAACAGAATAAAATAAATATTTAAGTGGGGCTCCCATACAACAAACGCAATGGTACGGATCCCTTCGTGCGCGAGTACGACTCGCACTTTGCCAGTTTTTAACTTTTAGTTATTATCCCATCTTAATCCTCATTTATCTATCCCCACAGGATGGCCTTACGGTCTACCATAAGTGACCATCATGTAGGATCTCGTTATTAGTCATCTATCAGTTATGCTTTTATACTCTCCTGTCTTGTATAAGTGACGTAGGTAATTATAAAAAGATGCAATGGACTAACTACTACACTAGATTACACCTTGGCCCATCCCTTAACCAATTTCTAAACCCTAACTTTGCTATACATACATCATCTCCATACAAACACTTTAATAGTATTATTGGAAAATTGGCTCCGCGTCCCTACTGTTGACGAAATTTTGCTATCACTACACCGCATCGCAGCCAATAGGGTGTGTCGGTTCACACTATCTACAAAAGAAATTACATGTTCCTCTCTATCAGGTGGGGGGAGGGGGGGGATGACGTCAGAGCAACGCCTCGAATAAATGTGATGGAAATTGGAGGATTTGTTTACCCATATTCTCACACTTTTGACACTAAAAGGTAGAGCAAGCGTGTCTATGTGTGCGTGTGTCGCTATTGTTTTTCCTCGCTTGTGTGCGTGTCTGTATTTCGTGAAGTGTGTTTGGGGACTTTTATGATGGTTAGTTAGTAAGAAGCTTAGGGCTAGTGCATACTGTAGACATTTTCCAGATATAATAAAAATTGCGCTTAGACGTGAATCCTGTCTGTGATGTGTTCGCTAATGAAAGGAATGCTATCATGTCAATGTGTCTGGAGATCTGTAAGATGAGTGTGAATTTGTGCTTACGAGTATCTTCTATAAATAATATCATTGGCATATAATCGGTTTTGTTAAAGTAAAACAAATAAATAAGTGGCCAAGAGGCTCATTGGCAATGAGGCAGTGATTTATTCAAAGCTCCAGAGCCTGGAACGTTGTCGCCGAGTTGCCAGCTTGTCGGTTTTTTATAATCGGTTTCATTTCGGGGAGTGTGCGATGAAATTGCATGATCTAGTTCCGCCTAGACGTACGGCGATGCGCCATCGGTACATGGTGGACATCCCACCCAAACGCACCAAACGTTTTGAAAATACTTTCATTATGCGTACAGCTAAGGAGTGGAATTCCCTGCCGGAGTCTGTGTTGCCCGATAGCTACAACCTCGGGGTTTTTAAGTCAATAGTGAATAGGTTTCTTCTAGGCAATCGTGTTACACTGTCGACCACATCGTCGCTTACCATCAGGTGAGATGGTGGTCATGCGCAAGCCTATCAATAGTAAAAAAAAAATAGTTTTCTGATGCCTCGAGATTGATTACATAGTCTGGTTGATCGTGGCTTTTCGTTAGACCCTTAATGTTTAGGGAAAATGATTATATTGAATCAAATTAGACCGGGATACGTTATATACCGAAAGGGTTGAGCAAAGTATATTAATTTTCCGTCTATTGGAAATGGAAAACTGATTTGACAATATACAAAAGTTCTAAAGATTTATATTTAATGGATAATTCTATTTAGTCCATTAGTCAGATTATCAAATAATATTGGACCCGTATTTTTAGCTTTATCAAATAAATAAAAATTGACAAAGATAAAGCGCATCAAAGTTCAGGAGTGGGGGCTTGTGACGTCACTTTGTCAGTGGTGTAGCACACCGTGACGTCACACGATGTTTCAACTTACTGTATCGTCGTAATTTTTTGTTGACGTGGCAAAATAAAAAATACGTGTCCAATATTTTTAGGTTATCTAACTGACGGACTAAATATTTTTTTTTTGTGAACTACCCTATTGTTTGCTTTGGCCAGTTACATGTCAACAAAAAGTAGAGTTAAACCACTAAGAAAAACCATGTAGATATTCTTCAAACTACTTATCAGAATACAATTTCTTTCCCATCGCCGCCAATCCATATCAAAGCAAAAATAGTTGCTCTCAACTTGCAAATTCAACTCAAAGCCATAAGCCTATTGTAAGTTAACACCTTGCCACCCGGCACCCGAAGTCGTGCCCAATTCAATTTATTTAGCGATTTTCAGAACAAAAATATTTCTCGGTGCTATTTATCAGACTTCGAAGATCGTCGCACTACCAACAACATTTATGTGTTACCTCACATACAAAACTAGAGTACCATTACGTAATATATTCTGGTGTCGTGTGCCTCCAACCATTTTTCTATTCGTTCCCGACTTTTGAAGGCGTGCAAGAGACGTGGTATTACTATGCCTAATTCAAACGAAATGTGTGGAATGAAAATTGTTATGTGTTCGGAGTAATCGGAGTAGTGTTGTCGTGCTATGATGGGATGGAAAAACAAAGGAATAGTAAAGAGGTTGGTTTTGTTACAAATCGTGGTGGAGTGTGTATGGAAATGAGTATAGCAGTTCAGTAAAAGACAGGTGAAGGTGAATAAAATGAAGGTTAAGTCAGTTGTTGTTTTCAAAAGATAACATAGGGATTTTGACTTGAAAAATGACTTACAGAGGAGAAGTAATAATTACCTTCTACTAAGTGACGGTACTTGTTAGTAAATGCTTGAAACACAGGTTTGAAAAACATAAATCGGGTAGATCGCTACCAAACAATAAAAATCCTATCTACCATATTTACAGTTGAAAAATAAATTATTCATTAAAAATAATTTAAAAAAATAAGCTTTTTTCCTATTTTTCTCAGCTAACCCTTTCATTTAATACCCATATCATGGCAGAGCACAAAAATATAACTAGTCCGCCATCTTGGGCCGTCCGCTATATTGGATTTAGAATGACGTCACTTAGCTAACCATGCATTGTCATCCAAGGTAAACGTATAAACGGTGGAAGATAACTGCTTTTAAATTCAGTTGCAAGATTTGACCCGAACTCACATACATACATTGCAAGTAAAATATTTTTTTTTGGTTATGGTTCCCTTATAAGCACTAATTATACCATTGTTTTAGAAAATATACTGCAGTGAATATGCCTATACTGCGCTTAACTATTCTCAATTTCTGTTTATTCCGACCAAATGGCAAACAACGGAACCCTTATGGATTAGTCATGTCTGTCTGTCTGTCCGTCTGTATGTCACAGCCACTTTTTCTGAAACTATTGAAACTTGGTAAGTAGATGTATTCTGTGAACCGCATTAAGTTTTTCACACTAAAATAGAAAAAAAAACGATAAATTTTGGAGGTACTTAGAACTGAAACTCAATTGTTTTTCCCATCCTATCCATACGTGTGGTGAACTATGGATAGGTCTTCAAAAATGATATTGAGGTTTCTAATATATTTTTTTTCTAAACTGAATAGTTTGCGCGAAGGACACGTCCAAAGTGGTAAAATGTGTCCCCCCCTGTAACTTCTAAAATAAGAGATTGATAAAACTATAAAAAATATTTCCATGTAAACTTCCAACGAAAATTAAAAAAAAAAAAGGTTTGAACGAGATCTAGTAAGTAGTTTTTTTTTAATACGTCATAAATCGTAAACCGCAATTTACCAAGTACGGAACCCTTCGTGCGCGAGTCCGATTCGCACTTGGCCAGTTTTTTTTGTTATAGTTTGTAGCAGTGATGGTGGTTCAATGTTGACAGCCCCGAATTAGAAGGTAAACGTAGTAGATTAAGGAAAAGCGTGTACCGTACTTAATACAATTTATTTCATCACCTAAAAAATTAAAACCATGAGCACAGATAATACATTACTAGCATACAGATGCCTCATCCCATACAAAGAAACCGTGCCGACGTAACTGCGCTTTTCATCTGATTAAGATGATTATTTTCATTCTTTCTTTCTTTTACCAAAATGTGCTACAATACAAATTTAAACATTTTTGTGGCATGCCTCTGAAATTTAAAACCGCGCCATCTATTGGAATCTATTGTAAATGATCCGTTCAAAATAATCTTTGAAATGTGAATTAAGAGCCCAATATTCCATAATTTTGTACTTAGGAGAGTTGGTTAAAAAATAACATACATTTTTATGATCAATTCTGTAAATTGGTAATTTCACACACAATTCTATAAAAATTCAATGCATATCGCGCCATCTTGTGACATTTATTTGAACCAAATTTTCTTTGTTAGCGCTGGGACCCCGTGCCATGAGGAAACAGACATGTCCTAGCACAGAACATCTGAAGATATGTGATATCTACAGACTGACCCTCACTAGGTCAGCGTGATGGATGATGGTACACTCTCTATCTTCGCACACAGAGAAGAGAACTAGGTCCCAACAGCAGGATAATCATAGTCTGATTATGGTGTTTTAAATCAAAAATCAAAATCAAATAGTTTATTTCAAATAGAACATAGAGGTACTTTTGAATAGACAAACAAAAATAAATTATGACTCTAGTTGCAAATTTGCAAGCATCAATAGGTACCAATGGAGAAGAATTTGCAAGAAACTCCACGGACACTCTTTTGCATCATTTTTATTTGGTTATATCATTCTTGTTGAAATATACATATATGTGAGAACGATGTAGGTAATAATACGTGCACGTAAAAGCGTCTAGAGTAACAAACAATTAAAAAAATACAATAACAGGCCAAGGCAGCTAAGATATGACCAATCCCAAATGATGGCGCCCGTTCACTAATATGACGCATGGATCGGCACCACTCAGCTCAACCATCATCTTTGATGATCATCATTATTGATTAACACAAAAGTTACAACCAATATCTATGGGATCTATCGCAATAAACCCCATCGTAACTATCTAACATATCTCGATCTTCGACCACTAACTTACGATGAGCAATAACACAAAAATACTGTAGTACTTCCTAATACCATAAGTAATAATATCGCGTAAATTTAGTCGAAAGAAAGGACTTAATAGGAGGGCCGGGCAGCAGTCCAAGCTTATCTGGAAAAGCGTAAAATTTATGTTAATGACACCCCTTAGAAAGAAAAATAACGTTAGTAAAGAAGAGAGCATATCATGATAACGTGTCCTCTTTAAGGGTGCTATTTTCACCAGAGATGAACGATGTAGCTAGGCGGAGCGAGGATGAGTAGCTACGCTGCGATAATGTGTGTTTTTTTTCAACAAAGCCGAGCGAAGAGCTGGCGTGATGCGAGGTTGCGTAGCGAAGCTGTCAAACGGTGTGTAGCTGAGTGGTGCGAGATGCTTAGCGGATTCTTTACAGCTGTATTTTATCCCTTGCGCACATTTATTGCTCGCAACTCTAGCACACATCTCTCGCTTTCTTTTTTGGGTTCCGTAGTCAACAAGGAACCCTTATAGTTTTGCCATGTCCGTCTTGGCTCAGAGACTCTTAGTAGGTACTAAAAAGCTATAATTTGTAGAAGTGGTAAAATAAAATCATGAACAAAAATACTTTTAGGTTACCTCCTGTACACGTAAAGTGGGGCCGTTTCTTTTTCTCGTCTTTACCACTTTTTTAAACTTCAGTATTTTTACCTAATTATGTTGCTGAATATAGCTGTTTGTATAGAACCCTCGGTGCGCGAGTTCGAGTCGCACTTGTCCGGATTTTTATACACAAATACCCAGCTCCACCAGAGCTGCACTAAGATAGGCTACGAAAATTAAGTTAGATCCCATTGGTGGATATTATCCTCGCGCATCGTCTAGCAACCTCGTTCATCTCTCGTGGAAACCCTAGCACCCTAAATGAACGAAAGGGGGTTATTGGTGAGGCGTTCGATTTGCATTTGATTCTTTTGTTTCGTTATTGCGATCAATGGTATCGTCAAGGGAGTTTAGGGTTAGGTTATTGCTTTGTATGGTTGTGTGTGTAATGTAGGGTTAAATGTAGCCATTTTTGATTGGATTTTGAAGCTATGATGGTGTAAGTATAGGTCCTAAGAAGCCTTACAAAGAAATATTAATAACAATTTTTTTTTTAAACAGGCTTTATTCTTATTGTTCTCAGCAAACCCATTCATTTGATACCCATATCATGGCAGTGCATAAAAAAGAACTAGTCCGCCATATTGGATTTAGTATGACGTCACTCAGTAAACCATGCATTGTCATCCAAACTAAACGTGTATGCAAAATTTCATCTTAATCGTCCACCGGACGCCTGCAGCTTTGACTAGGTCGTCGCTCCAGCTAGACTCGTACCCAAGACGTAGCGTTGGTAGGCCTCCCGCCTACCAACGCTACGTCTTGGGTACGAGGTCACCTCTCTAGAACTTTGCGGCCCCAACGGTCATCTGTTCAGCGAGCAATGTGCCCTGCCCACTGATACTTCGGTTTGGATATTCTTCGGTCTATATCAGTGAACTTGGATCTCTTGGTTGTCTTGAAGACATCCTTCATTTCTGATTCGATCACACAAGAAAACGCCGAGCATAGCCCTCTCCATTGCCCTTTGGGTGACTTTAAGCTTTCTGATGAGGCCCATTGTAAGCGACACGTCTCTGTCCCGTAAGTAATCACTGCCAACACACACTGGTCACAGACTTTCGTCTTGAGACACTGCGGTAAGTTGAACAAGAAGAATCGGATTCGACGGTTGAACTCTTTCTCGAAGTTGGACCTACGCAACTGAACCGTTTGTGCCAGTTAGACATAAAATTCAGTTGCAAGATTTGACCCGAACACACTTATATACATACATACATTGCAAGTTAAATAAAAGCATGTATAAATTAACTTATTTTTCAACAACATTCTCCAATCGAAATGTACATGTTCTGTGTCATTTTTCTCTATACTAAGCCGAGAAAGAACGCCTTTCTTTCCTTAATTTATCATCGATTTTTCATTCAACGATAATACCCAACTGTTATCCACCTACTCCGAACACAGTCATCCACCCGAAAATGTTAATCGTCATTTCTCGAACGTCCCCTCTCAAAGTCGACTACCACAAAGATGGGATCCTAAAAACTACAGAAGCACGCAAAAAACGTAGCTTCAAGCGGGCAATTCATTCGTTCATTCGTTCTCATATCCGGTTATCGCCGGTTTATCATACGCCCCGGGCCCAGTGTAACTCCTCCCGAGATTATTTTAAGCTTCAACCCTAAACGTTTGATTAAAGTGCCATTCTATGTGGAATTGGCCCTTTTCTGGTCGGTAAGTAGGTTGGCAATCGAGTTATTATTTTTAGTGTCATTACGTCATTTTGTTGTAATGATAGAGATGGTATTGCTGATCCTTTTGTTTAACTGGGTCAATGGTTGTAATAGGTGAGGAGCTCGTGGCTAAATAATAACAGCCGTATGGGTTGATCTTCAAGGTTAAGCAACGCTTGACGAGGTCGGCCCGTGGATGGGTGACCATTTCAACATACTGAGTTTCCTCCGTGCCTCGGAATCGGAAAGCACGTTAAGCCGTTGGTCCCGGCTGTCATTTGAAGATCTTTGACAGTCGTTACGAGTAGTCTGAAGCTTGAGATCTAACACCAGTCTAGCCAAGGGGTACCGCTGTTACCCAGTTACTGGGTTGTGGAGGTCAGATAGGCAGTCGTTCCATGTAAAACACTAGTACTCAGCTGAATCCGGTTAGACTGGAAGCCGACCCCAGCATAGTTGGGAAAAGGCTTGGCAGATTGATTTGGTTGTAATAAGTCAAACTGAACGTTATATCGTCAAACTTATCCATGTTCATGGTATACCATGGTACAGCCAAACGCACAAAGGTGACTATCCTTACCCAACTCGATATCAAGACCAGATTGGCTACAGTATGCCTACAGCGTATTTTGACCTATTTCGGTCACTTAATGCGAAGGGGAGATAGAAGTCTAGAAAAACTGGTCGTTGTTGGCAATACCGAATGGAAAAGAGCATGAGGCCGGTCGCCAACACGATGGTCTGACCAAGTGAAAGAAGCAGGTGGCGATGGCAACTTTGGACCGAAATCGATGGAGGCAGATTGCTCTGATATGTGTGGATAGACATTTAAGGTATATCCACACATATCAGGGCCGTGCCCGGGACGTGGACGGACCGTGTCCCGTCAGGGGCTCAAAAAATATCGTTGTGTACATTTTATATGAACTCGTTCACACACGACCGTGCACGGGCCAGTGACAAAGCTTCAATGATTGGGCCCGGCCCTGTCACGTCCCGGGCATGGCCCTGATATGTGTGGATAGACCTTAAAGGAGTCCAGTGACCACAATCCTCTGTAAAGAGGGACCCATTGAAGAAGAGGAAGATGATCTATGTTTGGTATCACAATTATTTGCGTTTTCTAAGAAACCAGGATTACGAGTATATTCACATTACTAGCTGCCACCCGCGGCTCCGCCCGCATGGTATTAGTACTTCTCTCAATATCTTTATAATTTATTATCTATGTGTTATTCTGATGTCTATGCTATATTTCTGTAAATTTTATATCCGTTTCAATATCCGTTCAGTAGTTTTTACGTGAAAGAGTATCAAACATCCTTCCATCAACCCTCACAAACATTCACGTTTATTATAGTATTAGGATTTCCAAAGAACTTCTTAGTATACAATCAATTTACTAATTAAACTAACAGACCTTCTATTGCGTAACAAGCCTTCTATCAGGATCCGAAAGAAATTCCTAATACATTGCTTCATAACTTTACAAAAAGTAATTTACTCAACTGCGCAAATAACGCAATGAATAATACTACTGAGTTTTTAAAATTACAAGTAAAATTTAAAAATCCTGCGACCCATTTTTATTTCTTGCGACATAATCTATCTAATAATAGACACTCTTCGATCTATTCAACACGTAATTATGATACGTTATCTTGCGAAAAGCGACCGATTCAAACAGTAAAACGTCCAAAACTTTTGAACGGCTGAACCGAATTTCATCAAACATAGCTAAAAACACCCTCGATAGCATCATTCAAACAAAAACAAACGTTAACAAAATCGGTACATCCGTTTAGGAGCTATGATGCCACATACAGGGACACAAGCCAAACCAAACACACCTCTTTTTCTGTCGCGGGTTAAAAAACGTTGCCTTGTTTTACGAAAATAACACATTTGTAGAAACGTTAGTCAGTGGATTTCCTAGAAGTTTCTGCTATTCATTTACTTTTTAAACTTGAAACTGAGATTTGATTAACCAAAGATTCTAAATGCCCAAATAACAGCATAACATCTGAATCTACTAATCCACCCAACATCAAAGAACATAAACACCATTGGAAAACACAAGAAAAAACCCATTTTAAATACAGGCCCGATAAAGTTAATAGCATCTCTTTGTCTGCCCTTTGGAAAGTGCAATCACGCGTGTAGAGGCTGCGTCGCTTTGTCCCATTCTCCCCTTTTCTTTTATAATTTTCTCGCCCGAGGCAGAACTTGGACCGCGAGAAAAATGCAAAGCTTGAAAGGTTTTTGTACCTACAGTGTTGCAATTTTGGGTGTCGTGAGATAGATGTGTATGTACCTCAACCTCCCCTTAGTTTGAAATACGTGAAGTGGGTTTTAAATGTTTAAGAGTTTTGAATGTAGGGTGTAGTTAATGAGTTTCTTTGAATATTTTTTGAGTTTAGGAGTGAGGTAACTCTATGGATTAGCTGTAAAAGTGGAAAATGGATAGGACTATTCTTGATTTTTTATTTAAACACTAAACCGTGGGGTCTCATCCCATACAAAGAAACTGCCACGACGTACTGTACTGATTATACTGATTATTTGATGTATCTATTGATTATTAGATGGTGATCTATCTATCGCCGTGGAACAGAACCGAACGCGACCGTTTTACAAAACAATTTCGGTATAATCAGATGAAAAACGCTACTTACGTGGCACGGTTTCTTTGTATGGGAAAAGGCATCTGTATATCTGTATTATATTATCTGTGACTAAACACAAGTCTCTTTTACCACAGAGAAAAATTGATTGGCTGCGACCGGCGCGCACTGTCAAAATTCAAATATTCTGTGATCTCCAGTCACTTTAAACCCTTCTGCAAAATTATTGAATTAAACTCTCTCAGTCAACAGGTAAACATCTCCTGAAAATGCAAATCAGTCCTTTCGAACTATGAATTGATAAAGAACATGAAGAAAGATGGGAAAACTATCCGTAATTACTAAATGGATCATAAATCCTCTCATATATGTTTTTCTCCAAAGTAACTTACCAACCAAAGAGATTTATTTATAAAACTAAGGTTTATTAAGGTATAATGATCCCAAATGTCCCATAAAGTACAGCCATTGATTTACAGCTCCAACACATTTCAGCTGAATCCATTTGCAATCCGCTCCCACAACTATTCCAAATAAAAGGAATTCCTCGTACAAAAGGGAAACCTGGGAAAAGAAATAAAAAATATAATAATTCAAAATGGCGTCTGGCCACTTAATAACTGGCTGACACCATTGGGAAATATAATTTAATTTTTCTTTAGCGCCGTACTGTTCGTTCGTAATTCAAATGTGTATTTCTGTCCTTGTCTGGCGTTTCCTCGGTTGTGTCCCCCTCTCCCGCCCCCCCTCAAACTTCCGTTTGTTCGGGTGCCCCGTGTCACCCAGTGTTCTGGACAAGAAATATTTGCGATATTGTGTATTAGATGATTTGTGTATTCGCATGTACGTGGTGCGAATTTATAGAACGTACAGTCGTGTAGAAATTGTTTAATGGTTACTCGTAGTTAATGGTACTCTCATCAAAAGTTTTTAACAAGCTCCAAAGCAATGTTGTTTATTTATTTTGCCTCTGATGTATTCCATGTTATTAGTATAAGTTTGAGATACATACAAAGTTAAATTATTTTGCTTCTTTGCTCGTTTGAAATAAAGAGTTTCTATAAAGTCATTATAGTTAGCGAGTTGAAAGGTTTTATAATAATTGAACTTTGTACATTAGAATTGAGTACCAAAAATTTTTATTTGGTGTATGTTTTTTTTTCTGGAGCCATTATTTTATGCACTTTAAAAGTAAATATCACTGATTGTGTGGCTTATCAAAACTGTTTTTTCATGTCGCTGTCTTGTGGAAATTAACGAGGAGCTCGTGGCTAAATAATAACAGCCGCACGGGTCGATCTTCAAGGTCGTCAAGCAATGCTTGACGAGGTCGGTCCGTGGATGGGTGACCATTTCAACATACCGAGTTTCCTCCGTGCCTCGGCAAGCACGTTAAGCCGTTGGTCGCGGCTGTCATTTGAAGATCTTTGATAGTCGTTACGAGTACTCAGAAGCTTGAGATCTGACACCAGTCTAGCCAAGGGGTACCGCTGTTACCCAGTTACTGGGTTGTGGAGGTCAGATAGGCAGTCGCTCCTTGTAAAACACTGGTACTCAGCTGAATCCGGTTAGACTGGAAGCCGACCTCAACATAGTTGGGAAAAGGCTAGGCAGATCGATCTTGTGAAAATTAATCTCTGAATTTACTCGTACATTCTAAACAAAAGAAAGTACTAATTGGACTGCCTTTGGGTGTCTGGAATTCATAATATTTATCCCAAACAAAGAAGCAGTAGATAAAAGTTTACTACTGAACATTACACCACAAATTGTTACATACAGCGCACACATTGCCATAAATTATTGTCTAAAAATCAGCATGCAAAGAAACCTCTTGACACCTATAAAACTATATAAAAAACTGTATTTACGGATGTCACCAAGAGGGCTTCAGAGCAGGTGTGCGAGTAATATTCTAATGGCGGTAAGAGCATCCCTTCATCCATAATAATATCCCCCCTCCCACGGCTTTTTTACATAAAACTACGTGATATAGTGGGTAGGAAATGTTATAGATAAGTGGGACGATCTTTAAATTGAGTGAGATGATTAAGCTTAAAGAAGGTATGGATTTTTCGTACTGGTATTTGCTCAAGGCTTTGCCTTTATCGAGAACTTTGTGAAGGTTTGCCTTAATCCTTGCTGTTAGAGCGTAATGATAGTAAAATGTTTAATCTATACTAAAATTATAAAGCTGAAGAGTTTGTTTGTTTGTTTGAACGCGCTAATCTAAGGAACTACTCGTGGAAAATGAAAAAATGTTTTTGTTTTGGATAGTCTATTTATCGAGGAAGGTTATAGGCTATATAACATCACGCTACGACCAATAGTAGCGGAGTATACATGAAATGTTTTGCAAGAACGGGAAAAAATATCCTTTTTGAGAGCTTCTGTTGCGTTCTTTGCGTTAACGGTTTAAATTACGCAAATATCATCTACTATGGAATGAAAGTCGGGGCTAGAAATAGCGTCTTACGTCGCCTAACATCCACGGGCTGGGGAGCATCTCCGCCGGTTCTCCGTACTTCTGGCCTATGTCTGTCATTTTCTGCCGGGGAGTTCGCATGTCCAGTGTGGCATCGATCCGCCCACGCTAGAGAAGTCGACATGGCACTAAATGATACCTGTCGCATCATTACTGGCTGTTTGAAACCTACCCCGCTTGTGATGTTGTATCCACTGGCGGGTATAGCTCCACCAGATATTCGTCGCGAAGTGGCCAGCCGCATCGAGAAGGGGAAACAAGAACGGGACAGTCGCCAGCCCTTATATGAACATCAACTCCAACCTGCACGCCTAAAAAGCCGCAAAAGCTTTCTGAGACACACGACCTCATTGGAAGCCAGCGCAACTGACGAGAGATGTAAACTGTGGCAAAACGCACATCCTGCCCCTCCATACTCCATCACTCCGGCAGAGCATCTGCCCCCTGGACACGAACTGCAGTGGCCAATCTGGAAATCCCTAAACCGATTGCGGGTACAGGTTGGTCGCTGTAGAAAAAATCTGGCCAAATGGAGTCTCATAGACCCATCGCAAACACAGTGCCAGTGTGGGGCCCCGTCGCAGGATATGCCCCACCTCCTTATCTGCCCTTCGTGCCCAGCCACCTGCACCTTTCAGGACCTGAAAGTGGCAAATAACAGAGCGGTACAGGTGGCTACATACTGGTCAGACAAAATATGAGTTTAGTTGAGTAAAATTTGAGATTATCGACACGAAAAGAAGAAGATCTACTATGGAATTGTTCCTCTTTAAAAGTTCTAAAAAAAGTCTGCGACAGCATATGACTATCTTTTAAGATTGACTCACTATATAGAATTATAAGACTCTAGTGTTCTAAGTATTAGGTTTATAGTGGTATCTTACTCGTATAACCTATAGAACTTAATAGAAAATTTGGTTATGGTTTATCTCAAATTAAGAATTTATTAACCATTTTTTGCTTCGCACATGTGTACCATCATTAATAAAAAAATTGTGTACCTAAACCAAACCAAACTCTTTCGAGTAATTTAGAACTGTTAAGCAAAAAAGGAAATTCAGAATTAAGTTAAGCAAGAAAGAAAATAATTTTATAAGTAATAAAGTCTGTGACTTATATAATAATTCAAATAACAAGAAAAGGTAGGTACTGACGGCAAAAAAACTGTTATAACAATTTACAAGATTTCAAAATACGCCATCTCGGTATTGTTGGCCCAAGTATATGGTCGTAGCACTCCGTAGTAGGATTATTCTTCCCCCTACGAGCAAGATACTCGTAGCCACGTAGCGCAACGCTACGGATCATGGTACCTTACTTTTCGAGCTACACCTCTGAGATAGAAAGTTCAACTGGTTGCTACTAGATGGCGCTGTCCGCAATAACAATACATCTTTAAGAATACTTTGTTTGTTACTCTCTTTTTGGTTTTTGCAAAGCTTTTATGATGTTGATTTCCAAGATTCCAAGAGCCATGAGAAAATATATATCTACCAACTAAATGTGACATTGCTGCGGTACTTGTTAGAGCCTAAATCTGAAACCTAATTTTATTACTCTCTACGACCGAGGAACTCGTAGCCGCGTAGCGCAAAGCTACGGAACATGGTTCCCTACTCTTCGAGCAACAACTCTTAGATAGAAAGTTCAACTGGTTGCTACTAGATGGCGCTGTCCACAATAACAATACTCTTTTAGAATACGTTTTTTGTTTGTTACTCTCTTTTTGGTATTTGCAAAGCATAAATGTAGTTGGTTTCCAAAAGCCCTGAGAAAATAGATATCTACCAACTAAATGTCACATTGGTGGTGCATATAACATCCTGAATCTGTAAACTTATTGTATTATACTCAAATACAATCCAAATAATGCGTCATCTACAAATCCCATTTAAGATGTGTACTGCTAAAAAATAATGACTTTTATCACCAGTTATTGAGTTATTGTTCGTTTACTATTTAATCAACTTATAGTATTATTTGTTTTTGTTATTTACCGAGAGATATAACGTCTGCGGGTAATTGAACGGCTGTGTGTTTAACATTGTAAAATACTTTGATAGTGATACAATAGATGCCTGGTCAGGTACAGTCAACAAGAGAGATAAGTAAACCTATTGACAACTTGGTATCACTCTCAAAAAAACTCAAAAAACACGACTGCTTGAAAAGCGAACTAAAAAGACGTAAACAAGAAGAAAATCAGGCTGTGCAGTCGGAGGATACATATTCGCCAGCCGGCTTACTAAAACCAGATATATCCTCCGACTGCACAGCATGATTTTATTCTTGTTTACGTCTTTTTAGTTCGCTTTGTAAGCAGTCGTATTTTTTTATTTTTTGTATTAACTTTTTTATTTATTACTTTTTAGTTAACATTTTTTTTTCGAATGTGGTACATTTATACATATACCTAAGTGTCATATATTTTTGAAATCACCTCTTAAAACCCTTTAATTTGATATCCCACATGATGGGTTTGGATGAAATAATTAAATTGGGCTCCCACAATATGGCGCCCAAAATGCGCCATTTTCTATTTTGTAATTTTAATGTTGCCAGTGACCCTCGCAAGGTTAAGATGGATCGATTGACGAATCATCAAAATCGGCCAACGCGTTTGGTCTCTGGAACGCCACATAGGAACAAACATACATACATAGACTGGTAAACACATTACCCTCCTTCGGCAGTCGCGTAAAAACTTGAATACTTCCACACGATTTTTGACACTTGGTTTTATACCTAGGTCGGGTTTCCATCGAGAAGTTTTGAGTAGAAACCCGGATTCTGGACTCTCAAAGCCTTATATTCACTGCTGCTGAAATTGCACGGAAATTATCAACAAAAATGGTAATTATAGTAGAGTGCGTCTGTTATGTTACGATGGTGAAATAGTACATTACTGCAGCGGCCAGCAAAAGAGGCATTGATGGACGAACGTGTAAATGTGGGCCGAGACGAAGCCGAGGCAATAAAGCCGAAGGCGAGGTAAGTCCATCAATGCCTAGTTGTGGCCAAGGCTTGTATAGTGCTTTTCTCAAATAATGCGCGGAAATTAAAACTAAGTAGTACCTAGAACTCATTTTGTCAAATACAATTACTTTTCAAAATCATTGACGAACATCGAATAACAATAATTATGCCCGCGTTAGGCTTAGCACGCACTGCGATTTTCATTCGCGCGATTTTTTTCCGCCCATTATGCGGCCTATGGAATTGTATGAAGCCGCACGCGTTGCGGTAAAAAAATCATGCGGTATTATTACTACAAAAATCCGCGTAAATAAAAATCGCAGTGCGTGCTAAGCCTTAAAGTGTACATTTGTTTTTTTTTTCAATACACAGCTTTCTATTTGCAAGCCAGTTCGATTTAAATAAAACCTTTGATATGTTACCTCCTTGGTTGCTATTCGGAGTAAAAGATCGTTCCATTTTTAAATTACACGACAGATATTATGAGTTTACTATGTAATTTACTTGGCCACTGCAAACGACAGATATGGATTTTCATACAACTTTTGCCGGCCGCTGCTCGCATGTATCTGGCCTGTACTACAATTTCGATTTATCTCGAAGAAGGTTGTCAAAATCATGCTCAGATTTCCAAGCATATTTGATAAAATATAATAGTTATCTCATAGAATGACTGTACTTCAGTAGGAGTATTTTATTACTCATAACATTTTAATTTCAGTAGGAAGTGTTTCATTCATTTCTGGCAAACAAATATTAATTAAGATTGAAGATATTGGCTTATAACTTCTTTATATCTACGCTACGGACAAAACGCAACGAGAACACGTATCGAGTGGATTATGATGATCATAGCTTGAGATATAACCAAGACATGTAATATCTTACATAAATAATGAAAAAAAAGAATATAATACCTAATCAGCGTATGATCTTCCCACTGATAGGATACAAGCCCCCTGTGAGAGGGAATGGCCATAATCTACCACGCATATCACATTTCTTCGAATTTTTAGTTCGAAGACATATCTGTTTCCTCACGATGAATATAGGAATGATGGTATTGAAAAAAGGCACCCCAAATACACCAACCATGACACTTACAAGTGCACATGCACCAATATAAAAGCTTACCTACCTGCAACCCAAATCAAACATCCATTTTGAAAATAGAACTCAACACAATTAGCGCAAAAACTGTAAACAGTCGCAGAACAGTTCGCTCTCGTATTTGCTGAAAGATTGAAGTCAAATCCAGTTTTATCTTTAATATCTCTTATTGTTGTTAGAAGAGACTCTGATAGTAACACTTGCTATTTGCGATACGTATTCAACACTTGAAAGACGTTTACAATGTTGAAAGTCAGAACCGTTATTCCTGTGTCTCCGATTTATTTCAATGTGGCTGAGTATTGCCTGTTCGGCATTATATTAGGTGTTATTATAGGAATTATCGTGTATTATAATGTTATTAATAGGAAGTATAATACGGTTGCCGGGTTCCTGTTTGGTGGGAAGAATATGTCTGTTATTTCGATTTCTTTGGCCCTTATTGCGAGGTAAGTGATTTTTTGCTTTCAGTAATTCAGTGTTAATCTACTAGTAATCTTTTTCCATTAATTTGCCTTAAAGTAGGTATAATAATGTGGAAGAGCTCGTGGCTAAATAATAACAGCCGCACGGGTCAATCTTCAAGGTTAAGCAACACTTGATGAGGTCGGTCCGTGGATGGGTGACCATTTAAACATACCGAGTTCCCTCCGTGCTTCGGAAAGCACATTAAGCCGTTGGTCCCGGCTGTCATTTGAAGATCTTTGACAGTAGTTACGGCTAGTCGGAAGCTTGATATCTGACACCAGTCTAGCCAAAGGGTACCGTGTTAACCAGTTACTGGATTGTGGAGGTCAGATAGGCAGTCGCTCCATGTAAAACACTGGTACTCAGCTGAATCCGGTTAGACTGGAAGCCGACCCCACTATAGTTGGGAAAAGGCTAGGCAGATAGATATAGGTATATTAATGTGACTAAAGTTTATATTTTGGCCTGAATTATCAAAATTACGGCTCAGCACTATTATCCAGTTAGAGAAGAGTGTCCTTTCTAGAGAGGTCTATACATAGCTGTGAGAAAATTTAAGATTTCTATTGGTTATTGTATTTTGAAACAGTTTATAAATGAAATCTAAGGTATTTTTAATATAACTACCATCATCGGCTCATTATGTGATATAAATAAAAAAGGAGTCAGTGATTGTATGACGGGTAACAGGACAGTATGGAAGAAGAAAACGTGTTGCGTCCAAGTAACATGGGAGAAGGGCAGGAAGATGATGATGTTGATTATATCGGCTCGGTAGTTCGTTGCAAGCCTAACGCATATAGTAAAAGGCTTGGCAGATAGATACAGTATTGTTTGCATTATGCAATCATAAATACTTACTTATCTATAACTATATTAAATAAAATAAAACCGGCCAAGTGCGAGTAGAACTCTTGCGCCGAGGATTCCTTACCTACCCATTATACAGGCAAAGATACAGTTAAAGATGGACATAATTGCCTTTAAGCATTCAAAGCGTGATTTTCGCGGTTTTTGAAAGAGCGCTAATAAATTGAGCATTCGGCCAGGCGTGCCTATTAGTGTGAATGGTGTGAGTGATGCGAAGGATATTGCAAACCTTTTTAAAAATCAGTTTGTCTTAAAGTCACCGCTAGGGAGCTCTTGTGAGATGCTGGATGCTTAGCCCCGTTGTGGCAAGGTGGGCACACGTTTCCCCTCCTCTGCCCTCTTCAATTTGTATATGAATGCCCTGATTCGGGCGAATAGCAGTCAACATGGCGGATGTCATATTGACGGTGTATGTGTCAATAATAAGCTTTAAAGGACAATGCTGACATTGAAAACGGAACGGAACGGTGGGCTCTTTCCGTGCGTGCGAATATGATAGCTCGCAGGTTTGCACGTTGTACTGCAGAAGTAAAGGTGATGCTCTTTAGAGCATTCTGTACCACCTTCTATACTTGCAGCCTGTGGGAGAAGTATTCGCGGGCGTCGTATGGAGCCCTTCGTGTCCAGTATAATAACGCGTTCAGAAATCTGATGGGGTTGCCTTGGCGTTGTAGTGCGTCAGGGATGTTTGCGGCGGCGTGTGTGGATTGTTTTTACGCGATAATGCGCAAGCGCACAACATCAATGGTAGCCCGAGTTATGGACAGCCCTAGCAGGGTTCTGAAAATTATTGTTGATAGAGTGGACAGTCCGTATATAGTTCACTGCTGTCAGTTACATGTGTCACCGTATCATTGAATTTGAATTATACCGCCATAATAAAATTGGTATAATTTTTATTGGTGGCTAAGTTTTAAAGATATGGGTATTTAGATTTTCACGAAAACTTGAAAGTACCATAATTTATCTTAAATTTCAACTTTATAATATTTGATTTTTTCCTTTGTTTGCGTTGTAAAACCTTACTTTTTGCCAAATTTCGTGATTCTAGGTCAACGGGAACTACCATATAGGTTTTCGACCCAAAACCTATAGGGTACTTCCGGTTGACCAAGAAATGACAATTTTGGTTAAAAGCAAGGTCTTACAAGACAAGTGAAGGGAAAATTCCGAAAAATAAGAAAAGTTGAAAATTAAGGTAAATTTTGTTACTTACAAGTTGCAAATTTGCTTATATCTTGTTATTGCGTTGACTCAGGACCTTGATTTGTATACAACTAATAGGGACTATAGACCTCAGTATCTGGTATAAATTTAAACTTGCTAGGTCTATCCGTTTCTGAGAAAATCGATGGTGACCCACGGACAGACAGACAGACGGACAGACGGACAAGAAAGTGATCTTATAAGGGTTCCTTTTTTTACCTTTTGAGGTACGGAAATTCAAAAAAATCGAATTTTTGTAAAAACAAAAACATTGGAATAGGATTATTCTAATGATTTTTTATTTATTTCTTATTGCAGTTTGTTCCTAAAACAAAAAAAAAGTCTTTTATGCTACAATATTTTTCATAGAAAATTCATAGCAAATATATTTCTTTTTGTAAGCGGCTAATAACGTAATATTTGTCTTGGAGGGCAAGAAGTCCAGTGAAATATGCCCTAATTATAATTTCACATACTCCACAGGTCAGCAAGGGTCTTTCTTTTTATTCGAGTGAATTTAGAGCACTCATTAAGTGCGTCGCTAGTATGTTTGGATGGTTTGCTAGTCTCTTCTTGTGGCCAGTCATAAAGATTTTAATTTTATGTTTGATGGTTCGAATTCCAAGACGGAATGAATGAATGACGCAAGCTTTATCTGCTTCTAACAATATTTACCTACTATTACAATGGATAGTATAGATTTCTACTCCAATAAACAATGTTATCGCATCTCGTGCATGTGACTTAACATTAGTCTACTTGCTCTACTTTGCTACGAACGATTCTATCCTCCGCGAACTGAACATTAAGATCAGACTGTCCACAATCAACCTTCATAAGACTCAATAAAACGTGCTCAGTCGTTGCCAGTATTTAAAAAACTCGTCGAAGAATATTACCTATCGCTGTGATTGAGCTCTTGGTTTTTTTTTTTGTTAAAATGTGCTATGAATGTCGTACTTTTTTTTTTTTTCATTACTTATATATTATGTATATATTTATGTACATATTATTTACCATATGTATGTATTTTTGTTACTAGTGAGTATTGTTGTATGTTTATTATGTTCATTGTTGGTATTGTCGCACCACTGACAACCCCATGTCATGTCCAGGTAATCTCTGTCCATTCCAGGTTGCCTGGAAGAGATCGCGGAAAGCGATAAGGCCACCCATTGTATTTTTTTTTAGTATTAAGTTTCTTTTTTCTTGTTTATTATGGTGTACAATAAAGTGTATATAAATAAGTAAGATATTGGAGTTCTTTGGTAACATCGCCAGAAAGGACGGACACAACCTAGAACAGCTGATGGTTACTGGCAAGTTTGAAGGGCAACGTCCTAGAGGTCGCAGTCCAATAAGATGGTCGGACTAAGTCCGCACATCGTTGAACAAAAACTGCAAGATGCTCGTGGAGAGCAAAATACAGGCATAGATGGCGTAAATTAGTGAAAGAAAAGTTGTTGTCACGACGGGAAAATCACGGTCTTCAGTAATGAGGAACACGACGCGAGGAGGAAGAGTTGCTCATTACTATCATCAATCTGTTGCTTTAGAATTCCTTCTTGCGTTATCATCCACCGGCCTTATCTAAAGTCGGATGAATCCTTTCTCTTGATCCTCATCACCTTGAATCACAGTATCACTTAAAACTATTGGTAACAGTATACATTTATTTTCTTCTACTTGGGCTATTTTCATTACATACTAGTCAATTGTTCCCTATGTTCAGCAGTGGACGTGTTTCGGCTGAAATGATGATTATACAAGTCAATTCTATTATATTTCTCATCTAGTTTTTGATGCCTTTTTATATTTGTTTACACTGTGACTACAAATGTTATCTTTACATTCGTTCATCTGCATAACTTCTGTAATAATACATACCTTTGTAATAATACATTTTATAAGCCATGATTTGAAGACAGTGATATCCATCAACCAGCACTGGGCCCGTGTGTAGGATTACTGCCCGTTCCCTCTCATGCAATACGAGTCCTGTTACTTTCACAGGCCGTTTGTATCCCAGCGGTGGGAACATCATAGGCTGATTAGTGTACACCCAGGATAGTTGCCCCAGGGATATAGTTGCCCTTGTAATTACTATAGTTTCGCGGATGAATCGTATGCTATTCTAATCGAAAGATTCTCCAACTACCACTAAGTTGACCGTATCTCTTGTCTCAGTGCGATTGTATATGTATTATTATGTCCATTTTCTCGGTAGGGCATCTATACTTAACGTAATTTACATGGATTAGGCAACTATCCGATATGTGGCATAGATGTCCCAAAATAAAGAGGTCCGCAAGAATCGCAAAAATTCTGGAAATCCGTACTAACACTTAATATAATAAATGCAAAAGTAACACTGTCTGTCGGTCTGTCTGTTACATTTTCACTCTTAAACCGCTAAACTGATTTAGATTAAATTTAGTATGGAGATAGTTTGAGACCCTGGTAAGGACGTAGGATAGTTTTGATCTCTGCAATCATTCTTAGGAGGGTGGAAAAGGGGGGAGGGGTAAGGTTTGTATGTATATTATATAAAACTTTCAATATTATTGCGCGATATAAAAAAAAATCTATTCAAAGTTCTAATGCTACGCAGACGAAGTCGCGGGCAACAGCTGGTATTAAATATAATGTTAAGATATTTTTTACTTTTTATAAATTTGTAGGTAAAAAACCAAAGTACCGGCCAGTTTCTCAAATAAAGTATTTTGCATTTTGTACTGAGAGATATAGAAACTTTTACCCTAAGGTTATGCTGTGCTTATATAATATCTCATTTCGTTTCAGTCACCTGACGAGCATCACTCTACTTGGTGTTCCAGTAGAGATATACCTCCGAGGCACACAGTACTGGGCATCTGCTCTCTCTCTTGTCATCGTCACTTTCCTCACTGCTGTCATTTATTTACCTGGTAGGTGATATCTTTTTATTATTGACATATATTTAAGATTTAGTAATGATGTACCTAGGTACTTCACAAATATATGTGTGACGTGCATTTGAATCATGGTAGAGGAAGAGGTCACGTAGCCCATTGGTGGCCCAGTGGTAACGGCAGGCACATTGCTTTGTGTAAATGATTTTATCACCACTGCTCTAAAAACGGTGAAGAAAAACATCGTGAGGAAACCGGCATATCGTAGAACCAATTTTTTTTTAAATCGTATGACAACAACCAACCCGCACTGGAAACTACATGGTCCACTACGCGTAGTACAGAGAGAAGGCCTATGTCCCAGCAGTGGGAACGTTAAAAGGCTTATAATGATGATGGTGATGAGAGGAAGAGGTCGTAAAGGACGATACCAAGGATAATAATAAAACATGATCCTAAATTCTTATGATTATTTTGGGATGAATGATAGTCGTTCCAAATGATAATACAACTCATTGTAAATCATCATTGTAGTCTACCTAATAATATGTCAGCATGCACCACCTAAAGAAAAGATCCACTTTTAAAGACATTGGATCTGAATCTCAAAAGAATCAGGGCAAAGAATTTGCAAGGCTTTGAAGGTACATTTTAACTAAAAAATCTCTTCATCCCATTTCCAGTGTTCCATAAACTTCAGCTATCGTCAAGCTTCGAGTACTTAGAGATAAGGTTCTCAACACACACTCGGACAATAGCTGCAGTGCTGTTCGTCGTCAGCAAGCTGATGCTGCTGCCTATTGTGCCTTATGTGCCACTCATGGCTTTCAGATTAGGTAAGTTGTATAAAAGGTTTCTAAAATTTCAAACATCTCTGTCACAGAGATACAAAACCTCTTTGTAGCTATTCACGAACAGACAATCAAGAGAAATCGTGATAAGAAGAAATATTCTCCTCTAAGAGATATATCTTAATGCTACTGAGATGATACAGAGGTCATCCAAAATACATTAAAAATCCTTTGTAGATTTGAATATTAACTTTAAAACTTTCGAGTAGGTTTTGAGTAGGTTACAAGGGCGTCGCCAGCCGATTGACCAGGTGGGGGCAAGTTGATATATGGAGGATGGGAAAAAGTATGAATTTTAAATACAGTACAGTCAAAAGCATTTATGAAGCTTGAAACTGGTAGTACGAGTCTTATCCTTACGGCGATTGTTATAAGAACGGTATAAAGCCCAATAGGTAACGTTCGAGCTCGATCATCGGTGGGGTTTTGGGTTTTGAGTTTTCATTAATAAGTTTTCTGTGCACATTCATCATGGCCAGACCATTGAGGCAAATTTCCCCCATAGTACTTCTTAACCAGGTTTTTAGTCTACTGAAGCTGCTTAAGGATTGATTTTGGAGGACCGACTAAAATTTGTTACGGTTTTAGTACTCTTTTAGGACATACTAGATTTTAGTACTCTTTTATGCTAGTTTTTTTGGGTTGTGTTTATGTTGACTTAGAACTTTGATTTCTTTCCATTTGGCTACTTATTTTTAATCTCTAGGGGGGAGGTGGGCAACTGCCCCTACCTGCCGCTTCTTGGCGACGCCCTTGGCTAGGTTATAGAACAAGTGACGGTGTTCTGTGATACGGTGCGTAATGACCAACAATTCATAAACGTCAAACATTGAGGACTAAAAATAGTTCCTTTAAGTATACAAAGATCTTTGTGTCCGTGGAGATTAAGATAGTCTGCAGGACGCAAAAATGTGTGACTCCTAATCATACCCGTTAAAATAATAACTGTATTGACTTGCGACGTTATCTACTCTATTTGTTTTACTTTCAGTAACAAATCCTCTAGCGGGTCGAGTAACAGCTGTGCTATGCGTCGTATGTGCAACATTCAGTGCAGTCGGTGGACTTCGAGCAATAGTCTCCATTGGTATTATGACTACGTTCTTGGCTTTAGCTGGTACAGCTCTGCCTAGTGGTCTAGCACTATTGCCTATGGGATTCAAGAGAATGTGGGAAATTGCTAGTCATGGTGGAAGATTAGTTCTATATGAGTAAGTTGTTTTTTTATGTTGCACGAGTAAGTTATTTTTGTGTTCTTCTAAAGTAGATTTGTATTGAACTGGATTTATTTTCAGACGCCAAGCGATTTGTTTTTTTTTTCGGAACACAGGAGGTAGCTGAATTAAAATAGAACAGAGATAAACTAGATCTTAAGTTCAAGCCTAGAGAACAAAAGACGTTCGCTGGCTTTGAACGAAGAAACCGATAAATTACAAACGTACTTGGAAAAAAATATTTCATTGCCTTGATATAGAACCCAAATAACGTGAAAAGAGAGTTTTCAATGCCAATACATTTGAATTGAATGCGGATTTGACCATAAATCATCAACTCAAATATCCTTTACGTTATGTTTTAATTTAAATGTAATCTGCTCTGCTATTATATGGCTTACCCTATTTTTACCATTTAAGAGTTCTCTTATCTGACTTTTTAATGATAAATTTATTTTTTAGCCCAGACCCCGAACTGGCTCACCACACGTCATTCTTCGCCGTAACCTTAGCCCTATCCACTAACTGGCTTTGGAAGATAGCTCTAAGCCAGTCAACACTGCAGAAGCTTCTAGCTGTTCCTACAATAAGTCAGGCAAGACTCTGCCTAACGATATCTTGTGTTGGAGTGATACTTATGAAGCTGCTGTCTTGTTTCCTGGGATTGGCGCTATATGCGTGGTTTGCTGGTTGTGACCCGATGCTTACAGGGCAGATAAAGAAACATGAGCAGGTATTTGGGATTTCTCCACTTTTTAAGAGCACGATGTCATTTGAGCTATTAATTAGTGGTTTTGCAGTTCAAGAAGAGACACTTTCTGACAAGTTTTTGTTTAATTTTAGTTTTTATTTACTATTTCTTAGTTTTGTTTCTTTAGTCCAGATTGTGCCAAATATTTCTTCGTTTCTTTGAATTAGATCTACAAGGTTAGACAGGGTTGGAGATATTTCCATTATGGGAAACTAGATAATAGCTCTCAGTCCCAACTGCGGCCTTAATTACGTCATTAATCTATATTCAGATATTAATGAAAGAGCTCATCAATATCTGTATATAGATCTGTATTACCAACTGGCACAGTCGATCAATCAGACATCTCATCATCGTCTGTTATCTCATTTGTGTTTGTGATCTTATTGTGTTTATCTTGTATCTGATCAATAAATTATATTTTATTTTACAGCTCGTGCCTCATTTTCTCAACAACTTATCTCTGATGTTTCCGGGCATATGCGGCATTTTCATCATCTCCATTTTCAGCGCAACAACTGGGTGAGACACATGAATTTTGTACTAAAACGATCCTTATTTTTATCCATCTAAAGTTTATATTAATTTACCGTTCAGATGTGACTTGTTACAGTTGCATAGCTTCATTGATAAATTCGATTGCTGGAGTGTTGTTCGAAGAATTTATAAGACCATGGATGCCTCAAAGTACCAATGAGAATGCCTGTTGTAGGATTATGAAGGTAAGTCTTGGTCATTATGATATTCCATCCTTTAATCTGAAATATATAAAAAGAACTAAATCTATCTAATGTAATATATAATATATAATCTGAATCTTGGAAACGGCTCCAACGAGTTTCATGAAATTTAGTATGCAGGGGTTTGGGGGTCAATATATCGATCTAGCTAGGTCGCTCATTTTTAGAAAACGTCGTTTTCTCTATTTTAACCCGAGCAGAACTCGGTCGCCCAGGTACTAATAATAACATACAAAAGGATATTCGTAAGGAGAAAACTGGAACTTAGTAACAATGTGTCTTCCCTCCGTTGTCCCATCTGACCCGAATCACATTGTAAGCAGATATAGTTTTCAATCAATGTGGGGTGAGCTAATACTGGAAATGTTTAACTTGAAACGTCGTCGTGCGTATCATCTATATGTTAACTATCTATGGGAATAAAAACATAACTCGCCTGAACGAATGATTAGGTGGAGTCTGGATTTTTGGCCGCTTGATTGCAATAGGTTTATTCCCTATTAAAGTTGAATTGAATAATGAAATGTATTTTACTGACCTACCGTCTTATTGGTTATCGTTCCAGTGTCTATGCGTACTGGTTGGCGTATACTGCGGTTCGGTTGTATGGTTTGCAAAAGAACTGGATCGTCTACAGCATGTCGCTTCAGGAGTTACAGGAGTCACAGCAGGAACTTTGCTTGGGCTGTTCACACTAGGCATCGTGTGCTCCAGGGCTAACTGTTCTGTAAGCAAAAATACTTCATTTTATATTTATGAAGATAAAGTTATAATAAAGGTTGATGTAGAAATATTTTCTATCAAAAAATTGTTCTAGTAAAAAAAATATCAGCGCCCTCTGTTAAACTTAGTCTGAACTGTTGTGACAAAAGTACGTAACAGTGCCAAGGCCCTTCAACTTTTATAGATAAAACACTTGATAAGTCATAGAGGGCTCTGTTTCAAGTATTTCCTTACTTGTACCATAGATGGCGCTTCTTGTAGGCGAAAACATTGTTTTTATTTTCACTTGAGAAAAATATTAATATTATGTTTTTTTCAATTTTCTTACCTATTATTTTATTTCAGGGAGCTCTAAGTGGCTGTTTATTAAGTCTCATCCTCTGTGGTTGGCTACTCATCGGTGCAGAAAATGCACTCGCCACTGGAGCACTGACCTTTCAGGGTAAACCATTGGCCACTTCAGGCTGCGGGAAAGCTAATTACACCCATGTACCGGCCAACATCAGCATAGTAACTCCTAATGCTGCGTAAGTATGAAATTCAAATTATATTTATTGCATTCATAATGTACATACAGGTGGTAAATATAAGTTAAAGATACAATTATGGACCCTGTCGGACAGAACAACATTCTATATACAGTCAGTGTCTAGGAGAGAGGCATAGCGCGTAATATATTCCTTAATAATAAAAGTTTTAGTTATTCATTTCCTATCTATCTGCTTTTATTTGGTTTAATGTACTAATATTTATGTGCCTTTCTATGTTCATATTATATTATGAATTTTATTGCTTATTAATTTATTTCCTTAATTTTTGTATTATAGTTAGTTTATTTGATACTTATATACTTTTATACTTTTCTTACTTGTTATTAGGTACTTTTAATTTGGTATGTAGGTATTTAAAATTACTTAGTTACTTATCTGTACTATTTTTCCAAATAGGTTTTAATAATGTCTGCAGAACTTGAAAAAGAGCAAGATTTTCAGAACTAATATTTTTTTGTGTAATAATAGTTGTAACGGGTAATCTATGGAAGAACTTAACTTATTGCGAACTACATACTTTCACTGTGGTAGAAAAATACGCTATCATGAAAGACTCTCTGCTGTTTCGATCCTGTGGCCTACACAGGATCGAAACAGCAGAACCTAGTAAAAAAATAGGTATTAATTTTACCTAGTATCTTGTATCAAAACCAAGATCAGATTGATACGAGCCCTGGTATTCCATATTTTCCTGTATGGAGTGGAAACATGGAAAATCCTGGGCCGAGAAATACAAAGGATCGATGCATTCGAGATGTGGTGTTGGAGGCGAGACCCAGCTCTGCTCACTTGTCCACCATATGCCAGCAGCGCATTCTTTCTTATTTCGGCCACACAATGCGCAGAGGTGACGAGTATCTGGACAGACTTATTGTGACTGAGAACACCGAAAGCAAAAGGTCGCGCGGTCGCTCACCAACGAGATGGACCGATCAAGTGAAAGGCTCGTCGTCGTCCGAATTCTATACGGTCATAAGGGAAGCGCTGGATAGAAACTGATGGAGGCAGATCATCCACTCCAAATGTAACCCTGATGCTGACCACGATCCTCAGACATGAGAGACTGACTAAGAGAGAGAGTATCTTGTATTGTTCCATCTGTGTCATTACCTCAGTTATCATTCCGTCTATGATATAGGGATTAGTATGAAGGCTGACAGTGCATCAGTAATGAATAGTTGAGGTTGTCAATCTGTAGCAAGGTTAGTGCATAAGCTGCGTTTAAAGCGAGACAGGCCAATTCAGTAGATTTCAGCGGCATATAAAATTAACGCCTTCTCTAATATAGATTAGGTGATGTCTATTAACAAGTTATAGGTGACTCCATCATCTTTTACTATTTTCCTGGGGTGTAGAAATCAATATGTAAATTAGGAAAAATACTCCCGTTTTATTTACGAAGCCAATATTCCCAAAAATAAAATTTATAAGTACGGTCGGGCAACCCCCCGTCAGGAACGAAGTTCCTCAGGCAGAAAAAGAAAGATATCTTGGCATGCGCTCAAAGAAATATACATCAGTGTATCTTTCTTTGAGCGCATGCCAAGATATCTAGCATGATAAGAGAAAGAGAAAGGCGTATGGAGAGGGTATAACGCAAAAATCTTACGTGACGTTACATTTTCTCCCGAATCACAGCTACCGCAAGGTGCGTTACGAAACTTTTATCCAGAACATATAAATCCATAAAAAAATCCCTTAGTTGATTAATTTGGATTCTTAAATAACATTAAAATATAATTATGCATAACCCAAACTAGAAACAACTGACGGGGGGTTGCCCGACCGTACTTATAAATTTTATTTTTGGGAATATTGGCTTCGTAAATAAAACGGGAGTATTTTTCCTAATTTACATATTGATTTCTACATCCCAGGAAAATAGTAAAAGATGATGGAGTCACCTATAACTTGTTAATAGACATCACCTAATCTATATTAGAGAAGGCGTTAATTTTATATGCCGCTGAAATCTACTGAATTGGCCTGTCTCGCTTTAAACGCAGCTTATGCACTAACCTTGCTACAGATTGACAACCTCAACTATTCATTACTGATGCACTGTCAGCCTTCATACTAATCCCTATATCATAGACGGAATGATCTCTGAGAAACTCCGGAGCACCAGAGTTGCTTCCAGATATTCTAGTACATGTCGCTTACGACGTCATTTTGCAACGTCGCAGCTGCAAACCTTGGACCAACAGCTTCACCACGATGTGCTGACTGGCTTATATTTTCCAATCAGACATGTGATTATACATAGTTCGTTTCTATTCGAGAGAAGATCATTACGAAAGTTACAATCCACTAATTAGGCAGTGAAATAAAAACCATATCAGCGACTTTATGGCATAAGGACGGTTTTATTACAACCGACTTCACACTCGGTTTGAGGTACAGCCAAGCGCATGTCTATAGAAACAGTTTGACAAAGACAGCGGCTCTATTTCGTCGCTGTAAGGGTGGTTCTCGCTGCACAAGTGTGTGTTAAGTAGAAGTTTTAATCTTCGCCCGTAAGTTGGATGCGGGCTGACTCAGTTTTATTTCTCCCTTATTAAAACTTTACCCATATTACTATTACTCGATTCCCTGTTCTTTTATGACTTTTCTTCGTAGAAGTTGTTTTTTTAAACCACCAGTCTTGGCAGATTCCTAGTGTATATATTTTTTTTTTCATTATGCTCATTTCCTTAAAGTTTTAAATTGTAAACCGAAACTTTTTCAGACTCCTGATAGGAACAAAGCCACCAGAATTACGTATATGTTTAAAAATATAAAGCTGTTTGTTGTAAAATAACCGTCTTAAATTATTAAGAAACTTATTCGAAGGTCGTGAAAAGTTCAAAATTATCTCGTTGATCAATTTTATTAAAAGGAATTCATTTATTGTTAAAACCTACCATGTAGAAGCAGAACTTATTGCCAAAGCATAGAACTGGAACTTTCTATGATTTCTCTTGTAATATCATAATGACATACATACCAATAGGTAGCATTCAAAATGTTGTTGCAAGCTGAAATTTCCAATAAAATAAACTCCATTTGGTTGCAATTACTTGCAAACATTTTCAGTTCAACGTTTTGTTTTTACTACACACGAAATTTATTGAATTGACGGATTCAAACCACTGTTTTATTGCATTAGTCGGTATTATAATAATGGTATATTCTTTGTTTATTCCTATTTGTATATTGATGTTAAGTATTTAATTTTTATAGCGAAGGATAGTTGGGAAAATTGTTTTGATACGAAAATTCTAGGAATTTTGGAAACGAAAGTTGTTTTGCCGGTTATTGGAAACTAAAAACGAAAAAAGTATTTGTAATTAATAATAGTTATTAACGACTTGAATGTTCATCGCAATCTCATCTAAGCATTATCAAAAAGTCAAAAACTCGTCCCCACATTTCTCTAAATACACCGGCAATTATTGAAACCGTTTCTTAAAACACGGCAAACGCCCCTTTTATCTTGTATGAATATGAAAATCTTTGTTATCCTTTAATCCGATTTTTGCAAAATACCATTTGTCCAACTGAAGACGTAATTCGTTGGAAATCTACATAAAAGCTTTTTGCCCTCATACCCTTTGGTCATTGATGACTATCGTCGTTGGAACCAATCCCAAAAAAAAAAATCTTGAAACCCAAATAAACAAAATTGTGCCTGCTATAAAATGCAGTTCAAACTTTAATAAATTAACCAACAACTCTCATTTCTTCTTTTCAGTAACCAGTTTCCAACGAAGCCGCTACAATCTCTCTTCCGAATCTCCTTCACCTACTGTCCCTTCGCCGGAGCCGTCTCCGTTCTCCTCATCGGGATCCTAATGAGCTATCTCACGGGAAAATCCAAATCGGAATCAATGAACCCGGATGTATTCTGCCCATTAACACAGAGTTATCTCCACAAGTCGCTGATAAGGAGTCCCACAGCATCTCTGGAGGCAAGACCGAATACACAAGAAGTTTATGTGGCGTTGGATGAAGCTCTGAAGCATTTGAAAGAGGTTATCGATCGATAAATAAATGTTTGCGAAGTTTAGTTTAGCTTTTATTACGAGTTATAGTTATAGAATATATTACGTATATTAATTTGTCAGTCTCGTAGCAGCCCGGCACTTTTTTCGTATGGGGCAATCCATCGCACTATTCCCTCCTTAACTTTAACTCCTGAAAGCCAGAATAAACAGTGGCAACCACCAGTAAAGCGCCGAGGCAATGAAGCTCAATGAAGTCCTGGAGAATGAATTTAACTGTCTAGGTTCCCGCAACGAAATTAATCCGAAGAGAATAACAGAGTAGTAAGAAAAATAAAACATTTCCACTGCCCTCCATATAGAATGAATTTAACTGTCTAGGTTCCCGCAACGAAATTAATCCGAAGAGAATAACAGAGTAGTAAGAAAAATAAAACATTTCCACTGCCCTCCATATCAAGCAGGATGTCTCCTATTACCCTTGTGCCTTTGACCCAAGACCAATAGGCACAAAGTATCATTTACAACTGGGATACGCCCAGTTGCATAGCACCACGGATAAAAAATATCATTATTATTAATGGGACGCTTGAACGTACGAAAACTTGTTTTAGTATCTTAAAGGTCCGTATAGTAAACAACTCTAGATGCAGCTTGTACATTATCCAAAATAATATTGCGTTTATTCTGCTAAAGAATACACTCCCATAAGATATGAAGTGCTGATTGTATATATTCGCAGTCAGGTGTAGAATACTGACATACAAGCAAGGCAACGAGCTTGAAGGAAAATAATTTACTTTTAAAGTTACCATGCCCTGTGAGAAATTGGGCAATGGAGTTTGGACTTGTACTCTGTTGATGGCCCGCCACCTATGGGACTCAAACAGCACTAGCGAAAGGTAAGTGTACAATAGATGCACCTCTGCCCAACCCTTCGGCGAATACATACGTGATGTTATTTTGTGTACGCTGAAAGCAGTCGTTCGTTTTAGCGTAGCAATAGCGTTCATTGACCCTACTTAATTCTTTAGTACCTGGGCGACCGAGCTCTGCTCGGGTGAAAATAGAGAAGACGACGTTTTATAATAATAAAACCTAGCTAGATCGATTTATCGCCCCTCAAGACCCCTGTATACCAAATTTCATGAAAATAGATAAGGAGGAGGAGGAGTAGCTGTTGCCGAGATTCAGATTATAATATACATATATACAAGAATTTCTCGTTTAAAGGTATTAGATTAGATAGATAGTACACCAAATCCTTATATGGTGGATTTGATAGGTCATGTAAAAAGAAAGAAAACACATTTATTTGTCACAAGCCACTAGAGCACACAAAAGAAAACATAAAACTAAATACAACAATACAAAAGAGAGAAAACAATATACCGACTGAGCGACCATTTTACATTTATTGAGACTATTGTGTTCAAAAACACAAAGACTTAAAACCGTGATTTAAAAAAAAATCTTCTAAAAACGATACATAGTTGATTGTTCGGTTGCCTAAAAAGAGATATTAGGTAAATAATTGATTAATTAATTGCCATGCTAAGACAAAACAACTGCGTCTTTCCAAATAAAATTTGTCCTTTTACGTTTCCAGAAATCCATTATTCCTTATAAAAACAAATATTTACTAAGTGTTTGAATGTTTTAGGAAGAAAATCCTGGCAATCTCATTTTACCTTCTATGTTACAACGTAAATCAGCTTAGGTACATAATTATTTTAGATACTTTCCTTAAATTATTTAGCAGTAGATATTTTGATTTAACCCACGCGAGTTGACCGAGTCAAATAGGGATGTTTTCTGGGTAGGAAAATTATGATTCTATTTAGTCGGTCAGTGAGATTATCAAATTATATTGGACCCGTATTTTTTGCTTATCAAATAAATAAAAATTGACAAAGATAAAGCGCATCAAAGTACAGGAGTGGGGTCTTGTGACGTCACTTTTTCAGTATAAAGAGTAGCAAACTGTGACGTCACCCGAGATTTTAACGCACTATATCGTTATTTTGTGTTTACGTAGCAATAGAAAAATCCAATATTTTTAGGAAATAACTTTTTTTTTTATCGTATCGATACTTCCAGAGATTTATTTACATAGATAAAAGTTTATGAAATATATAAAATACTTAATTAACTAAGACTACAAACATATACTTTTAAACCAAAAACTACTCACTAACTAAATCTAAAGATACTAACCTAAAATATGGCGTCGAAAAACTTCCTCCACATCGTTGTCCACTGATAATGTACCCAAAAGACTGGCAGCATTACCACGTTGCATGGCAATGCTTATTCTCTAACCAAGGCAAAAGCCAGCCCTTGGGTCACGCGAAGTATCAACTAAGCGTTTGGAAAGATCTTTAAACAAAACGGTTATGACTTACGGAATAAATACATATTTTTGTCAACTACCCTATTCAAACAAAATAAATGAGACAAAGAATATTAAAAAAATACCTATAGTGACAGATATATCAACCTTAATCATTTCGAGAAAAAAGTTTGACATACAAATAAGAATAGAAAGACTTGAGTATATGGTTAAGATTCCAAATGAAAAGGGAAAAACAAGAAGGCAGAATTAATTCTTGTTTATCTACAAAATAAAACAGGAAAAACCTTTGTAGGTATACAAAAACTTATCTTGGATTTTAATTCAAGAAACAAATTAATATACACGTTGAAGTAACATAATATTCAGGCAGCCTTATTACTTAAATTATTCCCAAAAAATAATGGTAACAAAAGACGCCAAAAGGC
The DNA here is from genome assembly GCA_964057195.1 of Orthosia cruda. NCBI lineage: Eukaryota > Metazoa > Arthropoda > Insecta > Lepidoptera > Noctuidae > Orthosia > Orthosia cruda. Next base: position 42,796,196 of record OZ059827.1, on the reverse strand, counting down.
CTAATGGTAACAATTCCTACAAAAATGTTGGATTTGGGCGAAAGCCTTCGAAGACATGTTCGATTAATGGCTCCAGTGTGAATGCGATTTCACGATCGAATGCCCACGGCAAATTTTCGCCATTTCCCTCCATTATTCATGATGTTTCGATGACATATTGAATGTCATTATGTCAATGAGGATTCTTTGTAAATATTTCCATTATGGATTTTGGGATTATTTGGTGGCAGGTAATTATGGCGCTTGGTTGAGGCGTAAGGAATGTTTATGGCTGTACCAACCTGATCGTAAATAATCCGCATATATACAGGATGGGCCACAAATCATGGATCAAACGAAACATATTTGGGACTATTTGCAGTAGGTCATAAAGTACGTTTTTTTTTCGGTCTTTGTAACCCCAAATATTGCCCTGTTTCGTTTCCATGCCGATCCTGTATATACAATAAATGCGGCTTATTTACGAATCGTCTTAGTTTATATCAGAAACCAATTAACATTTTCAAAGTTCGAGATAAAAAAATATTCTTAAGCCAATTAATTATGTGGTTCATAGGATAGGAAGCGAAAGGATTATGGTATATTTATACTATCAGTATAAGATACTGATTTTACATCATTCTTTAATTTATCTGAGTGTATTTCAGACCCGAATGTGTGCTTAAAATTTTGTTTGGCGGTATACTTTACAATTAAGAATATAACCTTGGTGTAAGTAGGTTAACTGTGACTAAAGAAGACAAAATGACGTCTTGAAACCGAGAACGTCACTGCGTGCAAAGACAAGAACCAACCGTGCCTTTTAGTCCTAAAACCATATCATGAGCTATTTGCAACGTCACTCACAAAGCAAGTCTCGTCTCTTCACAGCCACAGACATTGTTTTCTATGAGACAAAGGGAAAAACATGCACGCTAGAGGTGCGTGCTACGTTTTAGAGACGCCACATTAATTCCTAGACCGCAACTCAGACTGAGGGCCTACTGTCTCGAGTACCCACCTCATTTACGATAGAACTTAACTCCACCAGAAATGTTACGGGAATTTGGAGCCTCTATGTTTGGAATAAAGGTTGTAATAGCCTCAATTTTGGCGAAAGGATGTACCTTTATAAGACTCATTTGTTGCTTTTAGACTAGAAAATTGAGAGTGCCTTCGAGTGACTCCTAAAAGAAAACGTATGTAACGGTAATGAAGGACCATTTTTTATGTTACACCCATGTTCACGATTTGTACTTTTTTTTTTTGCGTTTTGTTAATTAAGTAAGCGTTGTTTTCTCTTTATGTAAGCTGAGCGTAAGTTAGTTATATATAGTCCTATCTTGTTTGTGGTTATTTGTACTTGTATTAAGGTATAGTTTTTCCATTTTGGGGGTGAAATCACTCTGTGAGATAATAGCTTCTCAGTTCACAACCATACACACAACAAGCTAATTTTCCGAATGGACGGTAGAATCAATTATTATTACTTGTATAATTGTTGAAGTTCATAATCTAGTTGAAATTGATATTTTTGACTTGACTTTATCTTGATATTTCAGATTTTTGGGATATTATTATCATGTAATCTTTCAAAAATAAACTCTGAAGCTGAAACTAAGTTTTTTTTTGGCAACTTAAGTAAGCCTTTCTTTTTATTTAATAGATTAAGCTTCTGCACAACTTCTATCACAACAGGATAGGCAGATATCATGTACGTTGATATTATGTAACTATTCTATTACAGAGATACTACAGAACGGACCACACTAGTCACTATTACTGCTGCCATATTTGACATACACAAAGTAACGCCACTGATGATTAAAAAGCCAAATTAAGCCTACGTGTACATATCGCGTTACTGAAGGATCGAAGCGGCTAGACGCATACGTCACTCCTGTGTGCCCAGGAATTAATGTCCCGTGCCAATGCAGACCCCATAAAAGGCTCACCGCAGTGCTAATCGGCTGACCATTATTATATATGAGTTATTACGAATGAACCCCATCGGTCTAGTGAGGACCGTAAAGCTTGTGATGTATGGGCTTTGTATGTATTTCATTGGGTTTTAAGTGCTTGTGTGTATGTGGTTTGGTTTTAAATCGAGTGTTGATAGAGATTTTGTGATGTACAAAGAAAGAAAGAAAATGTGACCCGCACATGAGACATGAGAAATAGTTGCACGCATTGTGGAAATAAAATCGCGCGGAAATAGTACAAAAAAAATCGCAATGAGTGTTAAGCCTAATAAAAATAAAACCCCGTGCGAGACCAAACATGCTCCTATGTCAGCATGTGCAGCGATACCCAAGAAGGAAATAACGCTGCGCTGATATTCTGATAACGCCAACTGATGAATGTACAGAAGTATATAGTTATAGTTATAAATAAATAAATACAAGAACAAGAACAGTGGTAGTAGAATTTGCAAACTAAACTCGTTACGATAGTGTTGTGTAGTGTTCTTAAAGTATGTTAGTAAAGAAAAGTAAAAAAAGAACAAAAAAAAATGAGTATGAATAAAAGAAGACGCATGTCATGGTTGTGGCAAGAAGGCTTCCACTCAGCATAATGTTGTGCCGTATGAGACCCACAGCACGGCGCTGATTTTCAGTGGTCGCCTTACAATAAAGGCGAACGAAGAATTTTTTGATCATAATCATTTTTACTCAAAACAAAACTATAAAATGAGAGTTTATTGCAAACACTGTAACTTTGAAATAAATCTTGCGATATTATAAATTATCGATTTATTTACTGTGAACAGATAATTTTAAATATCAAAAATTCCATTCCATAGTTTAAAATATACTCATATCTTATTGCAGAGAAAGAGTTTACAATATCACGCGTTTTATTATAAACATACGGTGTTTTCAATAATCCGGTGACACTTGATCTATTTGACATTAGCAATTGTGAGCGTCCTTTATCAATATTGGTATTAGCTGTACCAATACCGATCCATAATCCAGTATCAGCCAATAAGAATGTTGTATAGACGGTGGCTTCAAATGAATTGTCAGTTTGCTTCGATTGTTTCTTTTCTATGAAGTGATTGTTCAAATCCTAGAACAGTATCTACACTCAATTTCATCATTACAAAAAAAAACATATTAACAAGGCACGAGATAAAAATATGCTTTGATTTTTCCGGATTATTAATAAAATATCAAAACGACAAAAATAAAAAAGCAATAAAAACATTCATATTTTATGGGCAGAGGCAAAAGGAGGCTTTTATAATAAAACTCGACAAAGTTAATAAGCAACAATGTTCCTTAAACGAGCCAAGTGTTGGATACTCGACGCAGAAAATGGAAACACGAATACAAAAGGAAGTCAACGAAATTAGCCCCGAGTCTCTTCTAAACACTGCCGAGTTCTCACGTCTGCCAGCACTTTTTTACTTATTTTGACGGATAAAATGCCATTTACGGAAAAAACCTTTAAAAGCAACGATTCCACGGTACTTTAAAGTGCCTAAGAGAGTAATTGGGCATATCAACCGTATAAATTCTGCACGGTATTTGCATAAAATTTTACTGCGATGAAAGCTGTGTTTGGACTATTTCGTTTAATATTCTTTTAGTAAGGGAAATTGAGCGTTAGGTAAGTGCTTTTAAGCATTAAAGTTGGGTGAAAGTTTGAGATGATGTCGCCGCGATTAAAATGTATGAGACACGCGTGGTTTACATGAGTGAGTCTTGTAAGAAATCAATTTGGTATGATAACTATGTGGATAGCACCTTATATTCAGCCGCCAACTCACGCTTTTTCTTGAACAAAATAACATTATACCTTATTTACAATCTGGGTTCAGAAAACAACGCAGTATGTCTTCTGCTCTGTTAGACGTTACTGACAATATCCTATCTGCCCAGGATATGGGAATGTGCACATTACTGGTTTTGCTAGATTTTTCCAGAGCATTCGACGCAATTAATATCCCATTATTATTGTCGAAACTACATTATTACGGTTTCGACTCCAGGGCTATTGAATGGTTCCGCAGCTACTTCATTAATAGAGAACAACTAATTGACCTGCGCTTGAGTGACGGTACTACTCTTTAGATCTGCATCTATTCCCATAAAAAGAGGAGTTCCACAGGGCTCTATCTTAGGTCCAATTATTTTTATTTTATACTGTGCGGACATAATTAGATGCCTCCAGAGATGCAAATACCACATATGCGCCGACGATGTACAACTGTGCATTTTTTTTAAAGCAGACGAGTATGATAGCGCCATAAAGGAACTTAACGAAGATGTTCACCGAATCGCCATTTGGTCTGAGGAGAACTGTCTGTCGCTAAACCCCACAAAAACAAAATATGTGGTGTTTGGCACCAGACAGCAGGTGTCTCGACTACTTACGACAAATACCTGCGTTTTGAAAAACACGTAGCATTATCAATAAGAAATTGTTTTTATCGCTTGAAAGTTTTGAACAGGGTGAGGCCTTACTTATCTGAATCGTTGCGGGAACAGCTAATTGAAACATTAATTCTGTCTAGGTTGAACTACGCTGACACTGTGTATGGCCCGCGCCTGTTAGCTCGTACAGATAGGCTCATAAAAAGGGTACAAAACGCGTGCGCTTGGTTCTGTTATAACATTCCCCGCAGAAGTTATGTAACACCATTTCTCAATTAACATTTTGTTCTAAAAATGAAGGCCAGGCGTAAATTACATATGGCATGCTTACTGTTTGGTGTGGTTAAATGTAAAAAACCGGTCTATTTATATAATAAACTTGGTTGCATAACGAGTGGACGGGAATGTGGAAGAAGGCTATGCTCGCAGCAACTCTCGACGCAATCGCATAATACAGCAGCGTTCAGAGGCAGCTTTCGTTATGCGGCTTCCAAAGTTTGGAATAATATTCCACCACCGATCAGAACAGCCAACACTATGGACACATTTAGGAGACGATTACGGCAGTATCAGGTGGAAGTGCAACGTAAGCTGGATATGGTCGCACTGAATGCCTCAATATTATGACGCAGTAGCCTACCTACCCACACCTCATTTATTGTCAGACTCACCTTATTTATCTTATGTAGTGTACACGTATATATTTTTTTTATTATTTGTAATATACACATTCTACACATCTATTTTTATCTTTTATATAAGTAAGTACTTGTTTCACATACACATTTAGTTAATAAAACTGCTTTACGTCCGTCACGTCATCGGTCACAGGTCCAGTTGAAAACCAGCGTCAGGCACTAGTTGCCCGACATTTTGCTAAACTGGTCCTATTTGGCGCAGACGTGGGACACACAATGTTACTAATATTGTTTTTTTTTATTATTATTGTTGTTTAGTCTAAGTTATCTTTTTTTACTTTTTTAAGTTTGTGTTGTGTGCTCTGGCTTACATACATACTCGTACATACATAAACCCACGCCTTTTTGCCATGGGGGAAACTACAGAACGCCACCTGCTACGATCCTTTCATACTTCTTTTGCTAAACGTGCTCTGGCTTGTGTCAAATAAATGCGTTTTCTTTCTTTCTTCTTTCTTTATTGTACGATTTTCGACAGGTATTAAAATGAATTGATGACTAACCGAAGAGTTCTATGTATTAACTTTAGGGTTTGATTCATCTCTAGTAACGCAATTTACGAAAATGATTCAAGTATTTACCTCAATCTTTTACCTACTCGTCGATCAAACTTTTAATTTCTTGTTAAAACTTCAAGAAACTACTCCACAAGAAATTAATAACAAACTTAATTAAATCTTTGGTAATGGATAACAAAATGATATCAACATCGAAAAATCTTCATCTAAAGAAAAACCAAGACAAGTATAAAATAAATTAGATTTCGAAAGCAAACATATCGGACAGAGACCTCTAAGATAGAATATCGAGAAGGACATAACCATAGAGCACTGAGTCACCTCGGCGGTCACTGCTAGAGACAAGATTATCAAATCTTTACATACAAACAAAATGTGTCCGTGTGTGTCACCGTTTACTCATAGAAATTGACGGCCCGTGACAATTGAGCTAGCGATGGGCGATTGTTGCAAAAAAAACAATCGACTGAATCTAAAATTGATCTATTGCTCATTCGATTGTCAATTTAGTAGTTCCTCAAAATTATTACTCGAATAATCGACAAACTACTAACTACTAACGCGGGTTGAACTGCGTAAGGCCGCGCGGGCGGTGAATGCGGGACGGTGTTGCGTCTATTGCGTTTTTAAGTAGGTCTTGTGGAAAACAATTTTAATAAATAAAACTTTTTTACCTAATTTTTATTTGATTTATGAAGAATTGGAGATTACTAGATAGGTAGTATAACTAACTACAATCTCATAATAGCTGCAGTCGTACGTAAGTAGTAGCGCACAGACTTTTAACTATCGATTTGTAGCGCAGCACACGCCAGCCGCACCATCTTTTGTAATTACTTATTTAGTAGTACGCATTACGCAAATGTATAGTAAGTAATGGGTGCGCTGCGCTACTACAAACTAGTAGTTAAAGTTGACGCGGTAACCGTATCAGTCATTGTCGCTCGCTGCACGCCGGTGGTCGATAACAATCGACTAACAACAATTGTTATCGATTTTTATCGACTAAACCGAACAATCGACTAATTCGATTACTTTTAGTAGTAATCGCCTTTCACTAATTGAGACTATGGCTACAGATAATATAATACCAGCATACAGATGCCTCATCCCATACAAAGAAACCGTGCCAACGTAACTAGCATTTTTCGTCTGAATAAACAGATTATTTTTTGTCCATCAATCGCGTTCGGTTCCGTTCCACGGCGATAGGTAGATGGTGTTAGCAGCAACTTGCAAGTAAAAGGGTTTACTCGGTTCGTGAATATTTCTTCTTTAAATACAGTGAAGGTTTGTTTTATAGTATTTTATTGCACGTTTTTATAGTTTCTTTGCACCAAAATGTGTTCCAATACAAATTTAAACAATCGAGTGGAATGCATCAGAATCATCAATTTTATATGATCCGTTCTAATAATCTTTGAAATGTGAATTCATATGCCCAACATTCCATAATTTTGTTCTTTGGAGAGTTGATTAAACAAGAAAATACAATTTTTGTGTTCAATTCAAGAAAATGTTAATTTTACACAGATTCAATAACAGATTGGTGAATATCGCGCCATCTAGTGAGATTTGAATCTGGAATGCCGTCAGGCCCACTGGCCTTGTTCACGTCTACACTGCACAATACACTCCGGACCTCTTTAGTGTGCACAGCGATCGACGGCATCGAAGAGTCACAATGAGGTACAGTAGGTGGTTGCTTGGAGCCAGCGTCCAGACGTGAATTGCTAGCAAAGAGAGATGCAAATAAATTTGCTTTCTCACTCGCAGAGTGAGCCAGCGACCCATCAGGTTTCAGCATTGCAGGTAAAGTTGGATGACAGAAATTTGATTCAACCGCTTTAGACAGGGACCAAAACGTTGCTGGGCCATGTCAGCCGACTCCATGAGGAAGTTAAAGAGCGCTGTCTTCTCCTGGTCACCAGCGTGCAATCGGTAGACGCCGATGTAGAGAGACTTCTCCACGCCAGTGTCCACAAGTAGCCATATGGCAGAAAAACCCGATTTCTCAAAGCAACGGAGACGACGACAACAAATGTCATTGCGGACGTACACACAGACTCCAACCTGCTTCTTGAACTTGTGTTCAAGAGAGTAATCCGGGTAGTTGAGGTACGCCACGTCCGACATTCACGATCTAAGTGCACCAAGTCAACCTCACTTGCTCGCGGTGCATCTGCTAAATAACAAACGAGGCTCTGACGACAACAGACAAATGGCGGTATAACCATTTTAACAAATCTTCGCAGCTAAGTGGTACAGACTGGTGATGGGCAGCAGCGTCACCAGTGCGAAAAAGCTACGATCTGTGATCGCCAACCCGCATGCCCAGCGTGGTGATTATGGGCAAACACTCCAATATGACAAGTCAAAATCAACTACGGCCCTCAGTTCCTCAAGTCCGAAGAATATAATCGGCTCCTGTGTTTTGCTTTTGTGGACTATGAGAAGGCCTGACTCTATCGAAACCGGGTCTGTTTTGGAGTCTATGCAGCGGTGCCAAGTGGACTGGCGATACATCCAAGTGCTGAGATGTCTTTATGCAAACGCCACAATGACCGTCCGAAATCCGGACCGGCAAACTAAGCATATCTCACTGCGTCAAGGAGTTAGACAAGCGGACGTTATTTCCCCGAAATTGTTTAGCAACGCGGTGGAGGATATAATTAAGACGCTGGACTGGGAAGGACGCGGCATTAATATAAACGGCAAGTACATCTCACACCTGTGATTTGCGGATGATATCGTCATAATAGCAGAGTCACTGCATGACTTGCAGCTGATGCTGGACGGCTTAGCTAGTTCTTCTGCACGCATCGGGCTCCGGATGAACTTGGACAAAACCCAGGTTATGTTCAATTCACACTTCACTGCGGGACCCATTGTGGTCAATGGCGGTGCTCTCAAAGTTGTTCGAGAATACGTTTACCTCGGGCAAACTCTGCAGTTTGGTAAGAACAACTTTGAGAAGGAGGCTAATAGAAGAATACAGCTGGGCTGGGCAGCGTTTGGAAAACTTCGTGGATTCTTCTCGTCACGTATCCCACAGAACCTGAAGACCTATGGCGCCCAGACGTGGACACTAACAATACGGCTGGTTCATCGGTTCAAAGTTGTTCAGCGAGCTATGGAAAGGGCTATGGTCGGAGTCTCTCTAAGGGATCGAATCCGAAACGAGGTGATCCGGCAGAGAACCAAAGTTGTCGACATAGCTCACAGAATAAGTAAGCTGAAGTGGCAATGGGCCGGCCATATAAGTCATAGAACCGATGACCGTTGGGGTAGACGAGTTCTTGAGTGGAGACCGCGAATTGGTAAACGTAAGGTGGGACGCCCTCAGGCTAGGTGGAGTGACGATCTTCGCGGGGTGGCTGGTAGCAGCTGGATAAGAGTTGCCGAAAATCGAAGAAAATGGCGTGCAATTGCAGAGGCTTATGTCCAGCAGTGGACTGCTATAGGCTGATGATGATGATGATGACGTCCGATGGGGTTGTTATCTTCGTCTCCGCTAGGCAAAACTGGTGCGGCTTCTCGGTCTCAAGGTGGTGGTGGATCGGATCGAGATTAGAGTGCAACTCCCTGATGTTAGTGAGGTGCACTTTTTAGTGGGAGGAAGTGCAGCCGTTGTTACATCATATTCTTCTTTGCTTTGGTCATGTTTTTTTTTAGAGTTTGCTGGGGAAGGAATTAAACTGTCGAGGCGCTGCTCTGTGAACCAAGTGGAACACTAGAGCTAACCCAACCTATGGGGAACTCATTTGGAGACTGCTGGGACGCCCGAACCCCCCCGGATATGGCCACCGTGTCCTCCCATCCAATCGCCAGCTGGCACGGTGGAGCATACCGGGAATTTTCGTGAGTTGGCGGGGCAGCCTTTGGCACGTGGCTGGCGTGCTACTTGGGCCCCCTACTGACTGCGGTCGGCCAACGGCTGGCACCGTGCTTCGGATCCCGCTACCCTCCAAAATGAGTTACCCGGCAAGTTTTGCCCCGAGACCAAGACCGGTTCTAAACAGCGCAACTGATATCCTGTTTCTCCCCCAAAGGCACTGGCAGTCCCACACACCGACGGAAGACAGTAAGCTGCTTGGCGCCAGACTCCGGTGGGATGGTAGTCGCAAGCCAGGCCCCTTGCAGAGCCTACCACCGCTTAAGTGGGATCGTTCAGCCGTACCATAGGCAAGCCTGTGGTGCCGTTGCCCGGGATGGACCGCTTGGAGGTAGAACCCATACCCATCCCAAAAGTATGCGTTTGCGTCTATACTGGAGTTACGGCAAGCTCCTAGCGCGACGTGACGGAGGGACTTTGCTTGGGGGCGATCGTCTATTGTTGAACCTAGCGACGCAATGTGGCCAACAAATCGCGGCCGCCACCGTCGAAACTGCGAGCGTCTTATTTTACTAGTGTTTTATTGATATTATAAATGTGATGTTCGTTATTACTCTTTCACGTAAAAACTATCGAACGGCTTTAGATAAAACTATACAGCAGTTTATACATTTGAATAATATCATAGGCTATAATTTATAAAGGGTAGTATTTAAACGAGTCACTGTAAATTAAAGTTCTAAGTGACAAAAATCATTAATTTACGTTATAGTATTACTAAGTGAGCGACTGACTGCGAGTGACGAGAAATAAACAGAACAGCAACTTACAAACATTAATTTGAGTTACTTTACGAGTATATACAAAATGAGAAGTTTCATAATATTCGAGCGATTGGTTTCGGTTTTATATTTGTTTGAGTGTCAACGTTACGTCCTGCATTTTTTCAATATTTGGCGACTTGTAAATAAAATATTTCATATCGCTCAAGTTATTAAAACAGTATCTCAACATCAGTCGCTAAGATTTTTTTATTCGATCGTTTTATGATTTCCTATTTATAAAGATATTATGGGAAGTACTCATTCCACGCGGATGGAGCTGCGGACTGCAGCCAGTTTATAGTACATAATTGCAAAGGCCGGGAAATATGCAATTGCAGGTCGAGTATGAGCTTGAAGGCCGAGCCGTAGGCGAGAACTTCACTAATACGAGACAGACCATTGCCATTTCTGCCGAAAATTATTTAAATTACAACAACATTGCTGGAGCGTTGTAATGTTCCAAATTCAAAAAACGCGACTGCAATGGATTTGATCAACATTGCTGGAGCGTTGTAATGTTCCAAATTCAAAAAAAGGTTCCTGCAATGGATTTGATTTTATTTGTCCGTAAATTCAATACTTCGCGTGTTCTTTTTTCGAAAATAATGACAATATTTCCATGCATGTTTGAGAAAAAGTATATTAAATACTTGGTGTTTTTAGTCACCACCTTCAGCAATTCCGGGCTCTGTGGACATAGCTAACTAAATCAATTACTAGGATCAATTCGATTCCTTTAGTCTCGCGCAACGAATCCCTTCCGAAAGGAAGTTTTTTAGGGGAAAACTTTTCACAAGGTTTTCTTTCAGGAATATTCAGTTTGGCTTACAGAAATAATTACTTTGGTAAGTTGAATTCTTTGGGAGTTTAGTAATATGATTTGGGTTTGGTAATTAAGAGAGAACTTATGACTGCCTCGTAGGTGTAGTGGTCGAGAGCGCTATTGTTGAGGTCCTGGGTCCGATGCCCGGGTCAGGGAAGTGTTATTGGATCTTTCCATCTGGAATACCTCAGTAATAGCACAGAAAATATAACACTATATTGCGATAGATAGATGGTGTTAGCAGCGACTTGCAAGTAAAAGGGTTTACTCGGTGCATGAATAATTTTTTCTATATATACAGTGAAGATTTGTTTTTTTGTACTTTTTGCACGTTTTTACAGTTTTAATGCACCAAAATGTGCTATAATACAAATTTAAACAATCGGGTGGAATGCCTCAGACATTTAAAACCGTGCCATCTATTGGCATCAATTTTAAATGATCCGCAGGCTTATTACGTATCTTTTGCAAGAGCAAAACGATAGCGTAGGTAGTGTAGGTCCTACACAATCGTTTCCTAATCGCTTGTTGTTGAGGTCCTGGGTTCGATGCCCGGGTCAGGGAAGTGTTATTGGATTTTTCCATCTGGAATACCTCAGTAATAGCACAGAAAATATAATACTATATTGCGATACGAGTAGATATATGGTGTTAGCAGCGACTTGCAAGTAAAAGGGTTTACTCGGAATGAATAATTTTTTCTATATATACAGTGAAGATTTGTTTTTTTGTACTTTTTGCACGTTTTTACAGTTTTAATGCACCAAAATGTGCTATAATACAAATTTAAACAATCGGGTGGAATGCCTCAGACATTTAAAACCGTGCCATCTATTGGCATCAATTTTAAATGATCCGCAGGCTTATTACGTATCTTTTGTAAGAGCAAAACGATAGCGTAGGTAGTGTAGGTCCTACACAATCGTTTCCTAATCGCTTGCTGTTTGTCAAATGCACTTATTTAAAAAAATAAGCGTCTTTTTTTTTATAAGTATAACTACTACTATAACTTTTGTATTGAAGAGCAATTATTGCGCAAAAATCGCTATCGTTTTGCTCTTGCAAAAGATACGTAATAAGCCTGCCGTTCAAATAATGTTTGAAATGTGGATTAAGAGCCTAATATTCCATAATTTTGTGCCTAAGCGAGTTTATTTAACAAGAACATACAATTTTTATATTCAATTCCAGAAAATGTTAAGTTTACACACAATTCAAAAGCAACTCGTTGCATGTCGCGCCATCTAGTGAGATTTATTTGAACCAAATTTTCTTTCTTTGCGCTGGGACACCGTGGTAATAGTATGGACTTTGGACTTGTGCCCTGTTGATGGCAATAGGTTCGCTTAAACATATTTGCCGAAATGTGGGTTACAGGCGAGAAGTTGTTATGGAAAACTAGCTTCTCGAATATTATCCCAAGGAAATATTTTCCCTAGATAAAAACCCAGGGAAAATGTTTCCTTCCAGGGAAAATGTTTCAATCCTATGTGCTATGCTAGACTATAATCTATCTCTGTGCCAAATTTCATCTAGATCCATCCAGCCGTTTGAGCGTGAAGAAGTAATAAACATACAAACACACACACTCACAAATGCCTTTAAAAACTCTTTTGTAAAAAAACGGGCACCTAAACAAATTTACATACTAAGGTCGATTTGAGTTAATTAAATGAAATTTAATTGTTTGACGTTGACGTAGTTTGTATACTTATAATCGTGTAAACTAATACGCGTGAAGTCATCATCATCATCATTTCAGCCAAAATATGTCCACTGATGGACATAGGCCTCCCCCAGGCGTCGCCAAGTTGACCGATCCCGTGCGTCTCGCATTCAGCGCCTTCCCGCAACCTTAAACAGGTCATTAGTCCACCTAGTCGGAGGCCTTCCAACGTATCATCTTCCGGTTCGCGGTCGCCATTCCAGAACTTTTCGGCCCCATCGGCCATCCGTTCTGCGAGCAATGTGTCCTGCCCACTGCCACTTAAGTTTAGCAATTCTTCGGGCTATGTCGGTAACTTTGGTTCTCCTCCGCAGGTAATGATGATATCCGCATATCATCATTACTGACGTGATCACGCTAGGAAATGCCGAGCATAGCCCTTTGCCCTTTGGGTGACTTTGAGCTTTCTGATAAGGCCCATTGTGAGCGACCACGTCTCGGTCCCATAGGTGATCACTAGCAACACACACTGGTCATAGACTTTTGTCTTGAGACACTGCGGTAAATTGGACGAGAAGATACCACGCAACTTTCGGAACGCCGCCCAGCCGAGTCGGATTCGACGGTTGACCTCTTTCTCGAAATTGGACCTACTAACTGGACCGTTTGTCCCAGGTAGACATAATCGTCTACAACTTCGAGTGTAGAGTCTCCAACCTTGATAGGAGTGGGTGCAACATGGGCATTCACCATGACCTTGGTTTTGTCCATGTTATTTTAAGACCCACTCTTTCGGAAGCTCTACTGAGGTCATCGAGCATTTTACTGAGGCTCTCCATGGCCTCAGCTTTGACCACTATGTCGTCGGCAAACCGAAGGTGAGTGATGTACTCGCCATTAACGTTGATGCCAAGCCCCCTCCAGTCCAGAACCGTGAAAAGACATCCTCCAGCGCAGCAGTGCAACAGTTTCGGAGAAATGACGTCTCCCTGTCTCACGCCGCGCTGGAGAAGGATTGGTTTCGAAGTCTGATCGTGAAAACAGACTGACATGGTGGCGTTTTTGTAAAACACTTCAACACCTCAATGTACCGGTAGTCGAGCTGGCACCGTTGGAGAGACTGCAGTACAGCCCAAGTCTCTATCGAATCGAAGGCTTTCTCGAAGTCCACAAACGCTAAACAGAGAGGCAGGTTATACTCTTCGGTCTTCTGTATAACCTGCCGCAGCGTATGTATGTGGTCTACGGTGCTAAAGCCTTTTCGGAATCCGGCTTGTTCGGGGGGCTGGAAATCGTCAAACCTGCGCGCGAGATGATTCGTGATAAATCTTGAAAACAACTTGTAGACTACTGGTGGCTAAGAAGTGAGATGGGCCTATAGTTCTTGAGCCAGGCATTGTCACCCTTCTTGAAGAAGAGTACCACCACACCCCTGCACCATGCCTGTGGCGTTTTGCCCTCGAGTATGACGGAATCAAACAGCTTCTGAAGGGACTTAAGGACCGGTTTTCCACCCGCCTTCAGGAGTTCGGCCGCAATTCTGTCATCACCCGGCGCCTTGTTGTTTTTGAGCTGTTTCAGAGCCATCCTAATCTCGTACAGGTTGACGTCCAGGATATCTTCAGTATAGTGTTGGGTCAATCTAGCTCTTGGGTCGTTTGCTAGACTCGCAACGGGCTTGCTGATTGATATGTACAACTGCCCATAGAATGTCTCGATCTCCCTCAGAAGCTCTGGTTTGGCGGATACGATCCTGCCATTGTCGGTCCTCAGTTTCGTGAATTGGCTCTGACCAATAGCCAGATCCCTTGAAAACACCTTGGAGCCTTTATTTCGCGTGATCGCGTCTTTAATACGCTCGGTATTAAAGCGGCGGAGGTCTCTTTTCAAGGATTTAGAGATCTGTCTATTGAGCTGCCGGTATTTGCACGCCTCCTCTGAAGACTGCAGATCAGGAGGGCTTTTTGTTTATATCTTTACGACGGGTCTTGAAAACTTAGACCCGAACGTATGGACAGCTTCCACGAACACGTTGCTGTATTCATCCACGGAGCTCCCTAGGCACTCGAAACGATTCTGGAGTTCGAACTGAAAGATCTCGGGGTTTTGGACCTAGATCTGTGCTGGACGGAGCGTGGACTTCATCAGTTGAGACCTTTCAAGCTTAATATTAATCTTCAATGTTACCATGCGGTGATCACGCCCGGTTTTTACCGAATTGATCACAGAGACATCATTGAACATTTGCTTCTTGGTTGACATGATGAAGTCGATCTCATTTTTTGTTGCACCATCGGGGCTCTGCCAGGTCCACTTCCTGTGTTCACGCTTTTTGAAGAAGAAGTTCATCATATAGAGACCTTCCTTCTCCATAACACTGGCCAGTAGATGCCCCCGGTGGTTCCGTCGTACAACTCCAAAATGCCCCACTTGCAGCTCATCCTCGTCTCGTTTGCCTAGTTTCGCGTTGAAGTCCCCCATGACAACGGCGAAGTGAGTTTTGAAACCATGCACGGCTCTGGAGATATCCTCATGCATGGTCTCTACCTCATCGTCGGGGAGTGCCGAGGTTGGGGCGTAGACCTGTATGACCTTCAGCGAATATCTTGAGGATATTCTGAGTAAAAGATACGTCACCCTGGTCGACACACTCTCGATCTTCACCACATTGTTCACAAGGGACCTGTGGACGATACACCCGACACTACCCTATCACCCTCTCGGAAATAGAGCAGGTTACCGGATTCGCGGATTATCGAGTCCTCCCCCTCTCTTCGGACTTCAGATAACCCTATAATACTCCATCGCAACCTGCTCAATTCCTCTTCGAGTTCGGTGATATTCTCGTCGGTGCGAAGTGTGCGCGTGTTGTAAGTTGCCAGGTCCAGTCGTCGGTGATTGTTGGGGTAGCCGGATCTCGTCCGGAGATTCTTAGCACCCCTTGCCATGCCGTAGCCTCGACCGCTACCGTAGTCGAGAGTAGGCAAGCTGCCGGGTACTACGGGCCATTTTTTATTTGTGTTATTCATTGGGGGGTTTTTGCCATAATCGTCACGCTTGGCAGGCGGGTTGGCGATCGCAGTATTGTTGTTATAGAAGCGCAGAGCACGCTGCTGCCCATTCTCTGATTTGTCCCTTAGTCGCCTCTAACGACACCCACGGGAAGACATGGGATGGTGAAATTCTTAACGTCCGGCACCATACGGAACGCGAGAAGTTAATCATGTTAATTTAAAAAAGAAAACTATGAATTCTTTAAAACCGATGGTCGTGTACCAAATAATAAGAAGTGGTCGGCAATAAAAACAAGAAGATTTTTAACTTTGTAAATTAAATAAAGTTACAAATGTAAAAACCTAATAACGAGTCTGACCTCCTCTTGCCAAAATCACAGCGTGAATCCTTCTGGGCATGCTTTTCACGATGTTTTTAATAACCTTTTGAGGAATACGTGCCCACTCTTCTGCAATGACTCTTTTTAGCTCCCTGATGATTTGTGGAGCAGGTTGCACTGATCTTACCCGTCTCTTTAGAACATCCTAGACATGCTCAATTGGATTGAGGTTAGGACTTCGAGCTGGCCAATCTAAACGACGAATTCCAACTTCTTGCATGTACGCTTTCACGTCGCCAGAAGCGTGCGGGCGACCATTGTCGTCCATAAAATGGAATCTTCCCCAAGTGCAGTCAATGCGGGTTATGCATATGGAATTAGGATTTCCATTATGTACCGCTGTGCCTTTAATGTACCATTTTCCATGAAAACTAACTCCATACGCTCCGTCGAATTAATGGCTGCCCAAAACATAACGGAGCCTCCGCCATAAGGAGTGATTTCTTCGAAACACACTTCCGCATAGCGCTCCCGTGCTCTTCGCAGCACTTGCCGGCGTCGGTCCTCTCCACACAATGAGATTCTAGCGTCATCAGAAAAGAATACTTTATGCCAGTCCTCCACAGTCCATGAAGCACAGTTTTGAACAAACTGAAGTCGAGCAACACGGTGCTCATGGAGTAATTTAGAGCCCCGAGCCGGGCGGTAACTCCTGATATTGGCAGCCAAAAGCCTCCTCCTGACCGTCCATAAGCTAACTTCTACTCCTCTTATTTCTATGAGGCTCTTCCTCAGGTCCACACTTGACGACTCAAATTTAGCCGCTGAGACACGTAAGTTTGCGAACAACCTTCTTCAAGAATAGGTATAATTTTACCGGCCCTTATCGCTTTATCACTCATATCAAATAGTGATATGTAATGTAAAAAGAAAGATTAAATTGTTTAGTTTGCAGAAAATATCCAAAATCTTTTAAAATTGTAGTAATCAGTAAAATAAATCGTTTCAGCAATTCGCGCCATTAGTAAAGCAATTTTACAATTATCAATACTTTTCTTTTGTTAATTTCAAAATATAAATTTGCAACGTAAATAATCATGCCAGGATGCTTCGAGAAACATGCCAATACATCGTCAAATTAATAAAACCTTTTTCTTTTTCTTCTTCATTGAATTAGAGAAAAAGATCTAAAGTGCCCGTTTTTTTTTGCAAAAGGGTTTAATATTAGTGTGATGTGATAAAATTATATAAACTATAGGTAGGTACTTTTCAATCATAATTAACTGAAACGTTATATCTAGCCAGATTGTGAAGTATCAAGGGCTTAATTAATTAGGTATTGAACAGAGCAAGTAAAGTTAGATAATTTAATAACAAATAATTCATAAACGGTAGAGGTATCTGAAACTTTCTACTTCAACGACAAATAAAGCTCCTAATTACTAAAGGTAGCATTAAGCCCTCTAAAGTAATTGTAAAGGGTAAGTGACAAAAACAATTCAGACAGTTACGAGGGTCCAACAGAACGTGAAAAGTAGGGTAAATCGAAAGGAAGTTTTTTAAGGCATATAAAAGATAAAGCAAATAAACGAATTTAGATAGCTCATTTATATACAAAAGACTTGCTATAAAGGATGAGTTCGTCCGCTATCAATCTGCCAAGCTTTTTCCGAACTATACCGGTTTTGACTTACGAGATACAGCTAGTTACCAGTATTTTACATGGAGCGACTGCATTCCTGACATCCGGGTAGTGGAAGTCAGAAAGTCACTGAAAAATCCGATACCCCTTGACTAGACTGGTTTTAGATTTAAGGTTTCTGACTTCAAATGACAACCGAGAGATTTCGGGGAGTGCGACGGAACTGCACAATTTGATTCCACCTAGAACTTTCCATCATCGGACTACAAGACACACGGCCATGCGCCATCGGATCAGATATGGCGCGATAAATATAAGCACAGATTGTGTGTGACACGATTCAATTCAGCACTAATGCATAAAAGTGTTTTCTGTATGGCACCACGTATATATTAATCACCTACCACAAGCACTCAGAGATATAACTGTTACTAAACTATTTAAGAAAAACTATTACATTTGGCTGCCAAATACTCCTTGTATTTGGCAGCCAAATGTTGCTATAGTTTTGCTGAGTTTCTAATGGAGAAAACATAATAATTCTAATGCCGCTACATTTTTACACACGAAGTTTGGTTCTGTTAACTATTGTAATTATTTTATTTTGATTTTGACATTTTAATTAATAATAATAATATGCATAGTAATGATAATATTTTTTTGTTATTCTACTTATCTAATTTAATTGATGTTTAAGGTTAAGTACATTATATTTTAATTTAATTATTTTTTATATGCATGATAATTAATAGTTATAATTAATGCTATTGTAATTCATAACGCCGTTAAGGCAAAACATGACTGTGATCCTTTCTGCAATGTAATTAACATTACTTTCTTTATTTCATCATTAATTTAACATTAGTTTCGGACAAATAAATGATCTCTATCTCTATCTCTCTCTATCCCTCCCATACGCAAAAAGCGTTTTGCTAATACTTTAATTGTGCGCACAGCTAAGGAGTGGAGCTCCCTTCCGAAGTCTTTGTTCCCTGATAGCTACAATCTTGGGGTCTTTAAGTCAAGAGTGAATAGGTTTCTTCTAGGCAAGCGTGCTGCACCGTAGACCACATCATCGCTTGACATCAGGCGAGATAGTGGTCAAACGCGAGCCTAAAGATTATAAAAAAAGAGACCAACAGCTTTTCGTGCTTTCCGAGGCTCGGAGGATTCTCGGTTTGTTAATAATGGTCACCCATCCACGGACCGACCTCAACAAACGTTGCGTACATCACGAAACCAATGTCTTCTGAAAAGCAGAACTGCTATGTTTTGGTTCAAAGAGTACGAATACTGGTGTAGTTACAGGGGGTTCCCTACTTGATTTCGAAAGTTGATGATTCGATTTTTATTATATCAAACACGGTTTGTCGATAATTCAGTTGTACGATGTTTTATTCCATCGATAAAAAAAGCGAAATATCCTGTTTCGAAAAACCTTGCAGCGATTGCTCAAGGTTTTTCGAAACAGGATTTTTCGCACAAAGCATCGACAAACCGTGTTCGATATAATAGAAATCGAATGATCAACTTTCGAAATCAAGTAGGGAAACCGTATTTAATAGTGTTGTCAGTTAGAAGACTTAAAACACGTTTCACTATGTTTATAATCCATAAATAAGATTGCTAAAATAAAATAATATTATAATAAAATGGTGTGTTTGTTTTTACGATCTTCGTAATATTTTGTGGTAATGATGTAAAATTCGAATATTGTTTTATTGATCGCACAACTTTGACAAATTGTGACAAGCCGCACTACCGCAGACTAACAAATACTACGGAGTTTTTGGTGGGATTTTTTAGGGTGAAGTTCAGCGGCCGTCAATATTATTTGCAGATTGATTCCTAGTGGTTATTGTGATATAAAATTGGTATAGTTTTTGTGTTTAAACTGTCTACGCAATTGGACAATATGTGATATCATTGACAGAAGTGATCTAGGGATAGTAGAGCGGAGAATTTTATTGTAGTATTGACTGCTGGTTAAATGGGGTTACATTGAGATCTGGGGTAACTTTGATGATAACTTTATTTGTTTAGGTTTTTAAAGCTAACTCCGTGAAAATGAAACGCACCTCAATTTTCTTTTTGAAATTTGCTACTCTGACATGTCAGCCATGATTTGCATCAACCTCAACGCAGGAATAAGTTTACTTGTTGCAGAAAAAAAATTGAATTGTACAGTGTGAATTCAATTAAAATACATTGTAAATTGGTGTTACTTTATATTGCAATGAAAAAACAATGGGGTATCAAAGTAGCCCCATTTTTATTTTAGCGTTCATAGCAATGTTCATAGGCTCTTTTTTTTTTCATTTCCTCCCAAAGTATGAAAAAGACAAATTTTGTATATGGGAATATATAATCATTTGTGAAGTCGCCAACACTAGATTTTATTCATATTTTTCAAAATATAATTGAAATAGTTATGTCAATTTTAATTGCAAAATTAATCAATTTAACCTCGTTTTACGGTACCTCCGCAAAGCTTACTGGGATGGCTAATGCGATACAATTTGCTGCCAGATACTCTAAAAAACTGAAAAAATTGAATCTGTTACATCCGCATTCTAATGTATATTATATAATTCAAGAAATATATTATTATGCACTGAAGACGAGGCGTTTCAGAAACATTGAAAATTTGAGGTTATGAAGAAGATACTAATTAAAAAATAATTTGCGATTTCAATAATACTCATGAGTCTTGACTACACGACATTGGCAGGTATTGTCATCGGCAAATTGCCATAATAAAAAAATAAAATATTACCTTCTGTCTTGGACCATTCGTTTTTTGTGGGACAGGTTAATTACCTGATAATGTAGAAAAAATATAGTTTCTTAATGA
This sequence comes from Orthosia cruda, assembly GCA_964057195.1. Lineage (NCBI taxonomy): Eukaryota > Metazoa > Arthropoda > Insecta > Lepidoptera > Noctuidae > Orthosia > Orthosia cruda. Next base: position 42,775,641 of record OZ059827.1, on the reverse strand, counting down.
ATCTACCTGTTAAATGATAAAAAAGTAGCAGAACACATTATTTTTCGACAAACATGTAAACTCGCAGTTACTTTCGTTCCATGAAGGTCTGTTCCTCATTTAACATTCAGAAAAACGTCACGTGTACGACCTAGCTGCCACACATTTTATCTTGGCGGCCAAGTTGAAATATTTCTCTGTAGCCTAATTCAGTGAGGCCAAATTTATCACAGCCAGTGAAATATAGAGTAAGGTAAGGTACTGTTTCATACTATATATCTCACGGGTTTAACTCAGGTGGGGATAAGGCCATTTCTATCCCGTTTTTATGCCATTTTTAAATAGAGCCCGCTGTGTGATTTATAGACTATTTTACAGTGACATATGATGAGTGATACTGTAAGATACTAACCTAGGTACTAGCAAGTATAAATCTTTCTACATACTTAACCAGCCAGCACTGGACTCGAGTGGTGCATTACAGTCCACTCCCTCTTAAGGCGCAGTTACCCCTGTGTAAATGATTTTAAAATGAGAATCACGTTGTTCGGAATGAAAACGTTTAGTTCCTTGTTTTGTTATTTTGTTGCATTACCATGTCAGTTGGCTGTCAGCGATTTGACAGTTTTTGATTGACAAGAGTCGAAAAGGAAAATTTGTACCGAGCACACGGAGATATCGGGCTTTCTTGGAATTATATGCTAATCGAGATATAATTAGCTCACCGTGATTTGTAATTGCGCCCGCCTTTCGCGATCGGTATTGTGGGGCGCCCGTGCGGTTGGTTTTGTGTATATTTCGCGCAGCGAAGTGCTTTTGACGGGAACGTGGGTTAAATTTTTTATTATGGGTCGTTGATTTTTGGCACAGGGAGGGTGGGGGGAGGAAGGGGGGAAGTTTGTCTACCCCCCTGTACTATCCCCACCACTCGGAGCCCCATGGTTAAAGTTTTCAGATAAACAATAACATAAAGAAAATAGATAACATAAAGTATAAAAAATTCCATAAATGTCCATTTATTAAAGGGGCAGGGTGAGGGGGAGGGAAAGGGGATAGGGGGCTACCCCTCTGTACCATCCCCACCCCACGTAACCCCATGGTTATGGAGATATCCATGGTTAAAGTTTTTACGATTACTATTTAAGCAACAAAGTCGACGGAGCCCCGGTCGAAGTAACCTAACACGAAGGAGATGACGGGAGCTGAGTTCGCTCGCTTTGCTCGCTCACCTCAGCTCCCGTCATCTCCTTCGAACCTAACCTGTCCGTGTCGGGGTGCCCTGAGCTGTACAGTGGGGATGGTACAGGGGGGCAGCTAAACCTCCCCCCCTTCCACCCACACCCTCCCCGCGCCAAAAATCGACGGCCCATAATGGAAAGTTTATCTGGAACGTGTATGTGTCTGCCTGGAAGCAAGGAGCCCGGCTCAGAACACGTTTGTGGTCCCCTCCCCTCATTGTCCTTTATTATAAATATGCTTTCCTCCCCCTATACAACGCACGGCACGGGATTGAATGAGGAACAGAAGATCAACACGGGAATTTCAGGTAAGTAACTACCATTGTAACGCCCAACCCTTGTGGTCAGCTTTAGATCACAGACCGACACCTAGCTCCCCACTGCTGCGTACGGCAGTTTCGTGGGGTACAGGATCTGATTGGATCCAGGAGTCGCACCGCTGCTAATGGCCCCAGTGTGAGCTCCTGGCTTGGGATCCGCAGACCTGTATTTAACACACGTCTAAACGGCTAGTTGTAATTTTTTGGAAAAATATATAATAAGACCATTTTCATAATAATTTGATCTAAGAATATTTTGAGTTTTATTCGTATAACATGGTGTATTAAATTTGCAAAGTTGAGTCTAAAGCGGACAAAAACACGACAATCGCACCAAAACCGCTGGGTGTATTTTAATGAAATCGACACCATCTCAAAGACAGTTTAATTATCTGCATTTTGTTCTGAGGCTTTTTTTAAAGTCATAGAAAAGTACAAAAAACTACAAAATTTTGGGTCGCACGGATGTGCAAAACGAGTGCGCGTTTTGTTCTCTCAAAGTCGTTAGCGTTAGTCGTCGCCTTAATGAAAGAAGGCCTGTGTCTCTACCGTGGGCTCATATTAGACTCATTTCATGTACATAGTATATACTTTTACGAATCTTATATTAGAAATTTACTGAGTTAACGTCTAATATAGCTTGTTCCACTTAGTACGAACCCAAGTTTAAAAAATCGTCAATCATCAAAAAACTTTCTCCCTTATTATATATGAAACTCGCCACACAAAATATTGCTTATATTCCAATAAAGTTAAAGTTGAAATACTCGAACAGTTTCAATGATATGACAAGACAGGTCCAAGCAATACAGCCGATTCAGCAGACAGCAATCAGTAGGCGAGCCACGCGAACGAAATTCAATTTCTCAAGTGCTAACAGCCATCGTAACTATAAAGTGTTCTCACATTTAACTAGAAGAATTTCTTAGCCCTCTCACAGTAGTTTTAAGTGCTTTTTACATTTCCCACGGATGTAATAAGGGTGATAGATTTTAAGTACTCGTTGTCTAGTCGACGAGATTCGAAATTTTCATGCACATTATCTGCATCGGGTTCCATGATCCTGATACGATTGTACGTGTTTTGAATGCTGACAAGAAAAAAAATACGCATTGGAAAGTTTTCAGTGAAACTTTGTGAAGTTTTTATAATGCCGGGCGTGAAATTGTTTGAGGCATTCTCAACAATTTTTTTTTTAAATATGCTTAAAAGTTTCTTAAAGTGCCTTATTTTTTATCGGTCACATTTCGGGGAGTGTGCGATGGAATTGCATGATTTAATTCCGCCCAGCCCGTTCCATCTTCGGACTACCAGACTTACGGCGACGCGTCATCAGTACATGGTGGATATTTCTGGGGGCTGAGTCACCCGCGTCCGTAGGAGAGTTACCCGTATTGTTGTTACCCTACACGTGGTCCCCGGGTGGTGCTAATCAGGTGACACTAACTGGTGGTAGGCTTCGGCCGAAGGCTTGTGACCACCCACCGGGCAAAGAAATACCGCCAAGCTGCCTAGCCGTGTTCCAGTACGATGCTCGGTGTAGCCACTAGAGGAGTTGGGTCGAGATAGTTGTTCCACTGCATGCTGACCAGTCTGACTCGCGCTGTTTTGGGCGTATCGGGAGACTAGTTGCGGAGGGTAGCGGGATCCGAGGCACGGTGCGCCGCTGGCTGACCGCAGGTAGTTGGGGGCCCAAGTAGTGTGCCAGCCACACACGAAAGGCTGCCCCGCCAACTGTCGAAAAATCCCGGAATGCACCATCGTGCTGGTTGGCGACCAGATGGAAGGGCCCGATGGACATCTCCGAGGGGGCTCGCAGTCTCCGGACTAGTGCCCCAATGATGGCGTCCTTTCAGTGCGTGTCTGTAGGTTAGTAGCGTGGAACCTCATCTCACTTCCTTCTCCTCTCCTTTCACTCTAACAAAAATGGCAAGAAGTAAAAAGAAAACTGGAGTTAAACAGCGGCTGCACCACCTCCCCCACAAAGTGCACCTCACTAATAATAGAGGCCTGAACTCCAATCTCACGTCAGTCCACCATCACCTGGAGACTGAAAAGCCAGCACTGTTTTTCCTTACGGAGACGCAGATAGGAAGTCCGTCAGACGTGTCGTACTTATCCTACCCAGGGTTTACCCTGGAGCACAATTTCAAACCACGCGCGGGTGTATGCATGTATGCCCGAGACGACACTTGCTATCGGCGTCTCCGTAACCTTGAAGACTCCAGGTTCTCAGTGCTGTTGGCTCTGGTGGACACAGGTCTGGATAAGATTATCTATGCCTGTGTCTACCACTCGCACAGCGGAGATCAGGAGACAACCAGGCTCACAGAGTACCTCAGTGAGGCGGCTGATACGGCACAGCAGCGGTACCCTTCCGCCCAACTAGTGCTACTGGGGGACTTTAATGCCCACCACCAGGAGTGGCTCTTCCCATACCAGTGCACTGATCATGCTGGACGAGAGACGCGCAAGCTTGCGCTAGCGCTAAATCTCACCTAGCTGGTCCGGGGGGCAACGAGGGTGCCAGATGTTGATTCGCACACAGCCAATTGCTTGGACCTTCTGCTGACAACAGATCCAGACCGTTACTCAGTGTAGATATCTTCACCTTTGGGTAGTTCCGACCACTGTCTGGTGAAGTCTGTGTCCGTCTACACCCCGCCCGATCCCAGCCCAAAAAGCACCCGGCGGGTATGGCGGTACAAGTCAGCAGATTGGGATGGGATGCGATCTTTCTTCGCATGCTATCCTTGGCAGCCCACTTGCTTCTCTTCGGACGATCCATCGTCGTGCGCTGATGCTGTGACAGATGTGTTGCGTCGGGGGATGGAGTACTATATTCCATTCTCAGACGTAGCAATGTCTAACGTCGACCGGCCATGGTTTGGAGCCGAGTGTAACCACGCCAACGCGGTTAAACACAAGGCCTACCAAGCATGGGTCGACGCTCGAACGCGCAAGGCAAATGACGTGAGTCAGAAGAAGAGAGCCTTCAACACAGCTGCCAAGTCCTGCAAAAAGGTAATGCGAAGAGCACGGTTTGACCACATTAGCAGAATCGGGCGCAAACTTGCTTCATGCCCAGCGGGTAGCAAAGCGTTTTGGTCCCTGGCTAAGTCGGTCGAATCAAACTTTTGTCGCCCTTCACTACCACCACTGCTGAAACCTGACGGGTCACTGGCCCACTCCGCTGAGGAGAAGGCAAACTTGTTTGCCTCCCTTTTTGCGGAATCTTCGCATCTGAATTCTGATGGCGCGCAGCCTCCTCCATCTCCTGATGGATGTGTGACGAGTATGTCGGACATTCGCATCCATCAAAAGGACGTCCGTAGGGTGCTGCGTAGCCTTGATGTGAACAAAGCGAGTGGCCCCGACGGGATACCAGCAATTGTCCTTACCTTGAACCGTTGATGCTTGCGAATTATACCCGTTGTTATAGTGTATGGGTAACATAGTAATTAATTAGGATTATGAATTTGATTTTCAATTTCTTACGTAGAAAGTTATCGCGGCATGTAAAATGAGACACGTCAACGCACTTCTTAGATGAGACGACTTTAGTATTATTTCCGCATGTGGTGACGCTAGGGGCAGGCCTATGTCCAGCAGTGGACGCCTTTCGGCTGATATGATGATGATGATGAGTATTATTTCTAACATTTTGTTATGTTCGAAACTGTTTCATTCTTTTACTGTCAGTGATAAACACTCCTACATTCAGTACTGTTACCCTTTTTTCCGTATTATATGTACCCAAAATAGATAATATTGATGTCAAAACATGAAAATATACTAGAAAACGTCAATTTGAATGCTTAACGGCTCTCTTGAGCATAAAAACATAATTTAACTAGCCGAAATTATTATACACACAGATTTAGTATAAAAATAAACACAATACATAAATTTGTTTTGACTCATATCTCGAAAACTAATGAACATTATTGAATATGATGTAGTAATTTTTTATGAACAATTGAACAAGGAATAAACTTGCCTTTACCACAAATTGCCGTAAAAGCATAACTTGCCGAGAATTAAGCAAAAACATTATTTTTGGTCACTTTGACCTGGAATAACTAACGACGCCGACATAAGATTTTATGAGACTTTTGAGAAAACTTTTAGAACGCTAAAATGAAGGAAAGTACGACTTGCCAGCTTATTATCTCTCATTCCCAAATTTATGTTGTTCACAAATTTATGCTTAAATGCCAGTCATTTATATTTATATGATGACGAAAAACTCAAACACAACATTTCTCTTTTTAGAACAAAAAGACCAAATAAAAATGTTGTCAACATTAAAAACTCATACAACCTTCAGGGCAATAAAAACGTCTGTGAAATCATTGTGTTGCCCGTCACGAGCCAACTTAATGAAACACATCAGGCTGCGAGAGGTACGAATCAGGGATTTCAGACACGAACCAACCTTGTTAACTATACGAATGTACGCCCACTTCATTTCCCAAGAACATTGTCTAGATAATGTATGTTTTTTCGACAGATAAAGGAAAACAATTTGTTTAATATTTTTACTGGCATTTCAACAATTTTTTTCGTCTAGTTCTCTGTGGAATACGCTCCCTCAAGAAATCAGGATGGCAACCAATCGATTGGCATTCAAAGTAAAAGCTCGCAAGCATGTTCGTAAGAAGTTGGCAGTTGTATCGTCACAGCGATAATGTTTTCCAGATAACTGCTACCACTAATTGATTAAGTATTTAATTTATTTGTTTGAGTAACTATTAAATGTATGTATAGCTTTGTATTTTAATAAACCTAACTTAGGTATCCTGATTTACTTTAAATATTGCACCTACCACTAATTGTCTCTGCATCACCCAAAGGTCGACTGCTAGAAAATGCCTAAGGCATTAAGTCCGCCTCTGTACGTTTGTGTGCAAGAAGTATTAAACAAAAAAATAAAGCAGCTACGTCTTAAAAAAAAAAAAAAAAAAAAAAAAAAAAAAAAAAAAAAAAAAAAAAAAGGTGCCTGTAACTACACCGGTATTCGTACTCTTTGAACCAAAACATAGCAGTTCTGCTTCTCAGAAGACATTGGTTTGGTGATGTAAGCAACGATTTTCGAGGTCGGTCCGTGGATGGGTGACCGTTCATTACAAACCGAGAATCCTCCGAACCTCGGAAAGCACGAAAAGCTGTTGGTCTCGGTTGTCATTTGAAGTCATAAACCTTAAATCTGACACCAGTCTAGCGAAGAGGTATCGTCTTTTTCAGTGACTGCCTATTTAACTGCCACCACCAGGAAGTCAGAAAGGCAGTCGCTCCATTATTATGAATTCTGTAACTGTTTTTTGTTTGGTATTATGATTTATATTTTCGACATTATACAAAATTTCATAAATCTATATAATATTCTTATAATGTACCTAGTTTTTATATGCATGTACCTAGCTTATTATACAACTAGCTTCTGCCAGCAACTTCGCCCACGTGAAAGTCGAAAATTATCCCGAGGGAACATTTCCCGAGATAAAAAGTATCCTTTGTGCTAATCCTGACTATAATCTATCTCTGTGCCAAGTTTCAACCAGATCCGTCGAGCCATTTGAGCGTGAAGAAGTAACAAACACGTACACACACACACACAATCTTTCGCCTTTATAATATTAGTGTGGTGTAAACACCAGCAATGGTAGTATGTGTGAAACAATGTTAAATTTAAGATCTCAATGTACCATATACAGAGAAATAATAGCTATTTATGCAACTGTTACGTTATGGACGGTCTTTTAATACGAGTGCCATTTTTCGGTACAAGCGTAGCGCGTACCGAAATAGGTGGGCACGAGTTATTAAAAGACCAATAACGTACAGTTGCATACAAGATTTTATCTACGAAGGAAGGAATAAAACACAGATATAGACAAATAAGTATTTCAGGAAGTGTGTTTATGTATTTCATTTCTCATATACATGTCTTGATTTTTCTGGTAGTAAATTATTTGTAGCCGCAACTGCTCTATTTGTTATATCTGGTGGAGTATTTTCAATATCACTTGATGTTGAAGACATTTTTAATAAAATTTGGAAAAAAAAATCACTCAGAATCTCATGCGTCCACTTTTTTTATTTAATCTTTACTAGGTATAAGGCAAAGATCTTGTAGCCGCAACGGCCAAATAGTATACGATACTTTTGTTCTAAACTTGTTTCATTTTTAAAAACATCATTTATTTTGCCTCGATTTCGAAGTAATATTATAGGTACCTGGCTGTATGTTCAGAATGTCTTTGCTTGTGTTTTAGAATTTATGACTATTCGCATAATGCAACCCGATGTCGTTATGGGTATCATAATGAAACCGCTGTCAATTTTGTAATTCGAATAGAACGAAACCGAAGTAGATAATAGCTATTTATGCAACTGTTACGTTATGGACGGTCTTTTAATACGAGTGCCATTTTTCGGTACAAGCGTAGCGCGTACCGAAATAGGTGGGCACGAGTTATTAAAAGAACAATAACGTATAGTTGCATACAAGATTTTATCTACGAAGGTAGGAATAAAACACAGTTATAGACAAATATTGTTACGTTCCCACCATATCACATTTCTCATATACATGTCTTGATTTTTCTGGTAGTAAATTATTTGTAGCCGCTTTATTTGTTATATTTGGTGGAGTATTTTCAATATCACTTGATGTTAAAGACATTTTTAATAAAATTTGGAATAAAATTTTACTCAGAAATTTTTTCCCGCGTCCACTTTTTTTTAGTCTTTATTAGGTTTAAGGCAAAGATCTTGTAGCCGCAACAGCCAAATAGTATACGATACTTTTGTTCTAAACTTGTTCCATTTTTAAAAATATCATTCACATTGTCTCGATTTCGAAGTGATATTATAGGTACCTGGCTGTATGTTCAGAATGTCTTTGCGTGTGTTTTAGAATTTATGACGATTCGCATAATGCAACCTGATGTCGTTATGGGTATCATAATGAAACCGCTGTCAATTTTGTAATTCGAATATAACGAAACCGAAGTAGATAAATATTTATTTCACATCACATCATCAGCCTTTTTATGTTCCCACTGCTGGGACACAGGCCTCCTCTCATAGAGGGAGTGGGCTATAATCCACCACGCGGGCCCAGTGCGGATTGGTAAATGTCACATGTCTTTGAATTTTTGGTTCTTGGACATGCCGGTTTCCTCACGATGTTTTCCTTCACCGTTTTGAGAGCAGTGGTGATGAAATAAATTACACAAAGTAAAGCGCCTGCTCGGGTTCGAACCCACGACCTACAATTCGTAAGTCGGGACCGTAACCACTGGGCCACCACTGCTCTGAATATTTATTTACTTACATGTAAAATACTGTAACCAGCTGTATCTGGTAAGTCTGGCAGTCGAAACCGGTATAGTTTTGAAAAGGCTTGGCAGATTGAAAGCGGACGAACTCATCCTTTATAACAAGTCTTTTGTATGTAAAAGAGCTATCTAAATTCGTTTATTTGCTTTATCTTTTATATATCTTTAGAAACTTCCTTTCGATTTACCCTACTTTTCACGTTCAGTTGGACCCTCGTTACTGTCTCAATTGTTTTTGTCAGTAACCCTTTACAATTACTTTAAAGGCTTAATGCTACCTTTAGTAATTAGGAGCTTTATTTGTCATTGAATTAGAAAGTTTTAAATACCTCTACTGTTTATGATTTATTTGGTTATTAAATTAACTAAGTTTACTTGCTCTGTTCAATACCTAATAAATTAAGCCCATGATACATCGTACTTACCAATCTGGCTAGATATAACATTTAGATAATTATGATTGACAAGTACCTACTTATAGTTTATTTGTTACTTCTTCACGCTCAAAAGGCTGGACAGATCTGTATGAAATTTGGCACAGAGATAAATTATAGTCTTATATTCCGGGCATATGTTCCATTGGGATAATTTACGACATTCACGTGGGCAAACCGCTGCCAGAAGATTGTTTTCCATAACATAACACCACGCCTGTAATCCCCAAAAAATTAGGCAGATATTTTTTATTGGGACAATTCCACCACACTATTCCCAAACCACTGCAACTCCTGAAAGCCAGAATCAACAGTGGTGACCACCAGAAACGCGGAGGCAATAAAGCTCGACGAAGTCCTGGAGATTTACTTGGATCCCGCAACGAAATTAATCAGAAAAGAATAATGAAAAAACAATTTCTACTTCTCTCCATATCAAGCAGGAGACAGAACAAATAAGACCAATAGGCACAAAGGGTCGCTTATAACAACTGGGATAAGCCCAATTGCCCAGCACCACGGATAAAAAATAGCATTAATATTAATGGGTCCTAACATTGCGAGCTGTTATATTTGATTCCAATAATAGGTATGGCACGCACGGAAATTTGTTCTCGTTTCCATAAGTTCCGTATAGTAAACAGCTCCTGATACAGCCTGTACATTATTCACATAGTATTGCGTTCATTCTGGCAAAGAATACACTCCCATAGAATATGATATGCAAATTGTACATATTTGCAGTCAGATATAGAACACAGACATAAAGGCGAGACAACGAGCTTAAAGGAAAATAATTTACTTTTAAAGTTACCATGCCCTGTGAAAAATTGCATTGCAAAAACATGGTGGAGATATCGGTCCGTCATGGAATTATCCCACCTACATTGCCATTCGAATGAAAGTTCCTCCCAGACGTCAATATGTGGTTTAAATAATCTAGAGATTTACTCACGGTCACTCCGCGTTAAAAAGTCCGCGTCCATAATCTCCTGTGCGGAATAGTACATTGCAGCACGTCGCTGCACTTCAAGGTCGACCGGAAGTACGCCAGCAAGTACAGGTATTAGGCAAATATGTGTTAGTCTCATGTAAAAGGGGGCGAGCATATTGCCATCAACCGGATACTAGGCCAAAATCAAACCCAGGACCTCAACAATCCTCCCCGGTGCGCGGTGGGTGCCCGCATTGTCGAGGCGGGGGGTTCAGTAGCTGTGGCTTGGTCACCCACGGTGAAGCGAAGAGCAACCCAAGGAGGGGCCTCAGGGGCGTCAGGGCTTTTGCCAATTAAACCGACGATTTAGCGGCCAACAAGTAGGTTGCTGTGCCACTTGGGCGACATCGCAACTTGTAACAAATATATTTCCGCGACGACTCCCAGCGACATCTGGTGTCTCGAGTGTACTTTTTCACCTAGGTGGTTGAGGCACTTTGGGACTAGATGGCGCTGAGATCGGGACGGAATTATTATAAATTCTTTACGAAACCCGTTAAATATTGTGTGTATTAATATAATTCAACAAGCACACAATCTCCTACATATCTAGGCTATTAATTTCTGGTATACATAAATACTTAAAGAAAATATAGACATGACATCTCTATGGGTCATTAAATGATCAATGTCTATGGCCGACGAGAGTGACATTTCTTTTTCATTACGAATGGATACGAAACCAGTCCAGGAATAAAATCCCATAAGAAAAGTTAAATAAAGTAATTTAAAATGACTCGGAGGCGACAGGGAAACAGCCCTAAATATAAAGCAATAATGTGCCAGCAAGCGCTGTGAGTATTTGTGGAATTGAACTATATTTTCATGCTTGTGAGACATGTGCTCGTATGATGCTAATACCGCATTTTCTCCCATCGACAGGGCTTCTTAGGATTAATTTTAATAATAATAAAATAGAATAAAACATGGTCAACGAAACTATATAAGAACAGCAACACCGCATTCAACAACAGGCTCCGGACACCCATGATATTTTGACCGATGAAATAATGGATACTATCTGCACAGGAACGATGCTGGTTGTGACATCACATATCTGAAGCTAAGTTTAAAGGGTAGTTTATATACCATCCACAAGTAAGTGAGATACATATAAAATTGTGATGCAAAAGTGATGCCTGGGAATTATTAAACTAGTTGACCAAATAGTATGACTTTTACTTCTATCGACCCTCATGCGAAGTCATCCCTGCAATTGTCTCATCCAGAATACCTACCCCTGAGCTGGCTGGTGAGTAAGGAGAAAAATTTATCTTACAATTGTACGCCCAACGTGTCGCATGAAGCTTGATAGAGGTACTTAACAAACTTGCAATTTGTACGACCAATGTGTCGCATGTAGTTTGATTGTAATACTTGATTACTTATTTTGTGTCTAATAGTTATAACTTAAATACATAAGGATTTAACCAAACTATAGGTTAACTTCATGATTGCTTAATTTAAAAACTTAAAATAACAAAACATTAACTTTATATAAAATTTAAAAGTGCGGTTATAGTCACATGTTTTATTTAAAAACTATAAACTGTTTCACTGATAAATGTTTTGCTAAATTGAATATAAAACACTCTAATTTAACATAGTTATTATAACTGTTAATTAGGTTTAAATATATACATGGAACAAACAATTGTTTTTGTTCAACATTTATGTTTTTGTTCATTACTTAAAACTAAACTAAAAAAACAAAACTTTAACATTATATATAAATTTAAAAGTGGGGTTATAGTCACATGTTTATTTAAACTATATACCTTTCCACCAGTGAATATTTTGTTTAACTGATAATTAGTTTTGTATATTTAGAACAAAAAGTGTTTTTTGTTCAGCATGCTTTTGCAATTTTATTTGACTATCTTCATAAAGAAGAATTGGTTCATATACTTAAATGTTATTATATTTCAACAGATCATAAAGCAACTGGTGATGTGGTCTGCAAGCAGTATCGTTCCCTGTGTAGTTGAATCATAGTGGAAGCATCAAGGAGATGGATTATGCCGCACATATGTTGTTATCTGATGAGGTACACTGGTGTTCGGAAACCTGTTGCTGAGCTGTTCATTTAAATAAAGAGTTAAATTCAGGAGGTACTTTTACAATCATACGTATCGTAGCTTGCTTTAATTTACTTAATGAGAATTTCTCTAATAATAATTAGTTTCATACTTAATTATTTATACTAAAAATAAATATAACTTAATTGTTAAATTCTTTTGGAAGATATTAATGCCAAAAGAAAATGTGGGACATCTATAATAACTATTTAATTATGATCCCACTGGCGCCCAATCTTAAAATAAACAATTTGTAGTGACTTATTAGGATGTTTTTACTGTGTCAACTAGAAGAAGCACAATTTTATAGTATATTCTAATTGTTATGTTGATTTCTTCCTATAGGGAATGCAACAAGCAGTACTTTGATAGAATTACTAGTGTTTCTTGTACACAAAATTACCTAAATTTGTACATGTGAACAATGCTTAAACTTATTAGGTCTTTTTTTTCCTGTGTCAACTAAAAGAAATACAATGTGGTATTTATTATACTCTGATCACTATGGTAGATATGTTATGTGGTTTCCTATACGGATTACAACAAGCAATGCTATCGTGAATAGTGTTCTTGTACACAGAAAGCCTATAAGTGTCCATGTTAACAATGGTCCTCAATTGATTTAAATACATTAATGGAAAATATGAAGATTCTCTAGTTATAATCATTGTTGTGTTAAAATATTTGCACATAATTCAATAATGGAGGTGCAAATATTTAATTAAGAAAGGGATGAATGAATGCTGGTAGGGTATAAGGATTTTTTTTCTAAGTCGGCGTTAATTCAATAACTGGTTATGTATATGGATGGATGAAAGGAAACACAATGATGCAAAAACTTAGTAGTATTCTGAATTATAAAATTTAACTAAAGTAGACATTTACCTACATCTATACAACGGATAGGTGCTCAATGTAACCCTTGCTGATTTAAAAAGGCGGGTTTACTTTTCGTTGCGAATCTTAACTTGATTAGGTTATCCTATATCTATACAATGGATGGGTACTTAATGGAACATTTGCTGATTTAAAAGGCAATGTTACTTTCTGTTGCGAATCTTAACTTGATTTAGTACTTGTCTACATTTACTTATATACATTTGAACAACTTGATACTTGTAACACTTGCTGATTTAAAAAAGCAGTGTTTCTGCTGTTGATAAAACTTAACTTGATCAGTTATTGGTCTAAACTTAAAAATAATAAAAGGTTAAATCTCTTTTGAGTATAACCTGACTCTTAAACATTTAACATACTTAAATGTTTGATGAATCAAACATTAACTTAAATAAAATTAGTTAATGGCATAACTAGCATTTAAACTGGCTACTTGGCGATTGTGTTTTGATACATAGATGCTTTTAATTGCTATCTGTTTTGGGACAATCACTAAGTATGTCGTATTAGTCTTAGATGAGAACAATCAAAGTTTTTATCTGCTAGTTATTTGACTATTACTAATGTTCTAATATTTAGTACATTTTGTACATAATTAGAAACTTAAAAACTTGATAAATAAGTTTTGAACTTTATTTTTTAAACTTTTAGTTTTTTTTTTATAAAACTTAATGTAGGTAGTTCTCATATGAATTAGATTTTCTTGGACTGCCTCAATTTCTGTTAGGGAGCAAGCTAGATTCACTATATGCATGGAAATATGATAAATTAAAAAAAAAAAAATTGTAAATCAATTTTTTTTAACCGGGGTGAGATGTACTGTAACAAATATATTTCCGCGACGACTCCCAGCGACATCTGGTGTCTCGAGTGTACTTTTTCACCTAGGTGGTTGAGGCACTTTGGGACTAGATGGCGCTGAGATCGGGACGGAATTATTATAAATTCTTTACGAAACCCGTTAAATATTGTGTGTATTAATATAATTCAACAAGCACACAATCTCCTACATATCTAGGCTATTAATTTCTGGTATACATAAATACTTAAAGAAAATATAGACATGACATCTCTATGGGTCATTAAATGATCAATGTCTATGGCCGACGAGATTGACATTTCTTTTTCATTACGAATGGATACGAAACCAGTCCAGGAATAAAATCCCATAAGAAAAGTTAAATAAAGTAATTTAAAATGACTCGGAGGCGACAGGGAAACAGCCCTAAATATAAAGCAATAATGTGCCAGCAAGCGCTGTGAGTATTTGTGGAATTGAACTATATTTTCATGCTTGTGAGACATGTGCTCGTATGATGCTAATACCGCATTTTCTCCCATCGACAGGGCTTCTTAGGATTAATTTTAATAATAATAAAATAGAATAAAACATGGTCAACGAAACTATATAAGAACAGCAACACCGCATTCAACAACAGGCTCCGGACACCCATGATATTTTGACCGATGAAATAATGGATACTATCTGCACAGGAACGATGCTGGTTGTGACATCACATATCTGAAGCTAAGTTTAAAGGGTAGTTTATATACCATCCACAAGTAAGTGAGATACATATAAAATTGTGATGCAAAAGTGATGCCTGGGAATTATTAAACTAGTTGACCAAATAGTATGACTTTTACTTCTATCGACCCTCATGCGAAGTCATCCCTGCAATTGTCTCATCCAGAATACCTACCCCTGAGCTGGCTGGTGAGTAAGGAGAAAAAGTTTTCTTACAAACTGAGGCGGGCCGCGATGTCGTATGAGGCCACCCATACCAATACGATATCGCGGCTGAGGGCGGGAGAAGAGTGCCGGTATTGCGGTGCTCCGCTCACCCTATCTTTCGTGGCCTGCACGGGGTCGCCACTGTCTGATGGCGGACGCGGTGGGGTGCGGTAGGGAGTCCCCTGCGGCCGAAAAGTGGTTGGTAGTGGGATCACTGGCCTGACTCGTCACAGGGGGACTAAGGGTGCCATACACGGGGTCGTCTGGCGCCCATATGCTGGTTTGGTCCCTGGGGTGGTCACGGCGTGCAATATGTTCTGGTGCGCCGGTGATGGGGGTTATTCCCCAGAGGAGGGTCCCATGACGGACAGCCGTGGCGGGTTCGCGGTGAGTGCTCTTGACTCTAGTCTAGGTCAGAGGTGACAGAGACAAAGTCGACGATGGAGTGAGCTTACCCAGAAGAAGCCTGTTCACTCAAACTTTGGAGAGATTCGGGTTGTATGCGTTCGGAAACACAGACGCAGTCAGTAAGTTCCAGTCTTTTGCTGTGCATATTATGAAGGATGTTTGGAAGCGCTTGGTGCGAATTGGTGGAATGGCAACTAGGTGAGGATGGTAATTTGCAGTGCGTCTAGATGTCTGATGGTAGAAGGGGGCCGGTGGGATGCGGTCAGGGAGTTGAAAGAAAGAAAGAAAAATATTTATTTGTGACCCGCACAGGAGACACGAGATAAGCAACACAAAAAATAATAAAAAATTAAAATAAATAACCCCGTGCGAGACCAAAAAGGCTCCTATCTCAGCATGTGCAACGATATTGAAAAGAAAATAACGCTGCGCTGATATTCTGATAGGGCCCACTGTTGATGCCACGGACACATTCACGGAAACGGAACATACAATATTTAAAGCAATAAAATAGAATAAGATAAATAATAACAAAATAGTATAAACACAGAGTTCATGAGCACACTCGCCAAAGTGCAGTCTGTAGAAGACCGACAAGCAGGCAACCTTACGGCGATGAGCCAAGTTGTGATGCTTGTCATCCACCAGTTTGACGTCGCCAATTAGTTTCTTAACTTAACGTTTCACCGAGTCAAGCGCGGCAAGCTGATATTTAGCTGAGCCATCCCAGAGGTGGCTGCAATACTGGCTGTATTCCCGCCATAAGCGGCACAGGAGTACACCGTGGACTTAAAGAGGGTTAGAGTCCCACATAACTACGATATTTCCCCCTGGTAGCGCAGTATGCATGAGCATTCTGCAAGAATTAAAAAAAAAAAACCTAACTCAACAATAGCGCTTGCGACCACTACACCTACAAGACAGTCATACTCGTATGTTCAATATCCGTACCAAATCCAAATCATATTATTAAACTCCCAAAGACTACAACTTACCAAGCTAATTATTTCTGTAAGCCAAACTGAATATTCCTAAAAGAAAACCTTCTGAAAAGTTTTCCCCTGAAAAACTTCCATTCGGACGGGATTCGTTGCGCGAGACTAAAGGAATCGAGTTGATCCTAGTAATTGATTTAGTTAGCTATTTCCACAGAGCCCGGAATGGCCGAAGGTAGCGACTAGAAACACCATTACTAATATAATATACATAAACTAGCTGCAGTCCGCAGCTCCATCTGCGTGGAATGAGTTCCCATAATATCTTAATAAACTATAGCCTATGGTTTTATTCAAAATTGTATATGAATTTGTAATTTTTTATCAAAAGCCGTTCATTATTTATTTATAATATCAGTAAAACACAAGTAAGATAAGAGGCTCGCAGTTTCGGTGGCAGGCGCAATTTGGTGGCCACATTGCATCGCAAGTTGTTGTAGTGGCTAATAGAGGTGGTTTAATCGTGAACAATAGACGAACTCCTCCAAGCAAAGTCGCTCCGTCACGTCGCGCTAGGAGCTCGCCATAGAAACTCCAGTATGGACGCAAACGCGTTCTGCAACGGTAGACATTTCTTCACCCGTCTTGGCATCTGGGCCATGCAAGCTATTTACCTTGGCTGGGGCCTTAGCCATATTCTCAATTGTCGCGAGCCGTCAATTTCTATGAGTAAACGGTGACACTCATCTCATGGACACATTTGGTTTGTATGTAAAGCTTTGATAATCTCGTCTCTAGCAGTGACCGCCGAGGAGACTCAGTGCTCTATGGCTATGTCCTTCTCGATATTCTATCTTAAAGGTCTCTGTCCGATATGTTTGCTTTCGAAATCTAATTTATTTTATACTTGTCTTGGTTTTTCTTTAGATGAAGATTTTTCTATGTTGATATCATTTTGTTATTCATTAATAATATATTTAATTTTATTTTTTTATTTGTTGCAATGCTCGCGTTTGATCACTATCTCGCCTGATGGTAAGTGATGATGTAGTTAAGTTTGTTATTAATTTCTTGTGGCGTAGTTTCTGGATATCTTGTTATTTATGATGTTTCATCAAAAAATTAAATTTCGTTAAACGAGTAGATAAAAGACGTAAGTAAATACACGAGTCGTTTTTGTAAATTGTGTTAATAAATCTAAATCGCGAAAAATTAACCGCCGAATGATAGTTTGGTCGAAAGTTTTAAATCCCAAAAGTTAATTTGCCTGAAAGCATAAAATCCCGAAGATCCATATCCCGAAGTTTAAAATCCCGAAGATCCATAACTCGAAGTTTAAAATCCCGAAGATCCATATCCTGAAGTTCAAAATCCCGAAATTACATTCCAAAATCTCTAAGACAATGACAACGTGAGTGGAAAAAATGTAGTGTGATTTGAAATTGTCACACTCTGCCAACGCATTGCTATTAGTCATTAGTCTGTCCTCCACTGCAAACGTTTAGCGAATATTTTCATGTCGGAAAACTGATTAGAAGTTTTCAAGCGCTCGTCGGACGCTTCCGCGGCACCGGCCATAATTGGGACATAGTCTGCACCCCCTGTGTCGTCCAACATTCGCACCGGATGTTGGACGAATCAATAAGCCCCATTTTCCCAAAATTTATTTGCAGCGGCCTACTTGGGTACGTAGCCAATTCAATATCTTAGGCCACTGCAATTCATGACCAAGTGGCAGATGTTCCAAAGCCATAGGGTGGTGGACACTTCTCCGCCCACAACTTTCTCCTCTCCTTAGGCGGCCTGTCCTTGATTGCCTGTGTATTTCGTAGGAAACTCCTACGACTTTTCAGTCTATCCGGAGTTGTTGAATAATCGTAGAGGGGATGTCGGGAATCAGATACCTGGTACTTTTTTTTCATCGCGCATGCTACATACCTTCGTACGGCAGGGGGTGCTATGCCTGCTAGCGGGTAGAGCTTATTAAGTGGAGTTGTTTTTAAGCAGTCCAATATTGTCCAACACGCACGTCTCATTTAGGGCAATGTCTACTTGCTTGGCGTAAGTGGAACGGTGCCACACTGCGCACGCAAACTCGCCAGCAGAGAAGCATAGAGACATACCAGTTGTGCGGAGAACACCGGTTGCCGCTCCCCAGTTGGTGGAAATAAGGCGACAGAGCAAGCTATTACGGTGCCCGACCTTCTGCTTTGTTACGTAGCAGTGTGTTTTTTTTTTATTTGTGTTGGGTTGGTGACAGAGACAGAGTCGACGATGGAGTGAGCTTACCCAGAAGGAGCCTGTTTACTCTAACTTTAAAGAGATTCGGGTTGAATGCGTTCGGAAACACAGATGCAGGTAGTGAGTTCCATTCATTCGCTGTGCGCATTATGAAGGATGTTTGGAAGCGCTTGGTGCGAATTGGTGGAATGGCAACAAGGTAAGGATGGTAACTTGCAGTGCGTCTAGATGTCCGATGGTAGATGGGGGCTGGTGGGATGAAGTCGTGTAGTTCTTGAGCACACTCACCGAAATACAATCTGTAGAAGACCGATAAGCAGGCAACCTTGCGGCGATGAGCCAAGCTGTGAAGCTTGGTATCCACCAGTTCAATGTCGCCGATGAGCCTCTTAGCTCTGCGCTCCACCGAGTCAAGCGCGGCAAGCTGATACTTTGCTGAGCCATCCCAAAGGTGGCTGCAATACTCCATGCAGGATCGGACTTGCGCTTTGTACAGTGTTAAAAGCTATCCAGGCGTAAAGTATCGCTTCACCTTATTTAGGATGCCCAGTTTTTTGGCCGCAATTTGGGCTTTGTACTCAATGGAGGCGCCGAAGTTAAGACTGGATGTCAACTCCATGCCTAGGAGCTCAATCCGACCAGTCACTGGAACAGACGCACCCCGAAAAATAGGCGCCCGATCGAAAAGACTCCTTTTAGCGGTAAAAAGACACGCCTGTGTTTTGGTGGCGTTAAAGGAGACCAGATTGTCATCACCCCACTGGGAGACAAGGCTTAAGGTCAAATCTGTCCGCTCTACCATAGTCTCTCTCAAGTAACGAACTTCATCCACGCTGGTTCTTGGGCTGGACAGGTATATCTCTGAAACAGTACTGTCATCTGCGTACCCAACAATACCAAGCTGAAGAAGGTCATTGATGTGCAGCAGGAAAAGAGTTGCAGAGAGAACAGACCCCTGAGGAACTCCGGAATCAATAGCCATAAGGTCAGAGGAGCAGCCGTCTATGACTACTCGGATCGACCGTTCGCAAAGGAAATCTGATATCCATACGCAGGAAGCTTACTGAGTAGACTTGCGTGCCAGGCCCTGTCAAAGGCCTTCGAGATATCCAGCGAAACAGCAAGTGCTTCGCCGTGTCTCTCGATGGCTTCGCCCCAGCAGTGCGTGACACACACAAGAAGATCGCCAGTAGACCGTCCCCGGCGAAAGCCATATTGACGGTCACTGAGGAGATTATTGTCTTCAAGGTAGGTCAGCAACTTACTGTTCAGTACCCTTTCCATAACTTTGCACAGAATGGAGGTAATGGCGATTGGACGGTAATTGACAGGGTCTGCACGGTTGCCTTTTTTGGGCACTGGTTGCACATTTGCAAGCTTCCAGGACTTTGGCACCGTTCTTTTTACAAGAGAGAGGCGGAACAAGCGTGTCAACACAGGAGGAAGTTCGGGCGCACACAGCCTCAGTACTCTTGCTGGAATGCCGTCAGGCCCGCTGGCCTTGTTCACGTCTAGACTGCACAATACTCTTCGGACCTCTTTGGTGTGCACAGCGATCTCCGGCATCGAAGAGTCACAATGAGGGACAGTAGGTGGTTGCTTGGATCCAGCGTCCAGACATGAATTGCTAGCAAACAGAGATGCAAATAAATTTGCTTTGTCACTTGCAGAGTGAGCCAGCGACCCATCAGGTTTCAGCATTGGAGGTAAAGTGGGACGACAGAAATTTGATTCAACCGCTTTAGACAGGGACCAAAACTGTTTACTACCCGGAGGGTGCCATGCCAGCTTGGCCCCAATACGTCCAATATGGTCAAAACATGCCCGACGCAAAACCCGCTTGCAGAACTTGGAGGCAGAATTAAAAGCTCTTTTCCTCGTACGAACCCTACGCGCTCCAACTTTGCGATCGCGGGCCCCGACCCAGGCTTGGTAGGCAGACTCTTTTTGGGCCTCAGCGTGGGCACATTCTGAATTATACCAAGGTCGGGATTTGTGACCGAGCGGAATGTCGGAGAATGGAATAAAATACTCCATTCCCTGCGGAATCACATCCGCAACCGCGTCCGCACAGCCCCAGGGGTCACCCGAGGAGAAGCACACATGCCGCCAAGGATAAGACGCAAAAAAGTGCCGCATCTCGTCCCAGTCTGCTGACTCGTATCGCCATACTCGCCTCGTGCCTCTAGGACTCTCATCTGGAGGAGAGTAAGTCAACACGAATTTCACCAGACAATGGTCAGACGTTCCCAGCGGGGCTGAGACCGATACCGAATGACTGTCCGGATCAGTTGTCAGCAGAAGGTCTAAGCAATTGGGTGTATGGCCGTCAACATCCGGTACCCGCGTTGCCACATTCACCAGCTGGGCTGGATCTAGCGATAGAGAAAACTTGTGCTCCTCTAACCCGGCATGGTCAGTTTTCCGGTACGGGTACAACCACTCCTTATGATGGGCGTTAAAGTCCCCCAGAAAATTAAGCTTCGCTGTTGGGTACCGTTGCTGGGCTATGTCGGCCGACTCCATGAGGCAGTTAAAGAGCGCTGTCGTCTTCTGGTCACCGGTGTGCGATCGGTAGACGCCGATGTAGAGAGACTTCTCCACGCCAGTGTCCACAAGTAGCCATATGGCAGAAAAACCCGATTTCTCAAAGCAACGGAGACGACGACAACAAATGTCATCGCGGACGTACACACAGACCCCAGCTTGCTTCTTGAATGTTCAAGAGAGTAACCCGGGTAGTTGAGGTACGCCACGTCCGACGGGGTTGTTATCTTCGTCTCCGTTAGGAAAAACAGGTGCGGCTTCTCGGTCTCAAGGTGGTGGTGGACCGGATCGAGATTAGAGTGCAACCCCCTGATGCTAGTGAGGTGCACTTCTAGTGGGAGGTAGTGCAGCCGTTGTTTCACCATATTCTTCTTCGCTTTGGTCATTTATTTTTTTAGAGTTTGCTGGGAAAGAAGTTAAACTATCGAGGCGCTGCTCAGTGAACCAAGTGGAACACTGGAGCTTATATAGGTTTTCGACCCAAAACATATAGGATAGTTCCGGTTGACCTAGAATTGTCAATTTTGATTAAAAGCAAGTTCTTACAGCACAAGTAAAGGGAAAATCCCGAAAAATTAAAAAAGTTGTAAATTAAGGTAAATTTTGGTACTTACAAGTTCTCGCAAAAATCTAAATTTGCCCCATTTGATTTAAATTTACTACGTACTAGAGAAGCTATTTCAATCAAAAGATTGCGTGTAATTCGGTGACAGCGGGGCAAGCAGGGGAAGTGGGGGTTATGTTCTCGCAGTTAAACAATCAATGCGCGCAGATGAACTTTTTCTTACTCTTTGACATTTACACAAACATGGCCGCCCTCCCGACTCCGCGGTGACGCGACGTAACGAGATATAATAAATTGATAAAATACGAGTATAATTAAATTAAGCGTGTTTTCAACTTACTGTTGAAAACCCATTTCTTGATTTTTATTTGTAATTATCGAGTTGTTTAATCAGTATCTCAATACACACGAAGGCATTTTATAAGAAACAAAACTTAGTACTCAAACGTGTCACTTTGCAGCCAGCGCTTGCCACAGACTAAGTGAGCTGGAGTGCGCGCGCTCTAACGGGTGTTACAAACAATTGAGTTGAGGAGTCTCCTCTAGTACGTAGTACATTTAACTCAATGATTTGCCCATATATTTTTATCGTGTTAACTCAGATTTTTATACATCTCAATCAATCTGCCTAGCCTTTTCCCAACTATTTTGGGGTCAGCTTCGAGTCTTAGCGGATTCAGCTGTTAACCAGTGTTTTACATCGAGCAAATGCCTATCTGTCCTCCACAACTCAGTAACTGGGTAACACGGAACTCCTTGGCAAGACTAGTGTCAGTTCTCAAGCTTCTGACTACACCCGTAACGACTGTCAAAAGATCTTCAAATGACAGCCGGGACCAATGGCTTAATGTGCTTTCCGGGGCACAGAGGAAACTCAGTATGTTGAAATGGTCACCCATCAACGGATCGACCTCGTCAAGCTTTGCTTAACCCTGATGATCGACCAGTGCGGCTGTTATTATTTAGCCACGAGCTCCGCTTGATTTTAATACATCTAATAGAGACTAAATACCTCAGTATTTCTCTGGTATATAAGTATAATCTCTGGCAATTCTGATCTGATTACGGAAATTATTTAACTAATGTGTACCATAGGCTTTTTATCCTGGACAAATTCACCGTTTCTATAGAAAAGGCCACTGAAGCCAAAAAGGCCAATAAGGCCGGCCTTAGGAAAAAGCTTGTCTTGTATATCAACTCACTAGTTCTAAGAACCCATTTCATTATTTCCTCGCCTGTAGTCAAAGGAAGTTTTTTATACGACTTAACTGGCTTCCAAGCACAACGATACAGCAGTTTTTAATACTTCAAAGGAGTTAATTTTCCCTTTACCGCGTCTCTATTAAAGTATACCAGCTTTAAACAGAAAGTGTTTAAAGTACTTAGCTTATCTAATTTATATTTAAACGTGAGGTAAGTTTACGCAGTTCTTTAAAATAAGGATTACAGTAAAAATATTTTGTATTTATGAAACAGGTGTTTAATTGGGTATACTTGAAATGGTAACAAACTTAATCTGTTATACTGATTAAGTTTGTGTCATCTACAATTTCAAGTATTATCATTTCAGCTATAAGACGTCCGCTACCACACACAGGCGATCAAGCGTCGCCATATGAGAACAAAGTAGTTTTGTATATAAACGTCCTATTTAAGCACGAGCATACAGCTTGGTGAGCTACGATGCTTTTGGTACCAACTTGGCCTGCAGTTGTGCTCAGTTACGCACTGCTACGCTCGGCTACGCGGGCCTACGTGCTGCTACCTACCTTAACCTACTACACGGTCCAAATAACTGTACATTTGGAGCTGTCAATGTCACTCTGACTTTCGACTCACGCTATTGGCGCAAGAAGGGGATGCGGGGCGCCACGCGGGTCGGAGGGAGTGGGGTCGTTTGACGTACGATGTGCACAGTAATTTTGAACGAGTAGTAGCAAGATATGCGAACTAGTGCATCAGTTTTCTTATAGCTACAATTTAAATAAGAATACAGCGGTATTTTGGACTAACTTTTTACAGGAATATGGCAACTTTTTCACAAAGAGTTTCTATGAGCTACAGCCGCGGTTATTTTGAAACAGCACTCCTAAGATGCATTCGAAAATATTTGGACAAAACACTAGCGACTTTTTATAGCTAGGATTACTATGGTTTTCTGTCTGTCTATTTTCTCAACAAAATCAAGCATTTAAGAAGGACTGTAATCGCTTGACGAAGACCGTTCTAATTCAAAATATAACACGGGATTTTTCCAAAACAGAAACCCAATTACCTCAGCCTGACCTGAGGATTTAACCTCAGAAGCTGTACCGAGAAGCCGTGCGACTATTACCAGATCAATGAGGCGTTTGGCCTTTAATAGGACCTTAACTTTTACGAGCCAGAAGCTTCCGATACTTAAAGAAAAATCTTAAGTAAGTACCTATAAAGGTAGCTGTGGTTGCTCGTAATGAAAGTAGGTAACGTCCATAATGAATATATGTATAATATCAGGTGATAAACAGATTTTTTTTCAAGCAATAAGTATATTCTTTTTCTATTAACATGTATTTACCTACCACCAAAAATATATAAAAGACTGATAAAAATACCGAAACACTTACCCACAATTTACCAGTTATATTTATAAGTGGAAAACAAATTCCAATCAACCAGGCACAAATTCAGACTCTAGATTGCTACCTGAGTACCTCGACCCGAAAATCAAATTCAGGATCTTATGCTCAACAGTAGCTCTTTCAACCTCTAGACCAACGCGGCATTATTAAACTGTTAAAAATACTGAATTTAAAAACCAAGCATTTTTAATTCAAACTTCACTTGAATCTGCTTCCAATATCTACCAAAAATATAATATTATGTTAGGTTTATAAACTACCTGTTCAAAGATTTACTTCGTCAAGTATTTCAATTGCATACAATTTGGCAGTAGAACCTTGAACAATGTGTTACAGTCGAGATGCTACATTAACTAACGTACACACATAGTCACTGATTTGAATTTTTAGAACAACTTTAGAGCTTTGAGTTCAGTGTTGAATATTGTTTTTTAAGTTTTCGTTTGCCAGTTTTACACATGTATAATTTCATTGAAACTGAAACGTGATTTACGTTTGAGTCGTTGGACGTATCTAATACATCACTACAGGTTATAAATAAAGCCGTAAGTCCCGCCGCGTCTGTACGTGATAAACTCAACAACTACTGAACAGATTTTTATGCGGTTTTATCCAATAGAAAGAGAAACGAGGAAGGTTTTTGTGTATAATTTGTCACGGGCGACGTCGGGGCTAGTCGCTAGTAATTATTATAAAAGAAAAAGATTTTGCCTGCAACATCGCTATCATCACAAGTACGTAAGCGGCGGCGCGCCTATCATTCAACAGAAACCGCGTATATTTCCAGGTATAAGACAATCAGAGATATAGTAGCTTTTGACCAGTGAAAGCTCACGAAACTCTAAACCAATGATGGCAGGATCGTATCCGCCAAACCGGAGCTTTTGAGGAAGATCGAGAGATTCTATGGGCAGTTGTACACTTCAACCAAAACTTTGGTTTGCCGACGATGTAGTGGTTATGGCTGAGACATGGAGGACCTCATTACAATGTTCGATAACCTCAGTAGAGCTTCCGAAAGAGTGGGTCCTAGGATGAACATGGACAAAACCAAGGTGATGTTGAATGCCCATGTTACACCCACTCTCATCAAGGTTGGAGACTCTACACTCGAAGTTGTGGGCGACTATGTCTACCAGGGAAAAACGATCCTGTTGGGCAGGGCCAACTTCGAGAAAGAGGTCAGGCGGGGCAGCGTTCGGGAAATTACGCGATGTCTTCTCGTCCAACTTAACAAAATCTCTCAAAACGAAAGTCTATGACCAGTGTGTGTTGCCAGTGATGACATTATGGCACTGAGCCGTGGTCGCTTACAATGGGCCTTATCAGAAAGCTTCCAGTCACTCAAAGGGCAATGGAGAGGGCTATGCTCGGAGTTTCCTTGCGTGATCGAATCAGAAATGTAGAGATCCACAAGGGAACCAGGGTTACCGACATAGCCCGAAGAATTACCAAACTTATGTGGCAGTGGCCAGGACACATTGTTCGCAGAACGGATGGCCGATGGGGCAGAAAGGTTCTGGAATGGTGACCGCGAACCGAAAGACGTTGCGTTGGAAGGCCTAAAGTTGCGCGGATCCGCTGGTTGCGAGACGCACGGGACCGGTCAATGTGGCGACGCTTGGGGTAGGCCTATGTCCAGTAGTGGATGTCTTTCGGCTGATATGATGATGATGATGACCAGTGAAAGATTTTTTAGTAATCGGAATAAGACTTATAGAGATTACTTATTAATAACAAAGTATCAAACAGTTTTACCTCCTTACAAAATACTATATTGATAGATTACTAATATCTTCGATTACACCCTTTAAGTGCGATGCTCTCCTTTGGCTTTGCAAATGTTGCATGGACTAATAAGGCAATAATAATGGAGAGAAGACAAGAAGAATTGGAGTAAATACACTATCCGAAAATGGAAACTCACTATTAGCTAGTTAAACATTGAAGTGCACTGTCTCAACACATAAACAAGATTGCTCACAATTCTAGAGATGATATCAAAATATACGAAAATAAAATATAAGCTGGAAGGAAACTGAACAACTTTACAGCGGAACTCTAAAATAAGTCCGTCTGTAAATTCGTTTTATTGCGTTATCGTTGTGAAACTAAAGACATTGAGTTATGAAACAGCACAAAGATTTATGATGACGCCTTATGGATTCTTGCTTTAAGCCTAGTAATAATAAAAACTGACCTAATTCTCTCAGTCTTAATCCTTTTGCGTTGCTTACTTTGAATAACTTATTCAGATTTAATGGCGCTGAAATATCTCTAAATCTTGAGATAGCAGTAAAATAAATTATAGACTGAGGAAGAGTGCTCCTCCATTTTGTTTATCTACAATAACAGATTACTTGATATTCATTTCTCTGAGTAAAAATAAATGGAATGTTTTTAAGCTGATGGATTTATTTTGAGATCATTAGCATTTTGTTTTCATTGTAATTGAAGACTACAGAAAAAAATCAAATGATTAATCGTTATAATGTAAGTATGTGTGTTATTATTGGTTATGAGTGTGTGAACTCTGTGTTTGTTGCTGTTGTGTTGTCTGGGCCGAATAAATGTTTTCTATTTCATTTTATTTTATACAATGTTATTAGTTGCCAAATATCCCTAGAGTAAAATTAAAGTTATATATCGAAAGCCTTGTTATTTTAAGCAATCTCATAAATCTAACGTGCAGCTATATATAAAGTAACTGCCGCAGCAAAATTCTCATATTTATTCAACATAGTTTAGTATCGCGCTAAACTTATAACGAAAGCACCTAGTACTTACTTATTTTTTATTAACCCAACTACAGAATAAAAAAGGTACCATTTTCCTTAAAAAAGTATGAGCAACTCAAACCGGTAAAACATTTGAAATTTGAATTTCATTTCTTTCGTCTACTAAAGAACACAAAAGTATCAAAGTATTTCCTTAAAAAATACAAACAAACACATTTCGAAAACACCACCCTTTAAACTGCCTCGAATTATAGCGGGATCGTCCTAGATTTTGGATATTAGGAAGCAAATAACGTCCCATGTCGTCCATAAGACGTTTCCTTGCGTATTTCACATAGCCAGGCCCCCATCCGTCTCCCAATATGTTCCCGTAATGTTACGAGTTTCGTAATTTGATTCTGCTGAAATATTAACAGAGAAAATTCGCAACAGAAGATAAATGGTGTAGATGAGGGGGAGCTCTAAACACATTTGTATCATTGTCACCGTGTCTCCTCTCTAATAATTACATAGTGATACTGTGTACCTGTTGAACGGTAATAGGTACCTTATTTATTCTGTCGTACGTGTACTAGATTAAATTTTCAATTACGTGAGGCGCTCATAACGGTTTAATATAATGTGTTGAGTCTAATGAGATTGGAGTCCTTAAGTTTTGAAATTGGTTTAAGGTATAAACTGAGTCACACAATATCTAAACTGAATCGTGAATTCTCAGGTGATTACAGGTCTAATTTTTAAAGGTTTACTGGTGATAAGCATAAAATATATTCACATAATTTACATTGGCATAACGAAATTCAGCATAACGATCATTGCGCTTAATGTTATTAGGCATACATGCTTTGCCATAATGTATATTGCTATAAATACTGTTAGCATAATAATAATGATGCATAATCTTATAAAGCATAATGTTATAAACGCACCATGATTTTTCCACATAATGTTCTTTGGAATAAAACAAACATGTTCGCGGCTCAAGGATGGCCCACGGGCCACCCTGCCGCGCCTTAACCTCATTAATTTGAGTCCTCATATCAACAAAAGTGTCTTAAAATTTTCGATATTTTGAAAATTGACGTTTTACCAGTTGGTATTTTAATTTTAGACGTTCAAATATTTACACATAAAATTATTATGACGAATAAATATTATGCCATAAACATATAGACTACCAAATAATGGCAAAACAAATTAGACCAATTGAAAGTTATGCTAACCGTTGCATTATGCGAAAGTATTATTATGCCGCAGTATTAATATGCTGATAAAATTTATGCGACAACGTTATGCCAAACAACATTAAGCTTAAAAAAATATGCCAAGAGAGGGATGGCCGTTTTTAAAATGTTTATAATTGATCTGCAATCAAAGGCTTTGAGATAATGTCACAGTCAATATCATTGAGCCCATCAAATTTTTCATGATATCAGCAAGTAAGTAGTTGACTCTTCACGTGACCAGAGGACTGGAATATTTACGGTCAAAGAGTCAGCATTGCCCTTCGATCAATAGTGATCGAAGTGCAATGCTAATTATTGTGTTGTGTCTATGTCGAATAAATGTTTTCTATTCTATCCTTTTTGGGCACATTTCCCACTGACAGCTATGCGGACGAATTTTTTGATGCCTAATGAGTTCTTCCGCTCTCCCTTTTTGAATTTACTTTCCAAAAAGGAGGAGTTTCTATGTTCGACTGAATATATGTATTTTTTTGTAGAGCAAACATAAAAAATATTTTTGTTTGAACGAGTATGTGCCCAAATTGATCACATTTAAAATTGGTAAAGATCTGATGAAGAACTCTTCAGTAAATGACGGCAAATTTATCGGGTTTGCTGCACTCGCATGTCTGTTTATTGTTTACACCATTTCATAACATAACATCACGCCGGAACAATCTGCTTACCCCTTTAGGCTACGCGGATGTGTACAGTTCACCCTGGTACACTCTCATTTCACCGGTTATATTCAAGTTGCATATTACTCGAGTAATCTATGCTGGCATAACTTTGGGCATTCCATATACATAGGTACCAAAAATAAAAGCTTATTTACGAAAAAATACAACCAACTTCCAAAATTGAAGTTATTTTTTTACTTTGTAGTGTTTTTATTTGGAAGACGGTAGTATTTTTTGAGGCCCGCTTATTAGCTGGTATAAACTATGTCATTTATTATTATGTATAGGTAGCTGTAAATAATTTTTTTTTTTTTTATCACGCTTTCATTAAACTAGTAAAACATGCATTTCAGACATTTTCTTCCAGCAGAAGGGGTTGCTACCCCTTAAGTCTTACCAGACACGTACAACCTTTTATGAAGCAGTAGATTACATTGAAATTGCTTGTAAACAGCTTACGGACGAAGGCTATTCTTAGACTAGTTTATGTCGGAAAACAGTCTTTATTACTTGGATAAGAACCAAGCTTTTTGATCTTCAATTATTTTTAAATAATCCAGTTTTGAAAATATTTCATCCAAATGTTGATAAATTGGGTAATATATTTTTAGAACAACCTGTATGTATTTCATTACAAAGCTAAAATATAATAAACAGTGTACAAAAAATTTAAACTATAAATAAGTACATAAACACTTAAATCAAAAACTATTATATATAGCTGTACTCATCTGTTCGCGCGGCTCTATGATTGGGTAAGCATGTGTGGATGGTGTTTGCATTGCCGTGTCATTGCCACACAAATTAAAACTGTATATTTAAAAGCGCACGCACAGTGCACGCACTCATGGTGCCGTGCGCAAAGATGAGTTGTGCTATCTATAACTAACTTAGTCTAAAAATAAACTAATCTAAAATATGGTCCACTGATATTGTGTCCAAAAGACTGGTAGCATTGCCACGTGGTATAGTAAGCTGTATTTAAATATTTCTACTGGAGTAAATAAATTCATTACATAAGAACAGAGTCTCTATATTAATGAGGTAAAGTAAAAGGATAAAATGGACTTTTAATTATGATCTCACATTATCTAGACACGCGGTAGCGTGTCAAGCCAAGTTCAAGCAAAGGAACCGGCGACGCAGCAGCCATGTGTTATATTACACGAACCATTTGGAGCCACTTATGACGCCTTAATAACTTAAAATCTATTTAACTGTTTGGGTTTTATATTTTTTTATTTTATATATGCACACAATTAGGTCAAAGAATAGTACCATCCGATATCTTCCCGTGGTTGTCGTAAAAAGCGACTAAGGGACTTACAAGAGAATGGCCAAAAGCGTTATTTGTGCATTTGTAAAAACCATACTGCGATCACCAATCCGCCTGCCAAGCGAGGCGATTATGGTGAAACTCCCCATGAATAGCACGTATAAAAGATTATCCCAAGTGCCCGGTAGCCCGTCTACCGTCAGATACGGTAGTGACCGTAGTCGAGGTGACGACATGACAAAGGGGCTTAGAATCCAAGAAGTAGATCCGGCTAACCCAGCAAACACCGAAAACTGGGACTGGCAACATACAACAAGCGCACACGTTGGACCGTCGAGAAGATCACCGAACTCGAAGAGGAATTTATAGAGAGGAGTATTATAGAGATCACTCGATTATCCTCAGATTCGGTAACTTGAAACCTCTCGGTAATAGAGTTACCGAGAGGTAGACCGGAAGCCCCACCCAGGGTGGTGTCGGCTTTATAGTCCACAAGTCCCTTGTGAATAACGTGGTGAAGATCGAGAGTCTGTCGGACGTACCTTATACTTAGAATATCCTCAAGATATTCGCTGAATATGGAACAGCTCTATGCCCCGACCTCAGTACACCCCGACGACGAGATTTATCGATATCGAGAATATCTCTAGAACCATGCATGGTTTCAAAATTTACTTCACCGTTCTCATGGGGGACTTCAACGTGAAACTGGGGAAACGAGACGATGACGCTGCAAGTGGGGAATTTTGAAGTTAGGTGTCGGAACTCCACGAGTCACGTACAAGTCAGTTTTATGGAGAAGGTTTATATGATGAACTCCTTCTTCAGAAAGTGAGAGCACAGGAAGTTGATCTGGAAGAGCCTTGGTGCAACCAAAATGAGATCGACTTCATGATGACCTATGGCACTGAGACGTAGTCGCTCACAATAGGCGTCGTCACCTAAAGCTGAAAGTCACCCAAAGGGCAATGAAGAGCGCTATGCTCTGAGTTTCCTTGCGTCATTTAATCAGAAATAAGGATATCCGCAGGAGGAATAAAGTTACCGACATAGCCTGAAGAATTGTGAAACTTAAGTGGCAGTCGGCAGGGCACATTGCTTACGGAACGGATAGTCGATGGGGCCGAATTGTTCTGGAATGGCGACCGCAAATCGGATAGCGCTGTGTTGGAAGGCCTCCCATTAGATGGGCAGATAACCTGGTGAGGATGGCGGAAATCCGCTGAATGTGAGAGGTTCGGGATTGGCCAATGTGGCTACGCTTGGGAGAAGCCTATATCCAGCAGTAGACGTTAGTCAAATCTTGAGCTTTAATTTATCCGAAGTTATCTTTTTGTGTAAATAATTCGCCTGTTCAAAGAAGTTATATTTTTAAATAGGAGACATTATTATAGCAGAAAAAGCAAGAAATTGTGTTTTAATTTATTTGTTGTATGTTCTTATAAATAAATTTCAGGATTAAATATAGAGCTTGGCACCCATTTATATCACAATTCTTTTGTTGGCGAAGTCAACAACCACGAATATTCTTAATATTGAACTTGGCTCCCATTTTCACATTTATATTTTTGATGGGATAATGCTTACAGAATAAGATGATCTTAAAACATAAATTATTATTCCTTTGTATGTTTTAAGTGCTTTGAAGCTAGGTATAATGGAAAGATGTAATGTTTGTGTCTTATACATGTTGACGTCTTAGTGGTTTTATAAATGGCGTGTAAAATTTTGTAGCTGGAAGATAGAATATGTAACATTCATTAAAATAATTACGTAAGTCGTCAATTTATTTAAAATGTACTGGTAAAAATACATTAATATAATATTTAGTAATTCTTCAATTAAGTACCTATTAAAATAAAAACGAAAAGATAAGTTAAAGTAATAGAGAAAAATACTACTTTCATCAATAATATATTATGGTATCAAGTAGAAAAATGATTTGGTTAGCTACTATTTTTAAAGAACAAACTTATGTACCAGTATTCAAATATCTAAAAGCTGCCATCAAAAAACGCTGAACCGAATGTATAAAACTTTTGCATAGAAAAACGGTAGGTATATCGCTTCTAAAACATCTAATACCTTTCTTTGGTATAAAAACAGGACTATTCCCAATACACTGTTTGCATTTTCACACGTGTCGTTTTTTTTCAGACAGCTACTATTAAACGTTTTCTCCAATCTTACAAAAACATTGTCTCCTGCAAACTTATTTAAACTTTCTTTTCCAAAAAATAAAGTTTAAAATTGATTGTCACTGTTCTAAGATAAGGTTTTTGATGTGAAAGAGGTATCAAAGGGGTTCGTTTCACAATAGAGGAGGTGTGTATTGAATGGCACATTTTGTATAGCTGACACAAGTTGCAAGAACGTGGCTGAGAAGCTGTTGTTTTATAAGACTGCAGCCGTTTAAAGCATGTAATCGAGTTTGTTTGTGAAATAGAAAATTATTTTGAGTATCTTGTTTTTGATGTAGAGGTCACGTCACGGTGGTTCGCTGTTAGGTTATGTAAATCTTACTAATATTATAAATGACAAAGTTTGGATGGATGGATGATTGTTTGTTATTCAATCACGCCAGATCGGCTGAACGGATCTTTATGAAATTTGGTACAGAGATAGATTAAACTCTGGAATAGCACATAGGCGAAAACCCACTATACGCGAGCAAAGCCACTTGCAGAAGCTAGCATAAAATATAAGATACAGAAACACTTAGTTGTCTCATTTCAAAAATAAAGATCACGTAAACAGGCGTGACCCTACAATGCAACAGCTAATTTTAATGGACATTTTCATCATAGATAAATCACTGAACATAATTATAATAATTATTATTAAACTACGCAAAAATATGGGTAACATTAATTGTAATTCTGAACATAATAATGTTATCAAAAGCAATATCCCAGTATTACGAATTACTCGATAATATGATTTTCAACTCGAAAATAAAGCTAGAACAATTTAGTATCTATACTACATAGGTCGGTACGTTCGGCAAAAATCCGATGAAAATTATGAATTTCCAGAAAAAAATATAACAAAATTAATAAACGAAACAGTGATATTGGTCCAACTTACAAACAATGACAAGTATTTATTACTTAATGCGTTAAATAATTTTTTAGCGTTTGTGGACTACAAGAAAGCTTTCGTTTCGATTGAGACTTGGGCTCTTTTGCAGTCTCGCCAACGGTGCCATATCGACTAACGGTACATCGATGTGTTGAAGTGTTTGTACAAAAATGCCACCATTTCAGTCCGACTTCAGGATCAGGCCTCGGAAGCTATCCTTCTGTAGCGAGGTGTTTGACAGGGAGACGTCCTATCTCCGAAATTGTTTACCGCTGCAATGGAGGATGTCTTCAAGGTTCTGGACTGGACAGGGCGTCAGTGGCGAGTGCGTCACTCATTTTCGGTTTGCCGACGATATATTGGTCATGGCTTGGACCATGGAGGACCTCAGTACAATTATCGATGACCTCAGTAGAGCTTTCGAAAGAGTGGGTCTTAAAATGAACATGGACATAACCAATCATATCTGGGACAAACAGTCCAGTTCATTCGCGGTTGGTTTCAGTATGAGCTCAATTCTCACACTTCCACACAAACATTTACGTATTTAAATGACCTCCAGACAGTTTCTTTAATGACTTTAAGCGTTTGATCATGGTCAAATCTATTACATGTTATAGGTTCGTATATATTTGTCTGTGTGGATAATAAAATATATCATGGGGAGAAGGTACCAATAGACACCAATGTAACACGGGTAACAAAACCAACAAATATCATACATTGGCGGAATATGGAAATACACTCATGATGTTTCTTTAGGTAACGATAAAAAACCTATATTGCTGATTAAACAAAAACGTAGAATTAAATTAACTATAAGCGTTTCTACAAATCAGGTTGGGTAAATAACCTAACACAGGAATTATATTATGTGAACGGTCGCTGTGTTGATTTTGCATACTAAACGGCTAACAGTTTTACCTGATCCGAATTAAAGGGTGGATTAAAATCCACGTGAGAGCTAAGCACTTAGTTTGAGGTGAAAATTAATAGTTTCGCTGTTCGCTGTTCATGGCAATGTACTCCGTTTTAAATAACTTTACACTATGTTTGTATTCCCCGATCAGTTAGGCAGAACTAATAGTATATGTACAAATCACCCGTTATATTTTGGTCCCATTGCATATAGCAGAGATGAGAAAGCTGAGATGTGTGGAATGACGAGAATGGATAAAGTGAGAAATTAATATATTAGAGGCAGTTTGAAAGTGGGGCCAGTTGAAAGCAAACCGTTTGTCTTGGTATGGTTTTGTGATGAGGAGGGATGAAACGCTTGTTATTAAAAGAGTTATGAATATACCTAAATGTGAATGGATGAAGAGGGAGAGGAAGGCCAAAGAAAAGATGAGAGTATGACGGTGTGAGGAGTGATATGAAAGAAAAGGGTGTTGGTAAAAGTGATAGCGTACCGAGAGACAGGACGTTATAGAAGAAGAAAACGTGTTGCGTCAACCCAAAGTAACATGGGATCAGGGAGGAAGATGATGATTTAGATGCCATGTAGAATAGAGAGAGCCTGTTACCGTCAACTGTGCACAAGATTGCTCCTGAGAAATTCTTAATAGAAAAACTCAATAATAGTTTGCCTAACCTCAGAATTGAACCCAGGACTTCTCATCAGTTGCCCTAGCTTCCACTAGACAAAAAAGCTGTTCTACAATAGAAAAGGATAATTTTATGTATTTGTGTTATGATAGTTTTTTGAGTCATCATCATCATCGTTTTTCAGCCGAATGACGTCCACTGCTGGACATAGACCTCCCCTAAGCGCCACGGTCCTGTGCGTGTCGCATCCAACGGAATCCCGCAGCCTTGACCAGGTCATCGCTCCATCAAGATGGAGGTCTGCCAACGCTGCGTCCTCCGGTACGCGGTCGCCACTCTAGAACTTTTCAGCCGCAACGGCCATCCGTACTGCGAGCAATGTTCCCTGCCCACTGCCACTTAAGTTTGGCAATTCTTCGTGCTATGTTGGTCACCTTAGTTGTCTTGCGGATGTCTTCATTTCTGATTCGATCACGCAAATAAACGCCGATCATAGCCCTCTCCAATGCCCTTTGCACGACTTTAAGCCTTCTGATTAGGCCCATTGTGAGCGACCACGTCTCTGTCCCGTATGTAATCGCTGGCAACATACAATTTTTAAATGATACTGCTTAATACAAGGCTGGGTTTGTGGCTTCATCTGCTTATGAAAACTTCTTCCAGGAGTGGAAGTAGCCTTTGTCTTTTGTTTTTCAAGCAAGTTGAACCATTCATTACCACGGGCACTTGTCCCACTACCGGCGACGAAGCCTTTAGCTATCGACTATTTTCTCGCAGAAGAAACGAACAAAATATAGAGAGCCCGTGTCAATAAAATAGACACATATATTAATAGTTGATCGCTGCCTATTCACACTGCTGGCGAGTACTCTCTCTCCACAAGTTTGTCCCAGCGACAACAGCTATCAAAGATAATATTCGTACAGCGATACTCGCACGGCGATGCTCGCTTGGCAGTCAGAACTCACGCCGAGAGACCGACCAACCAACGCGTGCGGGCCTGCAGTCTCGACATAGATAGCGATCGCTAACTCGTAACGATCGGTCGCTAAGTCCTAACGATCGGCAGATAACGATTTTTGGTAGTCTCGACTGACAAAGCCATCGACTTTTCACGTTTGTCATCGCAAACTTAACGAATATTGTTCTTAAGTTTACGCAACAATATATAAATAATAATTAGAGAAATATGGCTGTAGAGTATTAAGCGTGGGATTAAGTCGTGCTCGAACATAGACACGATATTATAATGCGGCGGCAAAATGCACGAAACCGGCGTGAAGGTGAAAATCCTATGGATTTAGAGGATGGCCAATTTCCCTATTTTACCGAATAAACGAGGACATGTTTCGTGAGCTCGTTGGTAAACTTTGCCCATCTATTCAAAGACAACGGCCTTACGGACTTCCTGTGGAATTTCAAGTGAGTGTCATTGCGTTGGGTACCTACCATGCCCAAATAACATTAAGTACTATTTATTTTATCTAATATCCAAGATGTGCTTATAATTTTCTTCTTAATAGTCAAGTGGGCTACCAACTACCTATTGGCTTGCAGTGGGGCTGCAGCAGAAGCCAAAATTCAGTAAACCGAGTTATACAGCATGTATGCGTTGGGTACCTAGCGTGCTCAAATAATATTAAGTACTATTTATTTTTTATAATATCCAAGATGTGCTTATAATTTTCTTCTTAATAGTCAAAAGGGTGCTACCAACTACCTATTGGCTTGCAGTGGGGCTGCAGCATAAGCCAAAATTCAGTAAGCCGAGTAATACATGCTGTAACTTTGCCTATCAATGAAAACTTTTAAAAAGATATGTCAAATTTCCCATGACCCAAGAAGAACGGTGTGCAATTAAAGAGAAGTTTTGAAATGCTACACAGCCATTCCATGATGTGATTGGAGCCATAGACTGCACACATATATCGAATTATCAATGGGGACCACCGTAAATGGCTGCTTGGTAACTAATAATGTATAGTATGTACTATAGTATGTAGTATAGTATGTATGTACTAATACTAAATATGTACAATTTTCAAAGTTTTTTTTTTATACCATTTCAACCATTTTTCCCTATAATACAAGGTTTTTTTTCAACTGTCATAATTTTACATTAAAATCACCGCACTATGAATACGAACATCGATAGCGTACCGACATCGCTAAGTCAAGATAGTGACCGAATTTGCACGCTAACTCGGCTGTCGAGACTTACGTATTTTTTCGGTAAGAATTAAAGATCGTTAGTTAACTTAGCGATCGCTAACAATGTCGAGACTGCAGGCCCAGGGCTGACCGTGCGAGCGAGTAATCGCCCTCCACACAAAAGCACTCACTCTTAACCGAGCGATAAAACTATCGGAACTCGCTGCTCGCCAACTCGTACCTAGGTTTTAGCTCTACTCGCTGCTCGCTAATCGTCGGCGGTGGGAAAAGTGCAGGGTATTTTTTCCTGTAGCTCAGTTATAGACAGCTTTAGGTTTCAATTCTCAATTCTTTATTGCGTACCATTATGTATATAATACGGAAATCATTATATTAGTCACAATTTTGGATCCTGTCGGGCACAGCATAGATCAAGTAGGAGAGAGAAGGAAGAACACTGACTGTTTAGTGTGATTTTATTATTATTGATATGACATTTTATTATTTATTAAGTGAATAAAAATAAAAAAGCCTTTAATTTCCTGTAGAACTTTTACATTAAATAACTTAACTCTATATTATTATCTTATATACAATTATTGTTCAATATTTTAATGTTTTCTTGTACTACCTTTATTATAATTATCTGTGATATCACTCATAACTTTGTCTTTATAATATCTAGTAATTATTTATGGACATATAAAAAGAAACAAATATATATTTTGTTATTTTAGGTTATGTTATGTTATTTTAGTTGTTTTGTTGTGTTGTGTTAGTTGTTTTGTTTTTGTGATAACAGCAGGTATAGTTCTCGCCAAACTTCTTGGTTCAAATAGATTATTAAGTATTAGTAAGTTGTACTGTTTTATTAATACAGAATTGAATTTAATAATTGTTTTATAAATTATATACATTTATTTATTTAGTAACATTGAACAGACCATTTTTTTTTAATTATTCATATTTATTTTATTTCCTTATTAATATTTTTTTTGGTTTGTTTTTCGAAAATATTGTCATTATAATCCTGTGCAAAAAAGGAAAATGTAACTATCCCTCATACAATACATATAACACTCAGGCAATTTTAGTACGCAATCTATATATATAAAAGAAGAAACTGACTGACTGACTGATCGATCAACGCACAGCCTAAACCGCTAGGCCTAGAATAATGAAATTTGGCAGAAAGATTCCTCATGTGGCGTAAGTGAGCACTAAGAAAGGATTTTTGGAAATTCCACCCCAAAGGGGGTAAAAAGGGGGTTGAAAGTTTGTATGTAATTTCTACAGTTTGTAAGTTGGGCAC
The DNA here is from genome assembly GCA_964057195.1 of Orthosia cruda. Taxonomy (NCBI): domain Eukaryota; kingdom Metazoa; phylum Arthropoda; class Insecta; order Lepidoptera; family Noctuidae; genus Orthosia; species Orthosia cruda. The sequence goes on along the minus strand of OZ059827.1, from coordinate 42,737,291 downwards.
GTGAAATTTTAGATTTACGCTTTTGGTTGATAAAAAGAATTAATGTATTTATTAGTTTTTGGATATTCGACCCCTAAGGTGGTAAAAAGGGGGTTGAAAGTTTGTATGAAGTTTTTACAGTTTGCAAATTGGACACATGAAATTTTACATTACGCTCTTGGTTGATAAAAATAATTAATGTGTTTATTGGTTTTTCTAAATTCCAACCCTAAGGGGGTAATAAGGGGGTTGAAAGTTTGTATGTAATTTCTACATTTTGTAAGATGGACACTTGAAATTTTAGATTTACGCTCTTGGTTGGTAAAAAGAATCGTAAGGGGGTAATAAGGGGTTAGAAAGTTTGTATGAAATTTTTTCTCTAGGTAGATAAAAAATACCATGTATTTATTAGTTTTTGGAGATTCTACCCCTATGGGGATAAAGTAGGGGTTGAAACTTTATATGAAATTTCTTCGGTTTGGAAGGTAAAATATCTAAAATAGTAGGTTTACGCTCTTGATTAATAAAAAAAAGTAATGATTTTATTGATTTCCGGTAATTCCACCCCTAATAAAGGTTAAAGGTGGCAATTTGTTGTTATATATTTGAAACTTGGCATCAATACTAACAGCAAATATTTTATATTTTTTTATTGATTTTAAAGTAAAATACGATTTAAGGGATGTTAAAGTTTGTATAGAAAATCTAATTTCTTGGATTAATAAACTTGAAACTTGGGACAAATACTAACGTAAGTAAATAATAAAAGATATCATTATTAGTTTTTCGAAACTACCCCTAAAGTATGTAGGGGGGTGTTGAAGATCTTGGTTTAATAAACTTGAAATTTTGCACAAATACTAACCTTAATAAATAATGTGGTTTGCTATTAGTTATTCGTTTTTCACAACTATCCCTAAAATTCTATTTAGGGGGTGATCAAGATTTTTGAAGTATTTTATTACACATAGCTTCTTTTAATGATGTAGGTGAGCACTAAGGAAGGAGTTTTGGAAATTCAACCTTTAAAGAGACATTTAATTCTATAAAAACTTTTTACAAAAAGATATTACTGACCTCCAACTAAAAACACTACAAAGTGATTTTTTTTTTTCTATGTTGGTGTCTTTAGTAGGTACTATTTTTTTTCGTTATGGAACCTGATTTCGAAAAAGAATGTTATTTTTCCTTTTGTAGTGTTTTAAGTTGGATGTCGGTAGTATTTTTTTGAAAATAGATTTTTTGTTTTGCACTTTTTAGGTGGACCTAATATGCAATTTGCTTTTAGTAAGGTACTAAATTATTTTTGGGTATGTTCCCCGATATCTCCGTCAAACAACACTGTTCAAACGGTCCAGTTCGGTAGTTCCAAATCGAGGCAGAGGTCATTTTAGTGCCGTAAGATTCTTCAAAAAACCGTTGACACACCTAAAACATCTTCTGGGGGTAATTCTGAAAAACTAATGATGGCAATTTATTATTGCCCAAGGAATAAGATTTTTAACCGACTTTCCAAAAAGGAGGAGGTTATATGTTCTCTAAATCCTAACTTAAACCGTAGATATCTACGATATCCCATTTATAATTGATTTAACAATAGCTTATTTTTGATCGCCTTCACTAACTGCACATAATTTAGTTGAATAAAATAGAAAATCATGCGAACGAAGTCGCGGGCGGAGTGCTAGTCATCTATATAGAAAATCATGATATTACCAATATCGCTCAATATAAAACCAGATGACATTATAAAAATAACGTTCATTCCATTAAAAAGTCAATAAGATACATCTTCCTTCGCAAAATGAAATCAGGATATTGATACGCACACATGCAAAGAATAACGGGATATAATAATTATACCTACACGAGATACGCACACATGCGTAATTCTGTCAATGTATTTTATACGCATAAATGTATAAGGCTGCTTTTTCATTGGAGCGGAGTGATTTAGGGAATAAAAGTGGTGTGGCTCTGACCTGAGTGGTTACAGCTCTCCATTTTTAATCATCATCTAAATGTACAAATATCTCCACTCTGTTCTAATACCTCCACTCTGTTGTAACCATATTAAGTGTTTTTTCTTATTTGGCTTGCATTGGTAAGAATCGATGTTTATTTCAAAGTAACTATTCACTCTTGACTTCATGATCCCCAAGTAATAACTATCAGAAGATAGACTCCGACAGAGAGTTCCAATTTTGAGTTTTATGCACAATGGAATATTCTCAAAACCTTGTATGCCTATTGTGGATTTATCCACTAGTTTTAATATATCTCTCGAATAGAAAAGCAGTATAATCATCATCATTATTTGATTGCCTTTTACATTAAAAGGCTACCAGTACCCACTACTGGGACACAAGCCTCCTCTCTGTGAGAGGGAATGGACAGTAATCCACCACGCGGGCTCAATGCAGGTTGGTGGATGTCACATAATCTTCGAATGTTTGGTTCTAGGACATGCCGGTTTCCTCATGATGTTTTTCTTCACCGTTTTGAGAGCAGTGGTGATGAAATAATTTACACAAAGTAAAGCGCTTACCTGGGTTCGAACCCACGACCTACAACTTGTTAATCGCGGCCGTTACTACTGGGCCTCCAGTGCTCTCAGTAAATACAGCTTAATACAAAGGAAAAGGCAGTATAATACAGCTTATGTATTCCACAGGCACACAAATATAATATTGCGTATGTATTTCATCCGCACAGTCTAAACGACTGGACCGATTTGTACTAATGGGGTGTCATTGTGATCCGTATTGTGTAACATGGTATTATAGTTACGACGACGCGGTCGGGTATCCGATCGATTTGTTGTGGCTATACTGATTTCTAATAATAAGTTGGTAACATTTAAAAACATTTTACAAGTGTATTTTTTTCTTAGTCTATACCAATATTATAAAGAGGAAAGATTTTTTTGTTTGTTTGTTTGTACCGAATAGGCTCCGAAACTACTGGACCGATTTTTAAAAATTCTTTCACCTATGGAAAGCTACATTATTCCCAAGTAACATAGGCTATAATTTTGACGGGAGCGTAGCCACGGAGGTCAGCTAGTACAAAATAAAATACGAAAAAAATTTAAAAACCCCCCACACATTTATCTTGCGAAAACACCCAGATTCAAACAGTAAAACGCCCATTACTTTTGAACGGCTTAACCGATTTTATTCAAACATAGCTAAGAACACTCTCGACAAAAAACCTTTCAAACAAAGAAAACTAAATTTGTATCGGTTCATCCTTTTACGAGCTATGATACCACATACATACACACAGATACACAGCAACACACTTCAAACTTATAAAACCCCTCTTTTGCCGGCGGGGGTTAAAACAAGAGATTAAAACAAAAACATGCAAGATCGATATAATAATTAAAGTTTGATTTTAATGGCTTTCGCAGACAAGCGCGACACATTAGTGTGAAAATGACGCGACAGCCATTTTTCGTAGAATTGTTCCTCGGATCAATTTCTATGGCAACACGACTGGCTATTGCAGTAGTGTATTTCTTTCAAAATATTTTATGAAGAAAGTTTTGTTTTAATTTTGAAGAAATAGAATAAGATTTCAACTGGTGTTCTTCAAAGTAAGACGGCAAACGCTTGCCAGATTATGGACGAAGATTCTGCTCTCGAATGCACGGAATGCTTCTTCAACCATTTACTTGAAACAACGGCTGGAACAGCGTTTAGCACTCATGGTACCTAGACGTACTTACTCCTTAATACTCTCTGCAAACGCAGTTTACTTCTCAAACATGGCGCCCGATTCGGTTGTATGTCTGAAGGTAAACTTGAAATTATTGAAATAATTTACTCGCAGATAAATTAATAGGACTGCTGAAAAACCTGTCAAATATGGCTGAAATTAAGCTAAACCAAATCCATACTAACATTATTAATGCGTACGTAACTTTATCAATCTTTTACCTTTTCAGGTTTTAACAGTAGAACGAATGCGGATGAAAATTGGCCCACAGGAGACCATATTCTGAATTGGGACATAGGATTTTTTTTGTGTCGTTTATCAGTCGGGACATTTTATTTCAAAATATGTACCCTTTTTGAATTGAACGGTCGCGACTATTTATCTCGGGAATATGATCCCTTGGGCTAATTTTCACACGGGCAATTCCGCTGGTTGAAGCTAGTATTTCGTAAAAACACCTGGATAAGAAACGCAAGGAAATGGTAAGTAAGGCAGAAGAAAAGGGAAGCATATTTCTGAACTGGTCCTATTTATTTTACGCAGCCGTGGGACACACGATGTTACATTCATATATTTTTTCTCTCTTTTTTATTGTTGTTTAATCTAAGTTTTATTTTTCTTTTTTATGTTTATTTTGTGTGCTCTAGTAGTTTGTGTCAAATAAATGTGTTTGTTTTCAACTACGTAGTAATGTTATCATTAATCACTACAATACCGACCACCAAGGACGATTTTTTTGCTTAGACCCAAAACAGATCAGAAATGTTATATGAAATCTCATTGTTGCACAGTTTTTCATGAAAGCACTGTTTTTTATATAGATTAGTACATTGTGTATTAAGGGCGGTAAGTAAGGAATTACGATCGAGACTCTAGTAGAAGTTTCTGAGTCGAGGTTCGTAATTCCCGTACCGCCCGTGATACATACAATGTTTTCCATCACATTTGCGAATAATAATTATGAATTATAGCTTTAATACACAAATCAGCACAGCTGTTATTACGAAATACGTGAACTTTTTTTTAAGTGGTTTGCGAATTTTTCCCACACCACAGATTATACAGTGTTTCGTTCAGAAACTTTAAGGGCAAATACTTACTTATGTATACAGCCATGACGAAATGTAAAAAGAATTAAATAATTCCGACGTTTTCTTACTATAACTATTAAAATCGATTATTAAGAACATTAGTTGAGTATTTAAGTAACATGTAGCGAGATTGCAAAGAAATTCCTGTTTAGATAACATTTTAAGACAATTTTTCAAATGCGTGTAAACTCCTTGCTTGAACTTGCATGACCTGTGTGCTGTGCCATAAATTAAAAAAATATTACTTACCGCCCTAGGGTTTCATGACAAAAAGAAAACCCGAGGGTTTTATATGGGGCATTACGGCCAAGTTAACCTGTATGTTTAGATACTTTTTTCATGCAAGTGTGATGAAAATATATTTACCAGGTAGGTTTAATGCCTTTCATTAGATTAATATAAAATGTATGCATTCGATCAAAAGATACTGGCTGAAAATAAAAATCGGCTAAATAAAATCGATTTAATGGAAAAATACAAATGGCGTTCATTTTGTACCATTGTAAAATTTTGATACTTCATATTTAAAAAAAGTAACAAAAAATGGAAACAGACAGCGATAGCGATATGAATTCAACTCTAGAAAGTACAAATACAGCTGCAAATTAAATTGTTATTAACCTTTTGCCGCAAAAGTCGCGGGATAAATATTTTTCATTAACTCAAGTTTTTATTTTGAGTAGGTATATTTTATCACGGTAGGTAGATTGGTTGTTGAAAGAAAAGTAGATTACGCACCTCGCTAAAGTGAGTAATTAATGCACTTGTGTTAATTTAGTACCAACATAACTCTCATGCATTAATAACTCACTTTGCGCTGGATGCAACAATTTCTTCTTTTTACTATTTCTTCCTTTGGTGATTCTCAGCTAGAACGACCTTCAAAGGCAGTCCCTGCACCAACCTTTAAACTCTTATTAAGATTAGTAGTGACTAACAAAACTAGAACTAGTACCTAACCAATCATTTCAAGCAACAAACAAAAGGAAACAGTACACAAGCCTCCATTTGTGTACAACAATACACAATCTAAACAAACACAAATTCCGTACATCTAATTCAATTCGCACCTCGCAGCAATTCCCCTATAATCCGACGCCCGTTTAATATTCGACCCGTTCCGGGACTAAATGTTAATGAAATACCCAGTTTTAGCTAAATGAAGATTCTGTTTATACGATAGTAAACTGGGTAATCCAACGATCCACCGACTAGCTATTGAAAACGCATTTAGTCTTCAGCGGGACGGGACGCTGATAAGCAATATGGTGCTAACCTGTAAAAAGAAAAAAAACGAGATTGATAGATTTTTTCATATCCAAGCTTATACAGAATGAAAGGGATTTTGAGGTATTGTACAACTTGTTACCATGAGTTTTGTATATGATTCTGGATTGACTTTGGATTTTTTTTACGGTTTTCCTAATTGTTACGTTTTAGCTTCGTGTATCTTCGTATTATTTTTAACCCCCGATGGCAAAAGAGGGGTGATACAAGTTTGCCATGGGTACCTGTGTGCTTGTTTATCTGTGTATACTCGTATTTGTATCTGTCTGAAGTATCATAGCTTCTAAATAGATGAACCAATTTTGAATTAGGTAATTTTTGTTTGAAATATGACATTATCGGGAGTGTTCTTAGCTATGTTTGATGAAAATCGGTTCAGCCAAAAAGTTATGGGCGTTTTGCTGTTTGAATCAGGGTATTTTTGCAAGATATCGTGTTAGAATTACGTGTTCGCTAGATTGTCAATCGAACTAGATAAGTTATATAGTTTAACAGTATAAAATAAAAAGAAATTTTAGGGGTTAAGGATTTTAATTTTTTTACTTGTATTGTGTTTGTTTCATGTTACATTGAATAAATTATTTACCTACCTATTTTTATTATTGAAATAACTAAAAACAATAGGTCATTGAATACAACTGTTACTATGGGTCAAAACCTGAAATAGTATGGTAATAGTAAAAAAATAAATGTTTTTCAAGTTCAAGATTTACTAGACATTTTGTAGAGTCACATAGCACAAATTTGTGGAATGCAGATTTTGGTTCATTTTCAAGTTGAGCCACTAAGGTCGGGTTTCCGGGACGAATACGAAAAAAAGACAAATGGGACAAAGTGATTACATAGTTGATTTAAATAACAGTCAGTTGCATTACGGTTGTCGCAGTGGTTGAGCGATTGTGTCGACAGCTGTGCTGCGTGTCGCGGGTTCGATTCCCGCAAAGAGTAAATATTTGTATGACCTATAGATAGTTGTTCCGGCTCTGGGTGTTTGTGTATGTGGGTTTATATGTTTGTAAAAGCATCCACATTATAGGAGAAATTCCTAGTGTGGGCAAAGTTATTTCAAAAAAACTTCAGACACTTAGATATCTCTTTAACCTTATTTTTTAATTCTAATGTTCAAAAAGAACCAATTTGCCCAAAATAACGAATGTTTAGGTTGACACTGTTTTGCTTATCAGCGAGCGTTCGTTTGCGAGAATAGGTACCTATAGATTTATAGGAGTCGAGTAAATTAAATGCGTCGCTAGTCAGGTGTCGGAAGATGGAGAAAATTGTGTTCGGAGCGTTATAAGGATTTAGATATCTTGCTTGTATCGGGTAATTAGTTTGTCTTTCCAATTAGTGATGTGTTTCTGTGATAGGTAAGATTAACTACAATGCTTGTATTTGTTTCATTGTGCAAATCTTCATTGATGTGATGGTAAGTTTTCTTCGTTTTAATGTTTTTTTTTTGGGAAATTTTCTCTATCTCTCTCTCTCTCTTTGTCTTTGAGAGTTTTGGCAACTCTATGGTCCTTAGATATTCTAAAAAATCATAAAAATATTGTGATTTATTTTTAGATAGGTGAAGATTGTTCAACAAATGGATGGGATTACGAACGGGTACTATCAAAGTGAAAACATATTATTATGGTCATAACAGCTATTCAGGGGAGTGACCATAAGCTCTTAGAGCAAGGTTATGACTTGTATTGTGTCCCTTTTTTACAGTCGAACGGTGCGAGTTTTGATAGGTCATGGTTCGGGGGCAGAACTGACATTCAACAAGCTTTATGATTTGTCAAATATAACACTTTCTATTAAGAAATAAATATATTCAGGATCTTATAAGCACCATGATTCAATACCTAGGTACATAAACTTACAGCACCCCACAATAAAAGTGACGAAGACTAACTTCCCCATCAGAACGCATCGTGTTAAAGTGTAAACCGCTTCACTTTCCGCTGTAAAGCGTAAAATAAATTAGTTGTGTACAATTTTTTCCGCTAAAGGATTTTAATGAATTTTTAAAACGGTCCCGGGGCCCGTATCGCGCCGACAACTTTAATTAAAAATCCTGGAGGCGTAAAAATGGCGACGATTTCAAAATAACTGGTAGGAAAAGCGTGGAACGATTCCGTTTAGTTTTGTTTCGTCCGAGCAGATGTTATTACGGTCCGTTTCGATGCTGCACATTTTTTGAAAAAGTTGAAGGCGATATCTGGGCATTGATTTGGTATTTGGCGAGGGCGCTTAAATTTTTCGAACTTTTGCATAATGAAAATGTAATGATCAATTTCGCGGGTTTATATCTTCTAATGGAACATAAACCTTATCCCCTCTTCTAATTAACTTACCTCAAAATGGTCTCAAGGTTTCAATCTTCAAAATACGCGCAAACCTTCCTTACAATCCGACAATCTTCAAAGCTCTATACGCGTACCACTTCTTACTATAACATATCTGTCAACACGAGATAGCACTTCGCACGAAATCGGAAACTTAAATACGTATCCAGTTCCATCAAACTCGATTCGAAATCGAAACGTAGCTGTTCGAGAACTCATCGAGACGTAAATTGATGATATTATGCCGTAATCGAAGCAAGGAATTACCGCTTAAAGTGGAACTAATGCAAATGTAGGTTCTCAAGAATTCTCTTTGCCCCTAATGCAGGTGCATTAGCCGAGATCACCGCATCCCTCCCCCATAGATATAGTGTTACGTTCATCTTAATTAGATGGTTTTATAACCAGGATTAACTGTACCCTTTTAATCTTCAGATGAAGGCTGATGGAAACCTTTTTGTGGAGCCCAGGAGAAACGCAATTACGTACCTATTAAGTATTAATAGTTATGATGTATAATAGAAAGGGTTAAGCGATTTTATAGGCTTCATATCAGATCTTAACCCTAGTAATGACGGTAGGGAGCAAACGTTACCGTTGCAGATATTTAAATTATTTTGTTCATTTATTCATGGTGTTAAATTAACTCCAAAAAGGTTCTGATTTCAAAGAGCCCTCCTATCAAGATTATCATTTTTTTGACGAGAACAAAGTTGGTACGTGAGACAGGAAGTTAGGGAGCGACTTGAAAATGGAACGGAAACAGTTAAACGGAAATGACTTCATTCCGATTCCAAGGAGTCTCGTGTTGTTTGTGAATCGGCACCTCGATAGGTGTACTTTAAAAGGGGAGCTTGGTTTAAAGAAAAAGTTTTAAAGCAGAGTTTTGTGAGGGGAGGAACTTTTTGAATCTTGATTGTTGCTTAAAATAGATCAGGTTTAATTTTAATAATCAGAAAAGTTTGTTTAAGATATTAATATTGACCAGACATCATTGTAAAACTCGTCTCATACAGAAAAGGCAAAAGAGTTCATTGGTGGTCCGCGTATGAATTCACCGCTAGAGGCGCTGGTGTGGCGTGCGGTCTCCGATATGTCAAATTTAATAGCTTTTTTGGCTTTCAGCGCTAGTTCTTTTATATTTTGTTATTGTTGTAAATATTTTCCAAATATGGCAAATTAAGGTATGTACGGGATTTACCAACCACTGCTTTAATAGAGTTTTATGTTTCTGAAAATGTTATGCAACTCTTTTTTTTTCTAAAAAGGCGGCATTAGAAATGATTTTAATTCAAACTTTGCTTCCGTGCGCGTTTTAATAATACGTTTAACAGCTATATGGACCTTATTCAACGTTCCAAGTTTAAACTGATGTTCATTAGTTGATCCTCATTATTCATTGGTTAAAGAACCTTAGTAAGTTCCTTCTTCCTTAGTCATTGGTCTAGGTAAAATTTGCATATAAAGGTTTAAAAAACGTCCACCCTGCTAGTATTTAAGAAGCCCCTTTAAACTATTCATATACTTCTTTCACACATTTTATCGAGTACTAGCTGTCTCTCGCGGCTTTGCTCTCGTCAACTGGCTACCTACCCTATCCACCTACCTATCCTGCCTTCCCTACCCTACCCACCCTACCTACTTACCAACCTTTTTTTTTGGTCTGTCGAAAAGTTGCCTATGCCTCAGGATGCCATCTATCTCCTTGCCAAATTTCATTGAATTCCGTTCAGTGGTTTAGGCGTGTAAAGGTAACAGACAGACAGAGATACTTTCGAATTTATTTAAAAAATAGAATGGGTAAAGGTATACAATCTGGTTTTCGTGTATAATACCTAGGTAAAGATTTATATACAAAGCACTTCATAGTTTAAAGACTTGGTAGCTCACCTACTAATAAAACATGTCTATTTTATTTATATCACTATCCCTTCTCAAACAGTTTAGCAATAAATTGTGGCTGAAGGTCTCGTTTACGCACTTGACTCTAAGGCAGGTAATCTTATCTTAATTAACGCTATGAAGAATAAGTTAGTGGACTTAATCCGCAATTAGAGGATAATAGAGTTAAGATTACTAAAACTTAATAATACTTACTAACAATTTCGTAGATCATATTTAAACAGGTTTAAATATGATCTACGAAAAATAATAAAATAGGGTTGTAAAAAACAAAATAAGAGGTAAGAATTTCCACCCAAAGCAACATTTACCAAAATCACTTATGGCAAAAAATGGTAGTCGCTTATTCAAACTGATCGGCAACCACACAATATTACAGAGACAAAGAGTCGTTATATCAACAACAATGATAGTCGAAAACTCGATGGTTGAGATTGACGTGCACTACCGAATTGTCTGTCTGGCACGTGGTGAATCCCGAACATTTTTGGCTCATTGAGGTGATTGGGTTGATTAAACACACACACATCACATCATCAGCCTTTTTAATGTTCCCACTGCTGGGACACAGGCCTCCTATCATAGAGGGAAACAAAACATCAACAAAGATTGATTGATTGTTTATTAAACATTACCTCAGAAAGATATAACGTTTTCTAGATCCCAATACTCACTTTTCACAGATTCATCATCACCATTATCAGCGTATATCAGTCCACCACTGGACTTAGGCCTCTCCAATTGCACGGCATTTGCTCCAATTTTCGGCAACTCTCATATAGCTGCTTTCGCAGAATATAATAAGAAACTCCAGACATAAATCGTAACAATAAGCAAATAGCACATAACACAGTGCAAAGTAATTATTTACCTGAAACGAAACTTAAGTTAATACCAGCATTAATTGTTGGGCCATAAACCTGTTTACAGGGAGTTGTTACCCGTAACGTATGGGACAGAGTAACGGTGCGTGAACCAACATTGTCGGCCCTTTATAGTTATTCCATAGACCAAATAGTGTTCCTTTTGTGGAGGTATTTGATGAACATGTTGTTCTGAATTTGCATAATTTTATGGGGTGCAACTGGGTGAGAGGCTAATTTCGAGAGTTTTGTGGTGTTTATGAATAAATCCTTTATTAGGGACGGGTTTGTACAGTAGGAGAAAACTTTGACCTTTTAACGGCCTTGGGTTGGGATTATTTTGACTGCAAATGGGTTACACGTGCCAACTTAAGTGCTGAGTAACAAAAAATATAGGACCTTGAAAGGAAAATGTAAATAGCAATAAATTTTTGTCACCTAAAATTTTCATCAAATACTATCAAATTAATAACTCCCCTAATCTATTTATTATTATCAAACAGACACACTACGCTAATATAATTTTATAATTTTCCCTAATTTTCGGGCTAAATTCAGCGGAAAACTCAAATATATAGGTACAACTTCCTTGATTAACATGCCGCAGTTATATGCAAATATATACTTATTGCCGCAAAGGACACCGGTGGATGCCTTCAAACACAGAATAGGGACTTACAGAAAGTTGTCTCAATACAAAGAGCGAAAATGCACGCACGCATAGACATGCTTAACGTACAGCGTGTGCAAGCGCGCTTGTTACTATAATTTCTTTAAGATATCTGTTTTACACGTTTAAGTGTGCGTGCGCCTGATTTTGTCTCTGTATGAAGTTGGTTTTCTGTACTAAGCTATTCTGGGCCCCAAGGGTACTGTTAGAGAAATTGACGCGAAACAGCGAAGGGTAATGAGGTTAGACGCACGATGTGCGATGTATGCGGTTTCTTCAAGCCGTTGTATGATAATTGGAACACAGTTTGTAGCGGAAAATTAGTTTTGGTCATATTTTTGGTTGCTATGCTAGTTGGCAGAAAAGGGTCTGCTCATTTACATGTCGAGGGAATTTATTCCATTACTGACTTTTGCCCGCAGTTCCACCTGTATATTTCATTGCAGTCGATAAAAGTATATGCTATTGGCTAAATAATAACAGTCGCGCGCGTCGATCTTCAAAGTTAAGCAACGCTTGAAGAATTTCCTCCGTGCCTCGGAAAGCACGTTAAGCCGTTGGTCCCGGCTGTCAATTGAAGATCTTTGACAGTCGTTACGTGTAGTCAGAAGCTTGAGATCTGACACCAGTCTAGCCAAGGGGTACCACTGTTATCCAGTTACTGGGTTGTGGAGGTCAGATAGGCAGTCGCTCCATGTAAAACACTGGTACTTAGCTGAACATGTTTAGACTGGAAGCCAACCCCAACATAGGTGGGAAAAGGCTAGGCAGATTGATTGATGGTGGTCTCCCTCAGGGTTGCATTATGTGCTCACTTTTGTTTCAGAAGATGTGATATGAAGAACTAACAAACAAGAAGAAAAACCAGCGGATTTCTAAAAAACAAACGATTTATATAAAGAACCTTTGCCTTGGAAGACAAAAGAACAGAGAAGTAGCTATACACGCTAAACACATTCAAATTGCAGGAAGGTTTTTTATTCTCATATAGTCCGTAAAGGCGAAGGAATCTAAGTGGACGTTACGAGCAGATGTTACGTTTTTTACATATTGGAACTGTTCCAAGACATTTGAGAAGTTTTATCACTCTTTACTTTGGTTTTCCTTAAACCTCTTTTACTGTAAGGCATAAAGAAAGCACACTATCAGTACTAGAAGTCTTAAAACGCAAACTTTGGGTACAATTTCTTTTTAATGGAACATCTGAACCGCATACAATATATTATAATAAATTTAAAGAATGATAAGGTACAGCATTTTTAGGTGCTTTTATTAAAAAAAAAGATTGAATGTTACTTGCCCTTTACCATTTTCCGCTTAAGTATGCATTGCCACAGATAAAATAATACTAGTATACAGATGCCTCATCCCATACAAACAAACCGTGCTGACGTAACTACCGTTTCTCGTCTGATTAAACTGATTATTTTTCTAAGAAAATCGATCGCGTTCATAGTTTCGTGCCATGGATATAGCTGGTGTTAGCAACGACTTCCCCCGTCGATTTGTTTAAAACTTTAAAATATTGTTTGCACTTTTTTACAGTTTTATTATGCCAAAGTGTGTTACAAAACCAATTTAAAAATCGAGTGGATGCCTCAGAAATTTAAAACAGCGCCATTTATTGGAATAAATTTGAAATGATCCATTCAAATAATCTTTGAAATGTGAATTAAGAGCTCAATATTCCTGAATGTTGTGCTTAGGAAAGTTAATTAAACAAGAAAAAATCTTTTTATGATATTCTGTAGAATATCTCAATATTTCACAAAACTCAATAAAAAATCGAAGTTTATCAGGCCATTTAGTGCAATTTATTTGAACCAAATTTTCTTTCATCGCGTTGGATTTCCGTGGTACAGAAAAAAAAAATCGAGAAAATTTGTTCAAAATGGTAACTAACGCCTGTAATTTGGGACTGGAATGTCTTTAAAATACATAATTTTTACTGTTTTTGATTCAAACTATAGCATTGACAAAGAAAGAAGTAGTTCCTATGCTTTTTTAAGACATAACATTGTCTTGAAAAGAGAAAAGCCTTAAATATTATAAATTAAATTAAATTATATTTATTTCTCCATAAAATTGTATAGTTTGAACATTATAATTAAATTATTAAAGCCATTACAAATGCACAAAAATAAATTATTAAAGTCATTACAAATGCACAAAAATAAAAATGAGCAATTGCGCCCATGAGCTAGGCCAAGCCTGTATTTCAGGACGCAGTACAATTTTTCAGACGTTATGAATAATACAACAGTGGTTACATTTAAATAATATGATATAACTTCAAAGCAAAAAAAAAATATAAAACAGACAGAGTGAGTGTTGTCTGTGGTGTGCTTGTGTTGAGAGTGTTTGAGTGAGTGTCGTGTGGTATGCTTGTGTGGAGAGTGTTAATTGAGTGTTTGGGGTGTTTAAAGTTTAACTTTATCTTAATGTTTTAAGAAGTTCTTCTGTAGTTTCGTAATCACAAGTAATTAGGAAGTTAAACAGTTTGATTTTGCATTCACGTTTACTTAGTGCATAGATATTAAGATTAGTATTTAATTTATTATATAGAAACGGACCGCCAGAGCAGAAAAACCTATTTGTAAATGAATGTTTAAATTGAGAGGGCTGGGGAACTACAGCATTTCGACGACGCTTATGAAGAGTATTCCTATCAGGAAGGGTAAGAGAGTGTTGTTTCAGGATTGAATTATATTGATATGAATGATTGAATTGAATGAATGATATTGATTGAAATATAACACGGCTAACTAAAAATAGACCCTCGCGGGGATTGAAGTTTAAAAATATCCCTTAAGTGCAAGAAAAAAAATACCCTGTGTGATCATCAAACAAACCCTGAATGTTCAGGAAGCGTTCAAATCTACAAACGGAAAATAAATAAGCGAACAAGGTTTTAATCCTCTACATTTTCTTGTTATGAAAAACACACAGACAAGGAAGATTAATTCCTTTGTAAGTCACACGAACAATTGCACGTGGTTGCTTGATTACATCTCAAAGATGTTGATTACAACCATGAAAACCTATTTAATACTCAAAAGGAGTTTCATTGAAATTCACAATAAAACCAAAAGATTGTTCGCAAAGAATCCGAGATTAAAATTCCACCCTTTATTTTGGGGAGTCAATAGATTGAAATGGAAGCCAGAAATCAAAGGATCCGGCCTATTTATACAGGAATCCGATAAAGATTTTGCAGAAAATTTATATATAAAGAACGTGAATTAGTGACTTTGCAGATACGTTTGATTTCAGACGCTCATTTAGACTTCTGTTTAGGTTCATTGAAAATAATTGAGATAAAGAAAGTATTACAATAAACTTCTCCAACGTTATTGATGAAGATGTATCCAAAACATAAACAATTGTTTGAATTAATTAATAAGCAAGGGGTGAACGTCATCAAAACAGACTGTTAATAGCTTTATTTTCTTTAAATAATAGGGGAGAAAGATACATTTGCAAACATTCCTTATATTAATTATAGCAACCACCATATATAGCAACCATTTTTAACCGACTTTCAAAAAAAGGAGGAGGTTCTATTTTCGACTTCTTGTATGTTTTTTTTTTTTATGTGTATGTTCACCGATATCTCCGTCAATTAGGGACCGATTTTGAAAATTCTTTTTTGGTTTGATAGACTATGTTCCGAAATTACTACCATTTTAATTTGGTGAAGATCTGATGAAGAACTTCGGAGATATACAACAGAACTCTTCAATAAATAAGGGCAAATCTCTCGGGATTGCTGCAATCGCATGTCTGTTTATTGTTCACACCATTTCATAACATAACATCACGGCAGTACACTATAAGAGGTACGCAGATGTGTACAGTTCACCTTGGTACACTCTCATTTCGCCGGCTATGTTAATAGTATTCGGGTAATCTATACTGGCATTATAAGTAGCTACCTTACTAAAGGCACGGCAATACAACTAAAAAGTGTAAAATAAAAAATCTTTTTTACAAAAAGAATCTACCGACGTCCAACTAAAAACACTACAAAGTGAAAAATAACTTTCTTTTTCGAAGTCGGTGTCCATAACGAAAAAACATGGTACCTACCAAAGACACTTCGTAGTGTTTTTAGTTGGAAGTCGGTAGTTTTTTTTTGTAAAATTGTTTTTTTATTATACCATACCATCATATTTAGCAACCACTTTCACTGTTTGGCAACTTAAAGTAGCTACGTCTATACTTAGAGTTATTACGAAAAACAAGGAAAATACTACACCGTTATACCTTTTGATATAAGCCAAAAAAATACCCATTTACACGTGTCAATTGTATAATACGTTCAAACATACCTATCGCAGATATACCAATATGGAATACATACCAAAACAGATATATCTACTAACTAAACATTAACAAGTCAACACATTATCGCCTAAATAAAATATAGCACTTCGCCAAAAGCCGAAGCAGCTCAGGGGCTATCCACAAACAGCCACTGTCTGTTTAAAATAGCATTTTGAATTATTCACGTCCACATCCCTGACAAAAGGGGTTGATTATCCCCTACGCACAAGATCAGGAAGGGAAAGCCAGCTTTAGGGTTGAGCAAAAGAAAAAATGAGTATCTCACATGTGGCGTGACTTTGCATAAATTATTATGCGAACGGTATACAATTATGCGGGTTATTCTTAGATTTATTCCTTTTTTTGTTTTTGTGGGACGGTACGTGGGATTGATTTAATCGGGTTATTCAATTGCCAGAATATTATTTTTAGTAAACATAACTCAAATCGGCTCATAAGCCACATAGCATAAATTATTTCATTTGACTTATCCTACAAATTAATTACTGAACGAGGTTAAAACCTTTTTGAAACTGTGACGCAAAGCGTAAAGGAAAAGTTCTATCGAAGTCGCTCACTTTCTATTTAAAGAGTTAACAGTTTCTCGAATCACAATTATTTTCAATAAAAATTAAACAAATCTCGCGTTTCCTATTAAAACATCTTTTGAAAACCAGGTTTTCAATAACGTCGTTCTTAATCAATACTTAATTCAACATAAAATGATTAATGAATAATTTAGTGTTTCCACGTTTTACTTCACAGCAGTTGGAATTCTCAGATAGTGTAGATATTTGATTGAAATGGCAAAATTGCTGCCATTAGTGTACCTGAGATGTGATCGCTGGATTGTTGATCCCTTAGTCTGAATGCCTCGACAGTGGCCAGTATATCCGGACAGACGGCGAATTACGGAACTTCATTGAAATGTACTGAATCCGACTGAGTATTGGCGTTCTCCTTTACAAGTAGCGCCTCCATGAACTGACAATATTAAATTGGTCGGCTTGCAGGCATCTTGATTGGAACTATTGTTCATTTCAAGGGATTTATGGCTGATTTGTATGTGATAAATACGTGGAGGTAGTTAGAATGCATGGGGAGTGATGGGGACTTTCCTGATTGCTGTTAAATTGTTTAGGAGAATTAACCATTAGGGAGTTTGCTGTATGCAAGTGGGAGCTTCGGCGTGTAATTATTTTCTGGCTTTTGTTTCCGTGAACAGAAGCGTAGTTGTCTATTGTATATCCTCTTTATTTTGTGAATTACCTTTAGAGATAAGGAACCATTTTCTTTAAATTCACTACAATCTATTTTGAAGATAGGTAATATTTTATCTTTGAAGTATCTTAGTTCTGATATCGACACATTAAAAATAAATTGTATACTACGTTACACCCACGCTTTCTCTATAAATTGTACAGACGTGTAAAACATTGCTTAATAATTTAATAGTCAAATTATACAGGTATTATTAAATATATCAGTACACTAATTAAAAGTAAATAATACGGAGATTCAGAACCAAAACGCAAAGGTAGGACAGGTATTATTATAATTATCTTAATTACAAAGCATTATTAAACAGCGTCATTTACATAACAAAATTACCTTATAAAAGTCCATTTTTTAATAATCAAGAACGCTGTAGAAAATTAAGTTAATATAAAAAAGTGAAAATAATTAGTGTCTCCGCTTCCTCAGGTAAGGAGTGGCTCGTAATTTATGAGACGGCTCGAAAATAAGTCGCTTCAAGTTCTGCCATAATGTTCCTTATGTTAACTTTTATTTTCCTTACGGTCTTATTTATGTTGAGAAGTTTGTGTCTCCGTAGCCTAATTTTTGGTGTTTATGTTTCTTAATTAGGTTTACAAAAAGGCTGGCAATTATTTTACGAGTGTTTGGAAGCATTTTCCGCCTTTTTTTAACTGTGTTAACTGCTAAGCTTAAAGTTTCTCTCTTTCATCTTCACTAATATTAAAACTCAAAAGCCAGTTCCTTTTAGATAATAAATTTCGCGTCACAGATGTTTGTTATATTGCCTTTATTATTTTCAATAGAAATAAACCAATCGTATGTATATTAAATAGAGTAGAAGCTGCGAAGGTTTTAGATTTTTGACGCTTAATTTTATATGTGTGTTTCTAAGGTTTGACCTAAATAAAACGAGAATTCTCAGTTTGCATGTAAATAAGTAATCCTCGTCAAGATAAGACGGACGGTGTGTTGAAGCCGCTTTTTCCCATAATATTTAATACAATTTTTCCCTCAATTCTCCGGAATTATCCTCGCTATGATTGCCGGCCTTTATATTTGCAGGAAAGAAAAAATACAATATTTTTTCTTTCCTGCAAATATAAAGGCGTTTTTCAAGTTTCTTTAACACTTTTGGATATGAATGTACTTTTTAGTGGTCTTTAAATTATGAGTAGATACTGTTAGTAAGTAAGTAAGTAAATTTTATTTGTTTAAACATGGTGTACATGATACATTGCATGCAGGATAGTAATGGGATACAGAAAAGTTCTAACATGTTCAGCCACATATCGTGGCGTACAAATTGGTAGGAAGAGATGGTGCATAAACCGTGATAATATTCATCAAAATTACATTTTATATCATTATACATCAAAGATTAGGTAAGTATAATAATTACAATTCAATAAGCATATTTTTTAGATACAATTCAATGTCAAAGTAAGTAATCATTAAATAAATTGGTCAATAAAAAATATGAATAATACTGTCATTAAAAAAAAAAAAAAATTCAATTAATTCAAATAAAAAATACAACAACATGTCAAAAAACAAAAAAATAATACAACATTGTCATCTCAAAAACGAAGAAAATTATCCTCTTTCATAAACTCTGCTATACTGTAATATGCTCTTTCAGTTAGAAAACTCTTTAATTTACTTTTAAGGGCAGATATATTTAATGTTTTCCATGATTTGGGCAATTTATTAAAAATGGTCGGAGCCATGCAAAAGATGCTCTTACGCATAAGAGTAGTTTTAGCGCCGTGAACACAAAGTTTGAAATTATCACGTCTATTCCTAGGGAAAACATCAGACAAACGCTGAAATAAATGGGAATTTAATTTAATGAACATTACTGTTTCTAGGATATATAATGAGGGCAATGTCAATATTTTACGTTCTATAAAATAAGATTTACAGCTGTCCGTTGTTTGCAGTCTAAACATCGATCTAATGCACCTTTTCTGTGCCCGAAACGCTATTTCATTGTCCGTGCTATTCCCCCAAAAGATGACTCCATATCTAAGAATTGATTCGGCTAATCCATAGTAAGCAGTAATTAGTGCATCTGTGTTGAGAACCACAGCAAGCTGTTTCAGAGCGTAGGATGCACTACTCATTTTTTTACTAAGTGCCTCTATTTGAGGTTTCCAATTCAATTTGGAATCTATTAATAGTCCCAGAAATTTTGTTGTGTCAGCTTCATTGATATTTATATTATTAAATTGAATATTCAAATTGTTGATTGTTGGTGTACGTTGTCTAAAGTGCATTACATTAGTCTTTTTTAGATTAATTATTAAATTATTATCATTTAACCAATTTATAATAGATATTAGTGCATTATTAATGTCAAGTTCATATGTGTTTATGTCATTACAAGCTATTGTCAAAGTGCAATCGTCAGCAAAAAGTGTCATCGGATGTTCAGTTATTTTAGGCAAGTCATTTATATACAAAGTGAACAACGGAGGCCCCAATACACTGCCTTGAGGTACTCCGTATATAACCTCGCGTTCTTCTGATCTTGAAGTTTCTTCACGTTTAATTTTTGTATTTATTTTACTGATCTCTGTAACTTGTTTACGTTTATGAAGATAGGATTTAATTAATTTTAAAACGTTGCCTCTAACACCATAGGCTTCAAGTTTCTCTGCCAGGGAATTATAATGGACGCAGTCAAAGGCCTGTGTCATGTCGCAGAATATGGCACAGACTGGTGTTCTCTTATCTACATTTAGCATGACATTATTTAAAAACTCATAAATAGCCAAATTTATACTTTTATTTTTTCGAAATCCCTTTTGTTCGTCACTTAATATATTATATTTTTCTAAATAGGTATTCATTTCACCATATATGTATTTTTCGAACACCTTAGACATAACTGGTATAAGCGCGATCGGCCTGTAATTTATCATTAATTCGTGATTATCTTTCTTATAGAGCGGTTTCACTATAGATTTCTTTAATGCATCAGGAAATACACCAGCACTTATGGAAAGATTAATAATGAAACACAAATGAGTACTTATTTCAAATGCAACTGCTTTCAATATTTTTGTGGCAATACCATCGTAGCCAACGCTGTTTGTGTTTTTGAGTTTCATAATAATATTTAGTATGTCATAGGGCGTAGACGGAGCCATAAACATAGATTGTGCTCTGCTAAGAATTAATGACGTTGAGTTTGTACCTGCGGTAATTGTTGGTTGTATTTTATCTATAAAATAATTATTAAATGTATGTTATTTTTATAGTTAAAAGCGTTGTGTAATGGCACAATATTATTTCATCATTATGTTCATTATATAATAAGTAGGTTCCGAAATAGACGAAAAAAGTCATTTATATTTTATTGATATTATAAATAATTGGGTCTCCTTAAGTGGTACTTTTTGTGAGTGGAACCTAACGAGCACTGAAGTTTTTACGAAGCTATCTTCAACACTAATATACCAACGCTATAATATTGGAAAACCATTGCATCAAAATTGTTGTGGTAGGGAACTCGGTAAAATATAAATATCTGACTATAATACTAAAGTAGTTAAGTTAGTATCACCACTGGGTCTAAGCGTTAAGAAAGAAAATTTGGGTCAAATAAATATCACTAGATGGGGCAATGTTCACCGATTTCTTATTGAATTGTTTGTAAAATTGACATTTTCTGGAATTTATGATACAAATTGTATGTTCTTGTTTAATTAACTCTCCTTAGTACAAAATTATGGAATATTGGGCTGTTAATTGAAATTCCAAAGATTATTTGAATGGATCATTTAAAATTTAATTTCTGAGGTATGCCACTCTATAGTTTTAATTTGTATTGTAACAAATTATGGTGCAATAAAACATAAAACGTGCCAAAAATACTATAAAACAAATCGTCAAAGTATTTACGAAAAAATATATTCACGAACCAAGTAAACCCTGTTTCTCACAAGTCGCTGCTAACACCATCTATCTCTATCGCCGTAGAACGGAACAGAACGCGATCGATGTACAAAAAATAATCAGTTTAATCAGACAAAACGCTAGTTACATCGGCACGGTTTCTTTTCATGGGATGAGGCACCTGTATGCTATCACGACATGAATCAGTCAGTTATCTACGAGGAAAAAAGTTACAACAAAATGCGATTCTTGATGTAATAAATAGGTACCTATTATCCGTTCAGTTAAAAATGTCTCATATACCCTAACATTATGGATAGTATTTAAACGAGCGAAAATAAATTTAAATTAAAAGTGTAAAAAATACTGAATATGTCTTACAGATATACTAAGTGGGCGACAAACAGTGGGCGAATACAAATGTTTAAAACAGCGACTTGAAAATAAAAGTATGTCGACGAAGCCCCGCCCAGCGGGGCTTTCAGGGGGAGTCCTTTTCCTTTCTGCAGGGTCTAAAGTAATCTAACATGAAAGAGATGACGGGAACTAAGTTCGCTCGCTTTGCTCATTCGCTTCAGTTCCTTCGATAGGTTCGAAGGAACTGAAGCCTATGCGTGTCGGGGTGCCCTAGGTACCCGAGCTCGCTTCGCTCGGTCTTGGATTAATTCGTTAAAACCACGAATACACCCGAACTCGCGCGCTGCACAGCGATGTCACCTCGTCGGTTATTCTGCTATTTTCAAAAAAAAAATATGCTAAAATAGAAAACCGAACCCCAAATACAATTTAAGTATGTATTAATATTACGAGTATTAACGCAAGATATTACTCAAACCGGATAAATAGTTCGCCCATTCATTATATTTTTTGCTCGGTTAATAATTTCCCTAACATTATTATAAGATATTTTTTATACCAGCAAGTGCGAAAGTGCCTACTTTGGCACCGCCTATACTTAAAAGAAAAATATAAAATATATATTTGTCTCAGACCCGACACCAAAATAAAACCGATAATCACATAAACACATTTTTAATTCATACCTCACACCTAATCCCACTTCTGACCCTAAAATACATAAATAACAGTTTTCATCGAATTGTCAACTTTATATTCACCGAAACTACCCACGAGGTACTTTATAGCGATTTACTGATGTTTGGGCCACATCGACCGACTGTCTTGAAAAATGGACGGCCATGCATTAGCGGGCGGGGGTTAAAACGCTTAGTTGGTCGTCCGGGTAGGGGTGATTTTATTTTGAAATTATATTAGTGCGAGTTCAGGTAAAGTTGGGCTGTAAATTGAAAATGTGCTGTTTAGGAGTTCTAGAACTTCTAGTTTTTTTTTTTTTGTGTTGTGTTTGCTCTTGACTCTAGTCTAAGTCATAGATGACAGAGACAGAGTCGACGATGGAGTGAGCTTACCCAGAAGAAGCCTGTTTACTCTAACTTAGCGTTGTTTGGCAGAAAATTGAAGTGGGTATTGGCAAAATAATAATAAATTGGAAAAGGAAAACAATGTATTAGAGATTGAAAGAAGAGTTCAGCAAACCTGGAACAAATATTGGAGTTTGAGGGAAGGTTTAAAAAGTAACATGCTTATTGATCTGAAATCGAGGACACTGAACTCTAGCATTCTACCATGCTTGACTTAGAAAATTTACGTCAAAAGTCAAACAAAAAATCTCGACCTGCCAGCGAGGAATGGAGAGAAGCATGCTTAAGGTAAAAAAATAGATAAGATCCGTCACACAAACACAAGAGCAATAATAAAAGCCACTGACGCTTTAGTCTACGCACAAAAGTTAAAATGGAGGTGGGCTGGGCACATCGTGAGGCTTAAAGACAAAAGATGGAGTTATAACGCCACCATATGGAGAGGACCGCTAGGGAAAAGAAAGCGGGGAAGAACCTCTTCTCGATGGGACGATGAGATGAAAAAAGTCGCTGGTCCAAACTGGTGGTAAATAACACAGGATAGGGAGAAATGGACAGCTTTGGAGGAGGCCTTTACCCAATCTGGGGACCTAGCTTAATGCATAATATTATTGTTACTAAGATATTTAGAAATAAGTAATTTTGAAATTCGTAAATGAAAGAAAATTTATAAATATGTTTACATAGCAACTAACAAGTAATTAATTTAGTAATATAGGAGCTTGGTCAAATAAAGGCTTTTTATTTCATAAATAACGTCCTACAGATGCTCGCGAGCTGACGCAAGGAATTAAAAGGTTAAGCAAATTCCAAATACATTTCTTTATCCTATAAAATATCGTTAACGTGCCAACTTTTTGAGCGGTCGTTTTAATTTCATTCGTGTTTTTGGCCGTATGTTCAGTAAATCAGCCGCAAACAATAGCAGAATACCTCAAAATAAAACTGCTAACAATACTTTATTTATAAATACTTTATTATATACCCATAAACCATACTTAATACCATCAAAAGTATCTAAACATATTCATATAACACTTAAATATCATTATTTGTGAATAGAAAAAAAGCTATTCATACAGCCAAGAATGGTTACACGGCTACACCTATTTTTCACTGATGGCAATACCGACCGACAATTGCTTTGTGTTGCTATCAAAAGAAAAATAGTAGGCCCCTAGATTGCTTTCAAGCCCTTGAGGTTGTCTGATGGGACGTTATTTACATCCCATTGGAAAAAACTTTCTTCCTTTTATTCAAACAGCCCGAGGACGCGTGAAAGAATTGTATTTATTTATTTCTTTCGCAATAGTTTTTGTTTACCGAGGAAAATTTATGCGGTTCTAAGAAACATTGTAACGTTTACAGAAATACCTTTTTATTGAAGCAGTAAAGAGTGTCTGGGTAGATAGATAGATAGATAGATTCATTTATTTGCCTGAAATATGGTATTGTACAGATCTTATAATACACACATAATAGTTCTTCATATTCCGCCTACTAAATTCGGCATGCAAATTTTGTGATCATAATAATTATTCTAATTTCCTCAATTTAAACAAAACAATTGAACTCCAATGTCAAAAAATACTAGATCAAAAATTATAAAACAATAAAATTTAAATTACAAATGTCAAAGAAAAATAATTAAATTACATTAATAAATTATAATTCACTCAATTTAAATACAATTAAATTCCAATGTCAAAAAAAATACTAAATCACTCATTATAAATAAATTATATAAATCAAATTACAAATGTCAAAAAAGAAAAATAAAAACAAATTGTATAGATGTCAACATGAGAACCAAATCATTAAATCGATTAAAATAAACGTGACAAATTTATTTTTCATGTCATGTAATTTTCCCATTTGTCCTATAGTTCATAAATTCCTCAATAGTATAAAAACAACCTTCGACAAGCCATGCTCTAAGATGCTTTTGAAATAAGCTAGTTCGCATTTCTCTAATAACCTTCGGAATATTATTAAATATCTTCATTGCCATTCGACTAGTGTTTTTTTGGCAGTACGCTGTTCTGCATCTTGGTATTGCCAATTTTGTTGGATCCCTTGAGATTTTACCCATCTTATAAATATTTTCGCTATCAGCTTTATTGAATAGGTGAGGATGTTTTTTTACAAATACTCCCATTTCCATTATATATAAGCATGCTAATGTTAATAATTTATGTTTCTTAAAAATAGGTCTGCACGAATCCAATGGGTCTACACCAAACACCGCGCGTAAGCACTTTTTTTGCACAATGAATGCCTTTTTGATGTCAGTGGAATTACCCCATATGATTAAACCGTATCTTAGCACAGATGAGACATATCCATGATAAGCCAATAGAGCAGCATTATGTCCAACAGTTTTCCTGAGATTTCTCAGTGCAAATGCAAAGCTGTTTAGCCTATTACATAAATTTTCAATATGTTTTTTCCAATTACAATTTTGATCAATAACTATGCCTAAAAATTTCGTATGGTCTACTTTTTCAATTTTATTATCACGTCCAGTAATTTTCATTGCTTCATTTGTCATTTTGTAATTGCAGAAATTAATGTATTTTGTTTTGGAAACATTACACATAAATTATTTTGTTCCAGCCATTCTATAATAGCTTCTACGGCAGCATTTATTTTATCCTCAAATTGTTCATTTTTATTGTCATTAGTTATTATCAATGAGATGTCATCTGCAAACAACACGCACTTATACTTCGTGACTGTGGGCAAATCATTTATGTATAGAAGAAAGAGCAATGGCCCCAAAATACTACCTTGAGGCACGCCATAAGTATTTGTCCTGTATTGAGATTTATAGTTTAATAATTCCCTGTCTTTACTAACGCCTAAGATTTCAACCCGTTGTTGTCTATTAGTTAGGTAATCTTTTAGCCAATTCAACGCTTTTCCTCTTATCCCGTAACCCTCACATTTTTCCAACAGTATATCATGTTTTACGAAGTCAAAAGCTTTGCTCATGTCAAAAAATATTGCGGTGACCGGTATCTTCTTATCTATATTCTCTGTAATCGATTTTATTAGTTGATAACAAGCTAGTGCGGTTGACTTTCCTCTTTGAAAACCATTTTGTTCCGGACTTATTATATTGTATTTGGATATAAATGAGACAATCCTACTATACATTGCTTTTTCGTATACCTTTGAAAATACAGATATTAAGGTCACTGGACGATAATTGTTCAAATCCTGTTTACTATTTGTTTTATATAATGGTTTTACAACTGAGAACTTTAATTTGTCCGGGTACTTTTCTTCATAAAAACTTAAATTAATCAAGTGAGCTACAATAGGAGACAATATGTCTGCACATGATTTTATAATGTGGGTGGAAATGTCATCATATCCCACTGCGTTCGTATCATTTAGTGATGCAATTATTTTCTGGATTTCACTGGGCGTGCAAGGTTCAAGATATAAACTATTACTTCCATTGCTAGTGTTCTTTGTGATATTGTTTTTATTATTAGTTATATTTATATTTGTAGTATCAATAAAGTGATTATTAAAAGCTTCCGCTATTTCTTCAGGTTTTTCTATCGTAGCTCCATTCAGTTTAACGGCCTCTATATATTGTGAATTTCTACATTTTGGTTTGTTTTTAATTAATTTCCATGTAGCGCTACATTTGTTTTTTGCTCTTAAAATAAATTTGTTGGAAGAATTGTATTGAAAGAGGTTAGCGTTTACTTTGGTGTTGATACCATGGTAACGTTTTTATTTTCTTTGGTGAATAAACCTTTTTGGTGTCGTTGGCCTGAGGTGTACAATGTTTCATTATTTTGTAAATAAAAGATAGGTTACAAAGCTATTTCAATCAATCTGCCTATCCTTTATCTAATTAGGTCGGGGTCTGCCTTCAGTCTAACCAGATTTAGCTGAATAACAGTTTTTTTTTTGGACTATCCCACCGCACTATTCCCAAACCACTGCAACTCCTGAAACCCAGAATCAACAGTGGCGACCACCAGAAAAGCGCCGAAGCAATGAAGCTCGAACAAAATCCTGGATAATGAATTTAACTGTGTAGGAAAAAATACAAATTTCCA
Organism: Orthosia cruda; assembly: GCA_964057195.1. NCBI lineage: Eukaryota > Metazoa > Arthropoda > Insecta > Lepidoptera > Noctuidae > Orthosia > Orthosia cruda. The sequence goes on along the minus strand of OZ059827.1, from coordinate 42,710,436 downwards.
CTTCCCTCCATATCAAACAGGAAACAGAACAAACAAGGCACAAAGATTCGTTTACAACTGGAATAAGCCAAGTTGCCTAGCACCACGGGTAAAAATTATCATTGATATTAATGGGTCCTAACATTGTGTTATGTTATATTTGATTCCAATAATAGGTAAAGCAAAAACGCTTGAACGCAAGGACATTTGTGCTAGTTTCTACGAGTTCTGGTTCCTTTTACTATACGGACCTTGTTGCATCTAGATAGAGCCTGTACATTATCCATGAGACAAGATTTTTAGATTGTACATATTCGATGTAGAACACTAACCTAGAGGCAAGGCAACGAGCTTGAAGAAAAATTATTTACTTTTAATGTTACCATGCCTTATGTGCAATTGGGCAACACAGTGTTCCTTACGGATACTCCTCGTAACGCAGCTATTTATTGATACAAAACCTACCTAATTTATTTGGGACCAAATCTTGAGGGAACTAGAATTGGTCCCAAATAAATTTCTACTCCTTGAATGGCAAAATCTACTAGACAAAATATAACTAAGTATGACATACAAGATAGTAAACCCTGGGTAAGATAGGTACACCATGTCTGACGGGCATCCGATCTGCGTCTCCGTAAGGAACAAAAGTGCTGATTTCTCAGTCTCAAGGTTGTGATGGACTGTGACAAGGTTCGAGTGTAGTCCTCGGATGTTGCTGAGGTGCACCTTATGTGAGAGTGAGTGCTTCCGCTGTTCAGCTGTTTTTCTCTTGTTCCTTGGCATTACTGTTGTCGCAAGCCTTCGGCCGAAGCCCAACACCAGAATCGATTTGCAACACGTGGTCCCCAACCCGGGTAGTAGGTAATCGATTGGGGTATACTCCTACGGACGTTGGTGACTCAGCCTCCAATCTTAAATCTCAACTTCACACTATAATCACTCTAATATTATAAAGGCGAATGTTTGTGAGTGTGTGTATTTGTACGTTGTTACTTCTTCACGCTTAGACGGCTGGCCGGATCTGGATTAAATTTGCCACAGAGATAGATTATAGTCTGGAATAGCATATATGTTTTTTTTATTTCGGGAATATGTTTCACTGCGAAAATTTTCGGCATTCACGCGGATGTAGCCGCTGGCGGAAGCTAGATGTTAATGTTTTCCAATTCATTTTCCCATCAACCGACCTCATCCTAAGCTAAATAAAAACCGAATGACTTCTTTTTCCCATTACATTTCATCATGGCACCGTACATTTTATGTACACCCCAATAACCATCCACCATAAAAACATACACAAAATAAATTCAGACGTAAAAGCTAACTAAGCCAATAAAGTGGTTTAATAAGCACGCATTTACGTTGTGGACATCTTTTTTGGACGACATCAGTGATATTTACTTTACGAGGGAGTCGTAAAAGGCAAATTTCATCGGGTCCTGTGTCCTTAGCGAGTTTTATAGTGACGTATATACGGTCACGTGCGGAACCAACCGCATACGAACGGAACCCTCTTGAGGGCTCGTTGGAATGGCTAAATAGGTGACATGGGCTGTTCTTGTATTTATTGTTTGAGGTTATTGCCGAATGTGGGGTCCTGATTTCGGGTCTCAGGTCGCAAAGTGTTATTGGAATTTTCTATCTAAAAACTTTACAGCTGGAGTCCGTAGACTAGATTTGTGCCCAATTGGTGTCAGTATGGTTTCGACATCCAGGTCGGGTAGATATTTATACAATTTTTCAACCTAAAATTAATTAAGTTACAGCTTGGAGTTTGGATTCATGCTCGGTTTAAGGCAATAGGTTTTTCCCCATAACAAGCTATAGATACTATTTCCCTATAACATTGTCTCAACCTTAATCCAACCCTCAAGTGCATATTAGGGGGTATTCAAGACCCTATATCGAAGGGGTTCGAGATTGAAAAAATGCGTCGTCTGACAATGATAAGAGGGTGTAATAGTTGAAACCACAATTTACAGCACCGGATTGGAAGCTATATTTTACGCAAGCCCTCGTTTTCTTACAAAGTTTTTTTCTAAAGAAAAAGAAATATATGATACATGTATTTTTATTTTTAAAGAACAACAATACTTTAAAATTTTGCCTTATCTAGAAAAGTTTTCTAGATAAGGCAAAATTTTAAAGTATCTTGTCGTCACTTTCATTCCCTAACCTAAAAAAAGTGACCTAACTTTCTGGACTTTAAAAGAGACTGTGACCTCTGAGTTTGTTTCGGCCTTTCTTCTCAGAGTAGTCAGATAGGAAACGCCGACCTCATCTAGTTTTTAAAAATATGATCGACATGTAAAAGTGTTTGTACAAACCAACTTACAGAAATAAATCATTTATAATTTAACTCAAAAAAAATATTTTGCGGAAAAGAAACATAAAAGTCTTCAAAAAGGTATAGTTTTGACTGTACTTTGTGTACTAAAGTAACAGATGTATAGGCTGCCCCTTTCTTACTCATAAGTCGGTCTCTTTTTCACCACATGGTTTAAGAAAAGGTTTTTTTTTTAGTTTATAGCAAAATTATAATCTACTGATTTTTTTATTTAGGTCACTTTCATTCTAAGGTTGTGAAATTTATTACAAAATTATGTTCATTTCAAAAGAGTTTATTTTAAATTAAAATCTAAATGTGTTTCGTTTTAATTTACAAGTTTGCTTTGAAGAGCATACATATCAGGTCAAACTTTTTATCCAAAGTAAGCCTGTCCCTTTTGGGAAACAGAGATAATAATTTAAACCAGTCACAGAGTAGTTTTAGAAGCTTTTAATGGAATAAAAGCAGTTTGAAATTTTTTGCCGTTCTCGGGGCCGGAAATGGGTTAAAATAATAAACTTTCCTGAAATGTTTTTCGCATCGCATTTTAGAGTTTTCATCCAATTTTGTTTTAGATATAAATCTTTTTAGTTAAAAAAACTTTTCTGTTGAACTAACTGTTTTAAATATATTTGTTTGACGTTCACTCAATTACTTTAGGTTTATGTTCTGTATACATACATACTGAGTTAACTTGTAATGGAATTGTGCTTGATATATCTTTGCCATCTTTATGAAAATAGCACCTTGGAGACGACTTATCTCTCTGGCCACTTCAATCTGCCTAGCCTTTCCCCAACATTGTGGTCAGCTGCCATTCTTACCGGATTCAGCTGAGTACCAGTGTTTTACATGGAGCGACTGCCTATCTGACCTCCAAAACTCAGTAACTGGGTAACACGGTACCACTTGGCAAGACTGGTGTCAGATCTCAAGCTTCTGACTACCCGTTACGACTGTTAAGGATCTTCAAATGACAGCCGGGACCAACGGCTTAACCTGCTTTCCGAGGCATGGAAGAAACTCGGTATATTGAAATGGTCACCCATCCACGGACCGACCTTTTCAAACGTTACTTAACCTTGATGATCGACCAGTGCGGCTGTTATTATTTAGCCCAAGCTCCACATCTCTCTGGCCACTTATCGTTTATAATAATTAGGTTTTGAACAATATTAACTACATAGACACACGAACAGCAATCTCTAGTAAGTTCACTAAAGACACATAATTATGGATATATGTATAAAAAAAGGAAATTATAGCAAGTTACTTCTGTAAAAAATAAAACTTAGTGCGACATTTAACATGAAAGTAACAGAAACAATTCTTCACACCTCACCTAAAATTCCAATTGTAACTCTATACGGGATGAGTATAGGGCGTACTGCAGACTCAGTTGCCATGGTAACCGAAGGCACTTAGACAGGGGGAGGCTCAATATGAACTGCACCATTTGAATTTCAAGTGCTATGCAAAGCGAATCCGATCTGAGGATCCGTTGAGATCGCTTTAATGTGCTTTGGTAAACACGGATATTATTGTCTCACTCGAATACCAATTGTTCCTTGTGGCTTTGGATTTCAGTGGACAGAGGAAAAGAATTGGAAACGTAGTAGAAACATAAAGTAAGAAATCTAGGCTACCTAAAATTTGTCTGGTGGAGACGGCCAATGTACCCATAGAATTCAGTTTTGGTTAAAGAGATTTATAACTTTTTTGGTGTTCAATAAAGTTACCATTCTATTCTACCTCGAAGTAATAAGTGGTATTGAATCGTCTACTAGGAATCTGAAACAAATGGATACATACGTAAATGTAGAAAAAAATGCTTTGAGCTATCAACATGGACGTAAAAAATGAAACGATCAAATATTGCTAAGAAATATTTGCTGGGTCTTTTGAATATGAGTTTTTGCAAAGTACTACTCGGTCAAATAACTGTGCACTTTGCCCCCACTCCCGCCAACCCGCGCGGCGCCCCGCTTTCTTTTCATGCGCCAATAAGTGTCGCCATGGAGTTACTTGCCGGTTCTACTCCATAGGAACCGACCAACCCGAACCATGCACCTTTTGTTGACGCTTAATAAGTGCCCATGTAGGCCTAAGTGAAACAAAAAAAAAAAGTTTTTTTTTTAATATTGAGAGTCGAACGTCAGAGTGACTTGACAGCACCAAGTGCACAGTTATTTTAGATGTTCACTCCAAACTTATAAAGGGCGCCATCTACCTACCCACCAGATTGTAATGACTGGTATTCTAGCAAATAAAGAGATCATCAAAATTCAATCAGAAACCGGCGATACATAAGTGACAGTGACGGTTTCTCATATAATCCAACAGATCAATAAAACTATCACAAAACGATAGCACCACACAAATGCCAGAAATATACTGTCAACAATATGAAATAAAACTATTTTCACGATGCAAATTCCAGCTGTAATTGATCATTACGTCAAGAACGCTCCGCAAACAATTGGAAGAGGATCCGTTTCAGTCATAGAGCATAGAATCGCCGCTCCGGCAACGTCTAGACACAGCGACTCTATTCCGCCAGATATTAAAAAAAAAAGACGTGTGGCACTCGGGGACTGCCGCGGTAAAGCTATTGCATAGCATTTATTCTAGATCCAGTCCTGGAAAATGCGTCAAAAAAAATTAAAAACGTTAAAAACTCGAAAACGTAGCGAGCCAAACCCGCATTTATTAAAAAATAAAAAACAAAAATACCCTTATTCACATTGAAATAAGGTCGCTTTTCTTTGACAAGCAAAAGTGACCCTTATTCTCATTAACATAAGGTTCACATTGATCGCTATTGTCACAGAAACAGCTCAGAGAGACAGATAAAAGGCAAAAAAATTACGACCAACAAAAATTTTAAAACCCTCATATCTCAGAAATGGTTGGAGTTAGCGCATTTCTGACAAAAAATTTGCCCCCCTGCCCTCAGCTACTTCATCCAGAAGAACAAGATAGGATTTACCCCCCCCCCCCTTAACCGTTTACCTCCCTCCACAAAAAAATTTTTCATTCTAAAATACCAACACGTGCAAGAAACCTTCCCCTCCCCGCCTCCCTGCCCCTCACCACTCAGATTCCACAGAATTCAAAAACCTTATTAAAAACAAAACAAAAATACCCTTATTCACATTGAAATAAGGTCGCTTTTCTTTGACAAGCAAAAGTGACCCTTATTCTCATTAGCATAAGGTCCACGTTGATGGACAGTGGGGAGCGTGAGGTTTTTTCGTTACGGAATTTCTGGATTCGGTCCCCGCGCTCAAGGCCCGCGATAGAAGCTATGCAATAGCTTAAAAATAAATTAATATTAATTTCAAAGCCGTCCTGACATCACACGATCCATGAATTTACTATACCAATGGATGTAGTATATTTAAGACGCAAAAGAAACTGTCAGATCATTCGTTCTTGCTTACAAAAAAACTATGAAAAAGAAAGAGACAAACATAGACAAACGCTACCATCTTGAATGCCAAAGTAACAACTTTTGAGTCACTGTGGTCCCCACGTGAGTACCATCTATGATTAAAGTGTTTCGCTGTTTTCACGCATTTGTTTTGTTTTTAACAGAAATGAAATTGTTGAATAATTATCTTCATGAACCATGGCGGGTGCGGGTGTCAGTTGCATTAGTAGAATAAGCGTATTATCAGGCAATGATCTAAGGAGAACTTCCCACAGGTGAGTTATCGACTAGCGCACTGAAATTATTGTACAGGGAATTCATTCCATAAGCTCTCTGGAATAAAGTAATCTTAGTTATAAATACATCGAGGAAGTATAGTTTTATTAAAATCATTATACATATTTAGTGAAATAATAAAATTTATGTTTTGATGTTGGGGATGTGACAACAGTCACAAGAAAAAAATATAAATACTATTTGTACCCCAGTCAGGGACGATTCTTACATACTATTATTTGAGTTATGATCGGGATCTGGGCAAAACCTACACTCGATACAATATCGATATGAGAATGGCACAGACCTAGTACTGTTTTTTTTTGTCTATAATATCTATATTGAAGTATCTATAGCATACTCGGCCACGCTGGCACAAAACATGGCATAGACACAACTATATCTATCTCTTTTTGCTTATGACGTTGTCTGTTAGTGCGAAAGATAATACCTTTTTTTATAGATAATAAGATTGTTTTTAAAGAAAATGTGCGCGCTGTACACTTTCGGCAACACGAATTTTATGAAATATGCCGTTCTAGATCAAACGAAGCTGGTACAAAACATGGCATAGACACAACTATATCTATCTCTTTTTGCTTATGACGTTGTCTGTTAGTGCGAAAGATAATACCGATATTTAAATTGCAACTTAAATATAATGCATTCATGGGTATAGTACATCCATGACACAAACCCTTCATGTACAAGCGAAGTTATAGAACATTAAACCGGTCGACTACTACAGACCGACAATAACCATGGATAATTCTTCCAACCAAGCATAATATCCTATTGGTCGGAGGATCTTCCCGTTTCAATGCAAGATGAGGAACTTTCTACATACATCTAGAACGGCATATTTCATAAAATTCGTGTTACCGAAAGTGTACAGTGCGCACATTTTCTTTCAAACCATAACTTTTTACTAAGTTTTGTTTTTAAAAATGGTGACACACTTGGTTTGGAAAAGCTTGACAATGCCAACTCAGGAGTGGCGGGCGTTGCGATCCTAACTCTGTGGTTTCAGCACAGTAAGCTGACACAAACAGAAACAAACGAATAGATCCTGGGATTGTATCGCACCGCTTTATTATGATGTTAATTATTATTTTTTATGTCTTTCAATGGCATTGTTTTGTAAGGAATATTTCTGCTGTAACTAACATCTCTTTCGAAGAACCGTATATCTTTTATTTTGCTTACCATATTGGGTGCGGAAATTTGTCCTTATAGACAGTATTACTATTCTATTCCAAGGTAAATAATGGCTGGCCAGCCATGTTGAATTAGTACTTCCCCCAATTTAATTATGTCACATGTTGTTTTGATGTATTAATAATCTATGTTAATACAAAGTTTTATCAAAATCTATTTAGTAGTTTTCGTCAAAGACTAACAAACATTCACAACCCTCACAGACTTTCACATTTGTAACATAGTAGGCTTTTATTTTAACCTAACTTTTTTTGTACTACCAAAACCCTTCAAAATGGTAAATATGCCAACTGCCTAAAACAAAAGAAAAATGAGCCAATGCTCAAGGGATACGAAAACAATAGAGAAGGAATATTTGGTCCTAAACAAATACTACCATATCAAACGGAGCAAGCACGTGTTGCCAGAATTACGGGCAAAGGTAACTTGTGACAAACGTAGGATAAAAGTAGTGAATTCTTTCCTTTTTCTAATTTTCTGACTCGTTGACGTACGAAATAAGCTCTGTCCGTTTAAATATTAATAGTGTCTTCAACCGACCATGTAGTTTGCCTTCGTCTTCGTTCGTGACTAAGATAAAATATTCGTCGAAGATACGAGGTAACCATATTGATTTGTGTCGGTAAATAAATACTTGGGAGCATTAATGTGTCATTATTTTCGGTTTTCAATGTCATTACAGCTGCCCTGTCTCATTTAGGTTTCGATTACAGCAAATGAAGCGGATACTGGTAGATACTTGCTATTATCATCAGCCTTTTAATGTTCCCACTGCTGGGACACAGGCCTCCTCTCTGTGTGATAGAATGGCCAGTAAACCACCACGCGGGCCCAGTGTGGGTTGGTGGATGTCACCTGCCTTCGAATTTTTGGTTCTAGGACATGCCGGTTTCCTTATGATGTTTTCCGTCACCTTTTTGAGAGCAGCGGTGATGAAATAATTTACACAAAGTAAAGCGCCTGCCAGGGTTCGAAACCACGATCTACAACTTGTAAGTCGCGGCCGTTACCACTAGTCCATTACTACTATCATATACCTACCTACTATAGTATATATGATAACTTTATAGGTTTTTAATAAATTGGGCTTTGAGAGTGTGATGGAGTGCCTTCTTAATTTATGAACGCTTTTTCGCGGCTTTGCTCCCATATACCGCAAAGGAACTGCGAGCATTTTTCTGAATAAAGCAAGTAACACTTGGTGACAGCGTAGTTTTCTAAGATTTTTCATATGTAGTTCATCTGTGAACGTAGGTGAAGCAAAAGGAATATTTAAGGATCGATGGCGTTTTGTAGTTTCTGCTATGGGAAAAAGTAGTGAGTGTAGGTATGTATGTAAACATGTAAACAAATGATCAATTTTTCAGTGCAATTTTAATAGTTTACATTTCATCAGCAAAACTTAAACCCAAGGTTTTGTCCCAAGATAATAATATATATCATAGTTCCACTTCCTTCCACTACCACTATCATAACACTTCAATATGCAAATGCCTATCAATTTGATGACAATAGCGCACTATTAGATTAATCGCTGCGCGACACGAAGCGACAAAGCAACAAATTCAATGTCGAATCCAAATCAATTAACTAGAACCAATTTGGGCGAACTTGGACGATGCAATTAGAGATGTCGGGTTGTCGAGCTATCTATATTAACCGAAGTAAGACTGGCCCGATGTTAACGACGAACAGACTGTCCGTAATGATTTCCATTTGTTAACCGTCTATAGTTCACTGAACGTTGTTAAAGTTATCGAAGATATTTGGAGACAGTAAATGAAGGTCAGATATCTTACTGCTACACTTGCAACCTTGATCTACTACTCATGATCTTATTACTTTGAAGTGAAGCTTGAACTCAATTTCAGACAAATGTCTGTTGACCTATGTTGTTATTAATTTTGTAAAATAAAATCAAAAATCAATCAACAAGTGGTTACTTGTTAGGCACTGGTTTAATAAATAAGATCATAACATGTAATTTATGGATACATAGTTCTTCTAAAATATAAACCTAAATTACTTACAAAAATACGTTTCTGGTCATTGAAAATGTTTACCTTTCCATTCTAATACTAAATATCTATTTGCATACTTCGCGTGGGTTTTATCTGCCTCTTTTAATTATTATTGTCTATATTAATCAATTCTCTTTGCAACGCACTCACAAACGGCTTCAACGCCTCTCTTTGAATAAGGTTTTCCGTCGAAAATACAATATTTGAAGGCGACAGTTACTAGAACATTGAAACCTAAATCTTTTCCAATTTTCTGAGAGCCAACCGCTGAAAACAAAATTGTTCATAGTTGTGGTACTTGTGTAGTATTTTTCCTAGGCTTCATAAATCCGTATTGTGATCCTAGATCTTGTACAGTCATTGGAGCAAAAGGACCATCCTTCAACTTTTTTGCTGCATTTATTGAAGTTTTGCATAACAACTTGGCGAGTCCTTTACGTCTATGTTGCCGATGGGTCCCGAGGAACATCAATTCGCACCAGCAATCAACACCATATCTAGGTAAACGAATTCGAATTGTATTATAAGTACATTAAAGTTTATAATAGAAAAACTGTTTAAAGCTTGTAGGCATGCGTGAATAGCTAAACAAGGTTCTCAGCTTTGCGTTAAAAGATTAAAAATAAATCAACATTCGATATTACAAAAATTTTGCTTCATCTTAAAAATGATAGCAAGACAAAGACAAAGATATTTTATTTCAACTAAGCCAACAAGCGGCACTTTTGAACGTTAATACATAAAAAATTAAAAGGAATAAAAATTGATTCTACCGTGCATTCGGAAAGTAGCTTGTTATGGATAAGAACGCACAAGAAACTCCATACTAACTCTTTTAAAAAAAAAAATGTTTTTAAGCTATTGCATAGCTTCTATCGCGGGCCTTGAGCGCGGGGACCGAATCCAGAAATTCCGTGACGAAAAAACCTCACGCTCCCCACTCCGACGGGCACGGCGGTGATACTTTGACTTTTAATAAGGTTTTTGAATTCTGTGGAATCTGAGTGGTGAGGGGCAGGGGGGCGGGGGGGGCTAGGTTTGTTGCACGTGTTTTCGATTTCCGTGTTGGTTTTTAGAATGAAAAATTGAAAAAGAGGTAAACGGTTAAGGGGGGGGGGGGGGGGAAACCTATCTTGTTCTCCTGGATGAAGTAGCGGAGGCAGGGGGGCAAATTTTTTGTCAGAAATGCGCTAACTCCAACCGTTTCTGAGATATGAGGGTTTTAAAATTTTTGTTGGTCGTAATTTTTTTGCTCTGAGCTGTTTCTGTGACAATGGTGATCAATGTGGACCTTATGCTAATGAGAATAAGGGTCACTTTTGCTTGTCAAAGAAAATCGACCTTATTTCAATTTGAATAAGGGTATTTTTGTTTTGTTTTTTAGAGTTTTATTAATCGTAAATAAATGCGGGTTTGGCTCGCTACGTTTTCGAGTTTTTAACGTTTTTAAATTTTTTGACGCATTTTCCAGGACTGGATCTAGAATAAATGCTATGCAATAGCTTTACCGCGGCAGTCCCCGAGTGCCACACGACTTTTTTTACAATATTTAGGTACATAAGTACTTATGTAGTACATACATTAATAAATTCATATGTGTGAGGACAATGCACCCAGAATCACTACATACTATACTACGTACAGGTACAAAGTATTAAAAGCACCTACACATGTACCGTGAAGTTACACAATAGGTACTAGAAAAACACTAGCATCTGAAGCAGTTAAGTTAAGACCAATCCCAACTGACGGCGCCCGTTCACGAACATGACGCATGAATCGGCACCACCCAGCTCAACCATCATGAAGGGAACCGAATGATCCAACACACGCGCCACCATCAGAGAGACATTTGAGAGAGCATGACACACTCAACTGCCAGGGCACACATAAGTCAAAGAACGACACAAAGGTACAGCAAATGGTAGATCTACAGTTGGGTACATAGTACTCACACACGTGCTGCGCAGTTATACAATACTAAAATAAATTGAGTGTATATAATACAAATATATTCATACAGTCTTCAGCAGGTCCAACAATACTTCAAAAACAATAATGTTCTGCATATCACTTGTTTTTGCGCCCTAGTGGTTGTGGAGCAAGACTAGCATTGAGCCAAGCATTTTTATCAGTGATGTAATCCCCTAACTTATAATATGCCTGTCTGCATAGTGTGCGTTTTATACAAGTTTTAAATTTCGTCTCATTCAGTTCTAGAATGTGGGGAGGAATTTTATTGTAACATTTTGTACAGTACCCCATGAAAGATGAGGCTACTTTAGCCAGTCTGAAACCTGGTTGAACTAATAGGTCCCTATTTCTAGTAATGTAATTATGTCTATCGCCGTTTTTACTAAAAAGATGTAAATTCTTTCTGACGTACATGATGTTTTCATAAATATATTGACAAGGAACCGTCATGATGTTAATTCCCGGCGAAGATTGTATATCGCTCTGATGGCTCGTTTTTGCAGAATAAAAATTGACTCAATGTCTGCGGCCCTTCCCCATAGTAAAATACCGTAAGACATTATACTATGAAAGTAACTAAAATAGACAAGCCTAGCGGTATCTACATCACTAAATTGACGAATCTTTCTAACAGCATAAGCTGCCGAATTTAGTCGCCCTGCAAGTGATATTAAATGAGGACCCCATTGTAACCTTGACTCTAGCGTGATCCCCAGGAAAACCGTTTTATCGACGAATTCTAGCTTCTCCTTGTTTAATATAATGTCACAATCAGTACTTTTGACATTCGGCAAGGAAAATTTAATGCACTTGGTTTTTTTACCATTTAAAACTAAATTATTGGCAGTGAACCAATCCTGAACCTGCCGTAGCGCGTTATTTACGTCGTCAACCTGACAAGTACGTCTACTTATTTTAAAAATTAAAGACGATTAGCGATAGCGGATTTGATATTTCTAAGCTATTTCAGCTATTTGTTAAGTTTTATTTTCAATTTTGTGTGCATTATCTTACCTTGTCATCAAATCTTGACTGATTTGCCACAATTATCGTGTCGAAAAAAAGTCTTTATTATTATCTTAATAAAGATTGTTTTGAAGATATATTAGTGTACTATATTTTGTGCCCTACCAGAGTACATGATTTTTTGTAGTTGAAAGCCTGTTGTAAAAAAATATTTCTTTTCATTGTTATATACATTGCTCTATGAATACAAAAAAATAAACTAACCTGCAATTTATTGAACACAACTGATTCGACTTCTCCACTCTCAATGGAAACTGCTACTAATGACAAGCCATCCAATGCTGCGTCTGCGCATAGTTCCAACAACTCTTTTGCTGCTAAGGTATTCTTGTTCACGTCGGCACCATTACATACTGCTTCATCTAGGAAAAAATGTTCCTTAATTACCTGTAACACCGAAGAAGTTACAATTAGGGAAACAATTATATAAACAGAACAGTAATATAACTGTTGGTAAATTAAAGAACGTCCTTTAAGGCACGAGACATAGTAGCAGCTGATAGAGATTCTACTCTGTATTTACCTAAAATAATAATAATCTATATATATAAAAGAAGAAACTGACTGACTGACTGACTGACTGATCGATCAACGCACAGCCTAAACCGCTAGGCCTAGAAGAATGAAATTTGGCAGAAAGGTTCCTCATATCGCGTAAGTGAGCACTAAGAAAGGGTTTTTGGAAATTCTACCCCAAAGGGGGTAAAAAGGGGGTTGAAATTTTGTATGTAATTTCCACAGTTTGAAAGTTGGGCACGTGAATTTTTTGATTTACGCCCTTGGTTGATAAAAAGAATTACTAATGTATTTTTTAGTTTTTGGATATTCGACCCCTAAGGGGGTAAAAAGGGGGTTGTAAGTTTGTATGAAGTTTTTACAGTTTGCATATTGGACACACTAAATTTTACATTACGCTCTTGGTTGATAAAAATAATTAAAGTTGTTATTGGTTTTTCATAATTCCAACCCTAAGGGGGTAAAAAGGGGGTTGAAAGTTTGTATGTAATTTCTACAGTAGTTTGTAAGAAGAACACTTGAAATTTTAGATTTACGCTCTTGGTTGATAAAAAGAATTAATCGTTATATTGGTTTTTGGAAATTCGATCCGTAAGGGGGTAAAAAGGGGGTACAAAGTTTGTATGAAATTTTTACAGTTTGTAAGTTGGACACGTGAAATTTTAGATTTACGCTTTTGGTTTGTAAAAAGAATTAATATATTTGTTGGTTTATGGAAATTCGACCCCTAAGAGTATAAAAAGAGAGTTGAAAGTTTGTTTGTAATTTCTTTAGTTTGTAAGTTGGACACGTGTAATTTTAGATTTACGCTTTTGGTTTTAAAAAAAAGAAATGTATTTATTGGTTTTTGGATATTAGTCCCCTAAGGGGGTAAAAAGTTTGTATGAAGTTTTTACAGTTTGCAAATTGGACACATGAAATTTTACATTACGCTCTTGGTTGATAAAAATAGTTAATGTTTTTATTGGAATTTCTAAATTCCAACCCTAAGGGTGTATAAAGGGGGTTGAAAGTTTGTATGTAATTTCTACAGTTTGTAAGAAGAACACTTTTAATTTTAGATTTACGCTCTTGGTTCGTAAAAAGAATTAATTCATATATTGGTTTTTGGAAATTCGACCCCTAAGGGTGTAAAAAGAGGGCTGAAAGTTTGTTTGTTATTTCTTCAGTTTGAAAGTTGGACACGTGTAATTTTAGATTTACGCTTTTGGTTCTTAAAAAAAACCATGAATTTATTCGTTTTTGGAAATTCTACCCCTGTGGGGATAAAATAGGGGTTGTAACGTTATATGAAATTTCTTCGGTTTGGAAGGTAAAACATCTAAAATTATAGGCTTTCGCTCCTAATTAATAAAAAACAATGAGTTTAATTATTTCCGGAAATGCCACCCCTAACGGGGCTAAAAAGGGGGTTGAAAATTTGTATGTAATTTCTATAGTTTGTAAGTTAGAGTTGGAGTTGTTCAAAAGAATTCATGTAATTATTAGGTTTTAGAAATACTACCCCTAAGGGGGATAAAGTGGGGGTTGAAACTTTATAAGAAATTTCTTCGGTTTGGAAGGTAAAATATCTAAAATAGTAGCTTTACGCTCTTGATTAATAAAAAAAGTAATGAGTTTATTGATTTCCGGAAATTCTACCCCTAATAGAGATTAAAGGTGGCAATTGGTTGGGCTTATATATTTGAAACTTGGCATCAATACTAACAGCAAATATTTTATATTTTTTATTGATTTTAAAGTAAAGGTTGTCATTACAAGTTTTTCAAAACTTCTCCTAAAATACGATTTAAGGGATGTTAAAGTTTGTATGGAAAATCTCATTTCTTGGTTTAATAAACTTGAAACTTGGAACAAATACTAACCTAAGTAAATAATAAAGGATATCATTATTAGTTTTTCGAAACTACCCCTAAAAGATGATTAGGGGGGGGGGGGGTGTTGCTGATCTTGGTTTAATAAACTTGAAATTGTGCAAAAATACTAACCTTAATAAATAATGTGGGTTGCCATTAGTTATTCGTTTTTCGCAACTGCTCCCAAAATACTATTTAGGGGGTGATCAAGATTTTTGAAGTTTTTTATTAGTAGGTGAGCATTAAGGAGGGAGTTTTGGAAATTCAACCTTTAAAGAGACATTTAATTGTGTAGATATTACTGACCTCCAAATAAAAACACTACAAAGTGAAAAATAAATTTCTTTTTCGAAGTTGGTGTCTTTGGTAGGTACCAATTTTTCTCGTTATGGACACCGACTTCGAAAATGAAAGTTATTTTTCACTTTGTAGTGTTTTTAGTTGGATGTCGGTAGTATTTTTTTGAAAAATATTTTTTTTTGTTTACTTTTTAGGTGGACCTAATAGGCAATTTGCCTTTAGTAAGGTACTTAATTATTTTTTGTAAATGTTCATCGATATTTCCGTCAACAAACACTGGACAAACGGTCCAGTTCGGTAGTTCCAAATCGAGGAAGAGGTCATCTTAGTGCCTTAAGATTCTTCATAAAACCGTTGACACACCTAAAACATTTTATGGGGGTTATTCTGAAAAACTAATGATGACAATTTATTATTGCCCAAGGAATAAGATTTTTAACAGACTTTCCAAAAAGGAGGAGGTTCTATGTTCTCTAAATTCTAACTTAAACCGTAGATATCTACGATATCCCATTTATTATTGATTTAACAATAGCTTATTTTTGATCGCCTTCACTAACTGCACATAATTTAGTTGAATAAAATCCAAAATCATGCGAACGAAGTCGCGGGCGGAGTGCTAGTTGAATATATAATAAACAATGAATTTATGACTTAATAATAAATTTAATATTTCTCATTATACATTATCTGAATCTGAAACAGGTTTTCTGTTGAATATTTCATTTATTTTCATTAAGTATTTGAATACAATTTTAATTATTTGATAAAAATAAACATAAAACACATACATTTATGGAGACACAAATTACCGTCATCTGTATTATGCCACTGCATATTTTTATAAGTAACACAAATAATTAAAAATACAAGTGTCAAAAGTGGACTCGCACGTTACCTCGGACAATATAATGTAGTTTTAAATAAAAATGATAGGCAGTTGGACCTTGTGTTTAGCAGCTTTGTCTGTATAGTAATTAACTCTAAGTTTCCTTTGGTGCAGGAGGATGACCACCACCCTGCCCTTGACATTTCTTTGGTTGACTTATTTCCTGAAAGCCTTCGTTCTCCGCGAAATACAACCTACTATTTGTTCCGGGGTGCGAATTATGATGACATTAATATTGCTTTGTCTCGGATGGACTGGCATGGTATATTGGATAGCGTTCATGATATTAACGAGTCCGTAACAATGTTCCATAATATTATTGATAAAATAGTCAGCGAGATGGTTCCCGTAAAGAAATCTGTTGATCACAATAGGTACCCTATATGGTATTCCCCGGCACAATCATCAAAGAAAAAACTAAGTACATACAAAATAGAAGCGTTACGACAATTATAGTAATTACCGTAGCTTTGCACTTCTGAGAGACAGAGCAAAAAGGGTCAGTCTGGAATGTTACGAATCATTTATTGCAAGGTCAGAAGAAAATATTAAAAACAATTGCAAATACTTTAGGACCTATGTAAAATAAAAAAACAAGTGACCTTTTTAATGTACATTTTCACTCAGTTTTTGAAAAACATAAGGACGTTTCTATGACGTCATCTTCTTTGTCTTATTCTAATGCATTAAATCAGAGCAAAGTATAGATTCCATTTAATACCATTGTAAAGTATATCAGATCTCTTGATGTAAACAAGGGCAGTGGCCCTGATGGAATTCCACCACTGTTTCTGCAGAGATGTTGTAAAACTATTGCGCTTCCCTTATATCTGCTATTTAACTCCTCATTACGATCTGGTACTATGCCTTTGACTTGGAAACGTTCCTATGTTGTACCTATATTTAAGAATGGCGATAAGCATGACATTACAAATTACCGGCCAATTTCTAAGTTGAGTGTTATACCTAAGCTCTTTGAGCTAATCGTCTGTGACTTAATAACGCCCTTATTAAAGCCACTTATAATACCCGAGCATGGATTTGTTTCTAAAAAATCAACTGAAACAAACCTCTGCGAATATATTGACTACATAGCGACGGCCATGGATAATGGTCACCAGGTGGATGTCGTGTATACCGATTACTCAAAAGCATTTGATAAAATTTCTCATAATCTGTTAATTCAAAAACTTGAGTATATCGGTATACATGGCGATCTACTTCGATGGCTGGAATCTTATTTAAAGGAACGCAGTCAAGCAGTTACGGTAAAGGGGTATTGCTCGTCCTTTATGCATGTTACATCTGGCGTGCCCCAGGGCTCGCACCTCGGACCTCTATTATTTATTTTATATATAAATGACGTATTCAATATATTTAAACATTCTAAATTTATTCTTTATGCTGATGATAAGAAAATTTATAAAACTATAACTAGTCCAAAAGATTGCCTAGAACTACAAAATAATATTAACAACCTGTGTGATTACTGCAAAAAAATTGTCTGTTCCTTAACGTAAAAAGTGCAATATTATAACATTTTCTAGAAAGCTGAACTCGATAAAATATAACTATAAAATCAATAATGATCATATTAATAGAGTGACTGAGGTGCGGGACCTTGGGATCCAACTTGACAGTAAACTTGTCTTTGATTCTCAAATTACCACTATGACAAACAAGGCATTTCGCATGTTGGGATTCGTCCTAAGAGTTGGTAGGGAATTAAAACATAAGTCAACATTGACCCTTCTTTATAAGACACTTGTAAGGTCAATTCTTGAATATGCTTTAGCGGTTTGGAATCCCCAGTATGCAGTTTATATTGAACAAATTCAAAAATTGCAAAACAAATTTACTAAGCACTTGAGTTGGCGATTTAACTCTGGAACTGATCATACACCTAGGCTTCAGAAATTGGAAGAACGTCGTGCAGAGCGAGATCTAGTATATTTATATAAAATTATTAGAGGTCAATTGGACTCCCCTTATCTTCTAAGCAAAACAAGTTTTGGATGTCCACGCTTAAATGCACGCAGGAGAACTCTCTTCCAAATAGGTTTCTCCCGAACCAATTATGGCAAGAATACTTTTATTAAAAGAGCATGTCGTCTGTACAACGACATAATCTCATTAAAAGAAAATCAAGATTTAGATGTTTTTCACCTTTCTCTTCCCAAATTTAGGTTTTGCATAAGAAATATTTTGGCAAAAAAAAATTAAATAATATAATGTTATACAATAAAATAATATTAAATTGTGACTTCATTAAACTGCGTGAACTTCTGGTTGTTGTAGCACTTAAGTTAATTTACTTGTATATTAATCTGTGGAAACTGTTTCTGGATTGTGTTGAACTAAATTGTATGCTTATGTTTGTTATTGCATCTGTTTGTTTCCCAAATAAAATAAAATAATATGTAAATGGGTTTTTACCACTGAAAATAACAAGTATTTTTTTCACTTTCTGCTATCCTATTCTACATAAAAAAGCAGGGATGAGAGGGTTTTCTGAAATGGTGTACTCTAGGTAGCAGCAATGATACTTCAGGTCCAGGCACCTGTCAAAGCGCTTATATTTTCCGACATTCGTTGAATTAACGTACACGTCAACGTCTTGTTGACTTCATAAGTTACGTTCATAAAGTGCAGGACCTTTTGCTAACGTGGCACCAACAGGTGGCGTAAATATTCTTGAAAACCCTCGTTGCAATATGCCGCTGATTGGCAAATTTTTATTCCTATAATCATGATGGAGGGATTCCAAAAGCAAAATCACGCAGAACACCTGCGTGATTTTTCTTTTGGAATCCCTGCTAAAATGTATTGCACACACCATCCACATGAATTAACTACAAAAAGGAAAAAGTAGGGACAATATAATATTATAAATCTTCCGTTTTCAAAATTATGTTTTATTTCAAATCTGCAATGCAGCTCCTTAACAAGTGGTAACAGCGCCTATTCTATCAGAACAACGTATTCCATCGTACATGAAATCCGCAAAAGAAATGGTTATAAGTACGCTAAAACCCAAATTTTGACCATCTTTCTTCGAGCCAACTGACCACAACGCGGTACATAACTGTGGTGTCTTCGTGACTGGTTTCCTTGCCTTTATGAATGCGTATGTTGGCCCTAGGTCTGCAATAGTTAGTGGGGCGATGGGACCATCCTTGAATTTCTTCGCGAGTTCCACAGATGTTTTGACAAGCAATGTTGCAAGACCCTTCAGTCTATGTTGAGGTAAGGTTCCCAGGAACATTATTTCACAACAGCACTCAACACCAAACCTGTAAATTTTATAAAACAAGAATTCATTTGCTTTACTAAACGACCTGCCTGGACAAGTATCGCAAGACTTGCCCCAAAAATCAGTACAGTACAATGTTTTAAATGACTGCCATATATTTAAATGTCACACTGCATGTCAAATTCCGTCTTCTCTCTTTATTCATCACTTAATAGCAAAACTATCAATGCATGGCGTACTATATACTTTATTTTTAGTTCAAGAAATAAATTTTCAAATATAAACGTACCTCTCAAAATAATTGCACTTTTCGTCAAGTTCGATCATGAACTCTATTAAGAATCGCGAAGATGGTCGTTTGCAACGCTCCTCGGTAAATATTTCGAAAAGTGACTTTTTCGTTGAACCTGGCGTTGGTGCTTCTTGAAATGTTAAAAATTGCAAGCATTAGGACGTTATATGAATTACTGTCCTAGATATTCGTTTCTGAATTTTGAATGACAAACAATAAAGCGGCCTGTCTGATGGCTTTGCAACGGTGTTTGGCAGAAAAACTTGGCGTGATCATTCTGAGCTTCTGCCTTTTTTTTAAATCATGTAAATTACGTGTTTGTTTTAATATGCCTAATTAAATTATGACCAGCACATATAAACAATATGTCACGTGTTACAACATGTTGAATACTAACAACCAAGCTATTAGTCATCCATTTTGTTATCTCTATGAACAAAACTATGGCACTGTCTTAGTATCAATAGATACCCCGCTACTTTTTATTTATACATATGTGGTGGGTCACTAAGGTTATCAATTTATCTACGAGTTTACAAGGAAGTAGACTACAAAATAGTAGTTTATGAAACTGTTGCATAATAAGGGGTATTAAAACATGAGTGTGTGTTACACGAATGTTTTAATACCTAGTTATGTGCAGTTTCATACGAGCCTACAAAGCATATGTCGTAAATATATTTGTAAAGAATTACAAAGTTACTTATTGAGTATCAATAACTAGAAAACGGGAATGGAATTCGTGGATGTCTTAGTTTTTTCTTGCTGTGTAGGTTAAACACTTATAGTATGTATTATTTGAAGTTCGTGTGACAGCTACCAGTACCTTAAAATTTTGATGATCGGTGAGCGAGTGACAAAATTAAAGAAATTTGATCTGCAACAGTTCCTAAACAACATGTTTGAAAATGAATATAATTTGGTAATACACCTAGTTATATTATGTTCTCTTAGTCACACAAAATTGAGTCTTATAGCTTTATCCATAACGAAGTTAAAGGAAGGCCGAAAATGTCCTAAATAGCTTAGTGAAAAGGATGGTACGGCTGTCTTTGTTTACTCGACTTGTTGGAGGCACGGCATTGCCCAAAGATGTTTACAAATGCAGATGGCCTTTGATTATCTTTTAGGTACCTATATTTATGCCTGAATAATTTTAATTCAAATGAAACAACGTGTTTAAATATTACTAGTTTTATTCGACAAATTAGAAGAAGACCATAAACACCCACCCGCAATGACTTCAGTTTATCCGTGATCATGATGGTGCTTGCAACAGCACCGAAATATCGGAAACTCGCTACAAACAGTAAACATGGTAAATATCCCGCTTATAATGTTAATTTTAGTGTTAGTGACCATGACAGTTTAAAAACTTATATTTTAAATCTTCAACGCAGCCCCCTCACATGTAGTAACAGAGCCTATTCTGTCAGAACTAGGTTTTCCATCATAAATCAAGTCGGCATACGAAAAGACTTCAAGTACGTCAAAACCCAAAATTTCGCCACATCGCTTTGAGCCAACTGCTGACCACAACGCGGTAGCTAACTGCGGTGGCTTCGTGAATAGTTCCCTTGGCTTCATGAACTCGTATGTTGGCCCTAAGTCTGCAATAGTTAGTGGGGCAATGGGACCATCTTTGAATTTCTTCGCGACGTCCACAGCTGTTTTGACAAGAGCCTTTGCAAGGCCTTTCTGTCTATGTTGAGGCTTGGTAGCCAGGAACTTTATTTCAACGAGGCAATCAACACCGTACCTGGAAAAATATTAATGTAATAATATCTGAAAATATATTTGTCTAGCCAGATAATACCTCACTGTAGGACAAAGAACACTTTTCCACAGTTTTGTATTTTAGGCAATGCAAGCCCCTTTTCAACCGACATCAAAAAGGAGGAGGTTCTCAATTCGACTGTATATTCTTTTTGTATTTCGCGGTTAGTGTTACGCGATTGCTCCGCCAATTATAAACCAATTTTGATGATTATTTTTTAATTTGAAAGCTGTTGTATCTCATGGGTTGCATTTAAATTTGATCAAAATCTGACTAGTTGTTTTTAAGTTATCCTTCATAATAAGTATTTTCATAGGAAGTCGGTAATATTTTTTTGCAGGACCTTTTGCTAACGTGGCACCAACAGGTGGCGTAAATATTCTTGAAAACCCTCGTTGCAATATGCCGCTGATTGGCAAATTTTTATTCCTATAATCATGATGGAGGGATTCCAAAAGCAAAATCACGCAGAACACCTGCGTGATTTTTCTTTTGGAATCCCTGCTAAAATGTATTGCACACACCATCCACATGAATTAACTACAAAAAGGAAAAAGTAGGGACAATATAATATTATAAATCTTCCGTTTTCAAAATTATGTTTTATTTCAAATCTGCAATGCAGCTCCTTAACAAGTGGTAACAGCGCCTATTCTATCAGAACAACGTATTCCATCGTACATGAAATCCGCAAAAGAAATGGTTATAAGTACGCTAAAACCCAAATTTTGACCATCTTTCTTCGAGCCAACTGACCACAACGCGGTACATAACTGTGGTGTCTTCGTGACTGGTTTCCTTGCCTTTATGAATGCGTATGTTGGCCCTAGGTCTGCAATAGTTAGTGGGGCGATGGGACCATCCTTGAATTTCTTCGCGAGTTCCACAGATGTTTTGACAAGCAATGTTGCAAGACCCTTCAGTCTATGTTGAGGTAAGGTTCCCAGGAACATTATTTCACAACAGCACTCAACACCAAACCTGTAAATTTTATAAAACAAGAATTCATTTGCTTTACTAAACGACCTGCCTGGACAAGTATCGCAAGACTTGCCCCAAAAATCAGTACAGTACAATGTTTTAAATGACTGCCATATATTTAAATGTCACACTGCATGTCAAATTCCGTCTTCTCTCTTTATTCATCACTTAATAGCAAAACTATCAATGCATGGCGTACTATATACTTTATTTTTAGTTCAAGAAATAAATTTTCAAATATAAACGTACCTCTCAAAATAATTGCACTTTTCGTCAAGTTCGATCATGAACTCTATTAAGAATCGCGAAGATGGTCGTTTGCAACGCTCCTCGGTAAATATTTCGAAAAGTGACTTTTTCGTTGAACCTGGCGTTGGTGCTTCTTGAAATGTTAAAAATTGCAAGCATTAGGACGTTATATGAATTACTGTCCTAGATATTCGTTTCTGAATTTTGAATGACAAACAATAAAGCGGCCTGTCTGATGGCTTTGCAACGGTGTTTGGCAGAAAAACTTGGCGTGATCATTCTGAGCTTCTGCCTTTTTTTTTAATCATGTAAATTACGTGTTTGTTTTAATATGCCTAATTAAATTATGACCAGCACATATAAACAATATGTCACGTGTTACAACATGTTGAATACTAACAACCAAGCTATTAGTCATCCATTTTGTTATCTCTATGAACAAAACTATGGCACTGTCTTAGTATCAATAGATACCCCGCTACTTTTTATTTATACATATGTGGTGGGTCACTAAGGTTATCAATTTATCTACGAGTTTACAAGGAAGTAGATTACAAAATAGTAGTTTATGAAACTGTTGCATAATAAGGGGTATTAAAACATGAGTGTGTGTTACACGAATGTTTTAATACCTAGTTATGTGCAGTTTCATACGAGCCTACAAAGCATATGTCGTAAATATATTTGTAAAGAATTACAAAGTTACTTATTGAGTATCAATAACTAGAAAACGGGAATGGAATTCGTGGATGTCTTAGTTTTTTCTTGCTGTGTAGGTTAAACACTTATAGTATGTATTATTTGAAAGTGTCGATAGATGGCGCTAGCTGTCATGTAAACATTGAGCTCCCGTTATAAAAATTTCTAAAATTATTATTTAAACACTATCTACTCTAATACATCATAAAAGTTAAGAAGATAGTACAATACGCGTGTGAAAGTGTTATCCTAACAAATTATTCGCTGTGAAACTTATGGACGAAACTTATAAATTTGGACAAAACTTTGTGAAAAAAATCAATTTTGAGTGTAGTATTTATGACTCTAATGAACTACATATTGCTAAATACTTAACTAAAAAACGTGTGACAAATAAAATATAAACAATTACATCGAAAAAAGTGAAAAAAAAAAAAAAGTGAAAAAAGTGAGTCATAGTGAAAAAATATTCAAATCGTTCAAATCACAACCGATATCATTAACGATTTTTTACTTGGAAGAGCCTACTGTTCGACTATTTCGACAACACACTTAACAGACGCGGTGGCAGGTACGGCAAACTGCCTACATGATACATTTGTAGCCTATGACTCGAGTTCGATCCCCGCAAACGAATTCACTTTTTGGGATATCTACAAATTAATCGGAATTTATCTGATAGTCAAGAATAACAACGGGCAACGAATACTTACAAACGACGGTAGTAGTACCATCATTAATACAATTTATAACTGCAATCTAAAATGAATTTCTTGGAGAATATAACTTTCCGGCGGAACCGCACACGGTCGGAACCAAATGATGACGAAAGCGATATTATATCACAAACTTTGAACTGTACGACGAGTAGTCTACCCGATATATCTGAAGATGAGGACGCTCCGCAGTTAAAAATATTGAAAGATGAGGTAGCGAGACTAACATCTCAACTTACTAGTGCTCACAAAGAAATCGAGCTTCTGTCATTAGAAAACAGTCAGCTAAAAGAATTGAATGATGAATTTTCAAAAAAAAATGAAATGTATAAAAAACTTATTAACAGTCCAGGAAAACGTGTACAGAAGACAACATTAATGACACCTAAAAACACACCTAAAAATAACACGAAGACAAAACAAACCCAGACCACTCCAACTATTGAAGAAAATGACATTTTACGTACAAAAACTGTCAACTGCAACGATTGCGTCTCGAAAGAAACAAATAATATAAAAACAACCAGAACTGATGTTGTTATATCTCCTTCCGTGAAACATAAAATATGCCTAGTAAGCAGCGAAACTTCAAACAGACTTTATACAATTGCACAAAAAACTAATTTGTGTAACTTTGAAATCTGTCACTATCGCAAACCAACATGTGGGTTGTTGCAACTTATTGACAAAATCGAAAGAAAAGTACATAACTTTACACACTCGGACTTTTGCGTTATTTATATCGGCGAGGAAGACTTTCGAAAAACGCATAACTACTTAGAACTAGTCATATCTGTCAGGGAAAAATTGTTACCACTGAATCATACAAACTTCATAATTTGTTTACCGACTTTTAAATATATGACAGATACCAACATAATGTTTAACAGCCGTATAGAAACCTTCAATAACCTTCTTTATTTAGATATAAATACGTGGAATTATGCTCATTTACTAGACTCAAATTTTAATCTACCTTACAATTACGAATCCTACAGTAACAAATATGGAACTTTAAATTACTCTGGTTTAAAGATTGTTGTATCAGATTTGCAAGACCTTATATTTGACCTTGGCGACCTGACTACTACACACTTGGAAGTGGACTGCCCATCTCAAAATCGAAATACTCAGCCTATAGATTCACAACATGCAAATACTCAGTTTTTTCTTTAAATACCTTACCATTTTACATCAGAACATAGCTGGACTAATTAATAAAATTGATAATCTGACTGTAAAGCTAGTGGAATTATCTGACAGAGGAACTATTATAGATATTATTTGTATCACGGAGCACTTCGTACAAAAGGGTTTTGAAGATTTATTACACATTCCTAATTTTTGTCCAGCAGCTTTTTATTCTAGAGAAGTGAAGAGAGGAGGAGCGTGTATTTTTGTTAGAGTAGGATTACAGTTTAAGGAAATACCGGAAATATCAAAACAATCGGTTTCAGGGATTTTCGAATGCTGTGCCGTAGAGATAATAACTCATAAAATTATTATAATTTGTGTATACAGAATCCCTAAACCTAATTATGAAATATTTTATGAAAAATTAGATTATGTTTTAAGTAAAGTTTCTATCTCTTCGAATAAAAAAATAGTCTTGTGCGGAGACTTTAATATTGATGTTTTGAAAAGAAACAAGGCAACATTAGAATTGGAGTTTTTTCTTATGAAGTATAACCTAAAACTATCACTTTATACACCCACAAGATTAAGTAGTAATACCTGTATTGATAATTTTGCACACAACTGCAGGAAAGGTTGCGAAACTGAAGTTATAGATTTAATCCTTTCAGATCATGTATCACAAATAATTAAAATACCTATTAAAAAAACCTGTAAATTACAGTATTGGAAAACTAAAAAGCAGGACCTAAATATGAATCATTTATTTACTTTTAAAAAACATCTTAGCAGTCTATCATTTACACAGGTTTTTGATGCACAAGAGGCAAACACAGCTTTTGATGATTTCATGGATGATTTTACTCTTTTTTATAAGCTGTGCTTCCCGGAAAAAATTGTAACAATTAAAACGAACAAGGAAACAAAATGGATTTCTCGAGGAATAAAAATATGTAGCAAGAAACAAAAGCAGTTACTTTGGGCTTATAGGTTAAATTCTAACTCACAAAATAAAAAAAATCTTAAAAACTACACAAAACTTTATAGGAAAATTATTAAGCTAACACAAAAAGCTCAAAATAATCATTTTATAAACATCGCTGAAAACAAATCAAAGGCTACATGGCAAATAATAAATAAAACCAAGTTATGTTTGCCACAGGAGTCAATCATGACCATAAATAGAGATAATCTAACGTTTACACACCCTATAGACATTGCGAATGAATTTAACAATTATTTTATTGACGAAATTGAAAATAAAACTAAAGCTGACATAACGTTAAATAATATTAATTTAAAAAATCAGACATTAAATTCCCTATTCATGCAACCTGTTACTGCCGATGACATTATAAAAATAATTTCTAACCTAAAAAACACGAATACTGTAGGATACGATGGCATTTCTACAAAAGTCATAAAATTTGCAAGAGACGTAATAGCACCTCCATTGGCGCATATTATTAACTTGTGTATTGCTAATGGCGAGTTCCCAAACAAGCTCAAAACGGTTGTCATAAAACCTTTACACAAAAAAGATGACAAATCGGACTTAAAAAACTATAGACCAATAGCGAAAATCCCAATATTCTCGAAAATTTTTGAAAAAGTTGTATATAACTCTCTTTACTCATATTTCGAAAAGTATAAATTATTTTGTAAGGAACAAAAGGGATTCCGCAAAAATATTACAGTTAATATGGCATTCTTTGACCTCTTAACAAACATCATGTCATCTGTAGATACGAGAATTCCAGTTTGTGCTATCTATACTGATATGTCCAAGGCTTTTGATCATGTGGATCATAAAATTCTGTTGGAAAAACTGCATAGCTACGGAATAAGAGGAAATATTCTTCAGTTAATAGAGTCATATTTAAGCAACAGAATTCAATACACAGAAGTCTCTAGAATCTGTCCGAAGACTAAAATGGAAACCATTTATGTATCAAAGCCAAGACACGTAAAATATGGTGTTCCGCAGGGTAGCGTACTGGGGCCACCATTTTTTCTAATTTACATCAATGACCTCCCAATTGCAACATCAAATAAAATGATTCTCTTTGCGGATGACAGTACAGCTGTGATTAAGTGTGAGAATCATATTAATTACGAGCAGGACATAAATACTTGTTTACATGACATAATAAATTGGCTAAATAATAACAATTTAATTATAAACCTCAATAAAACAAAAATAATGCAATTTCATCAACGCAGTGAAAACCCAAATATTAGTATTGCTTACCAAGGTTGTAATATCGAGGAAGCAAGCCAGGCACGGTTTTTGGGTATAGTTATTGACAGTAAACTCACTTGGAAACCTCATATTGAAGTTGTGTGCAAAAAACTCAGCAAAACCGCGTATGCTCTCCGGCAACTTTCAAAAAAAGTCAACATGCAGGCTCTTTTATCAGCATACCATGGACTAGTTGCCTCTGTCTTGCGGTATGGTATCATATTTTGGGGGCAGTCTACCGATAGGGAACTAGTATTTAGAATGCAAAAGCGATGTATAAGGTCAATGTGTGCGCTTAAAACAACAGATAGCTGTCTTCCCTATTTTAAGTCTCTAAACATTTTAACTTTCCCGTGTTTATACATTTTAGAAACAGCATTGTTTGTAAAAATTCATCCAGAATTATTTGTAAAACTGTCAGCAGGCAGAAAAAATCCGACACGGGCTCAATATGTTAATAAACTATCCCAAGTAAAATGCAAAACGGCACTTATGCAGAAGAGTTTCTTTGGTCTTGCCCCACGAATCTATAATAAAGTACCTGATGCAATAAAAAATATGACTGTAATAAAATTTAAAAGGGCACTAAGCCAAATATTAATAGAGAAATGTTATTACACAATTGATGACTTTCTTAATGATAAATTATTACAATGACATAAAAACGTATTATTGTGATGGACATGTATGATACTATTTCGACATTTATATTTTTTCCAAATTGACTTATTTATTATTCTCTTTGACATTATTATAAAAATTCTACTACTTTCACTTGACTAATTTTAAAAAAGATATTTTTTTTTGTATTTTGATAAATTGACATTTAAATTTATATTATCATTACAATTTTATATTACTATTTTTTGTGAATGAAATAATTTTTTGCATGCCCACAAGACGGTAGAATATGGAGGAGCTAATTACCTTTAAAAAACATCTATGTACCAATCACCCATATTTGCAAAGAAATAAATGATTTATGATTTATGATTTATGATTTATGATTTATGAAGTTCGTGTGACAGCTACCAGTACCTTAAAATTTTGATGATCGGTGAGCGAGTGACAAAATTAAAGAAATTTGATCTGCAACAGTTCCTAAACAACATGTTTGAAAATGAATATAATTTGGTAATACACCTAGTTATATTATGTTCTCTTAGTCACACAAAATTGAGTCTTATAGCTTTATCCATAACGAAGTTAAAGGAAGGCCGAAAATGTCCTAAATAGCTTAGTGAAAAGGATGGTACGGCTGTCTTTGTTTACTCGACTTGTTGGAGGCACGGCATTGCCCAAAGATGTTTACAAATGCAGATGGCCTTTGATTATCTTTTAGGTACCTATATTTATGCCTGAATAATTTTAATTCAAATGAAACAACGTGTTTAAATATTACTAGTTTTATTCGACAAATTAGAAGAAGACCATAAACACCCACCCGCAATGACTTCAGTTTATCCGTGATCATGATGGTGCTTGCAACAGCACCGAAATATCGGAAACTCGCTACAAACAGTAAACATGGTAAATATCCCGCTTATAATGTTAATTTTAGTGTTAGTGACCATGACAGTTTAAAAACTTATATTTTAAATCTTCAACGCAGCCCCCTCACATGTAGTAACAGAGCCTATTCTGTCAGAACTAGGTTTTCCATCATAAATCAAGTCGGCATACGAAAAGACTTCAAGTACGTCAAAACCCAAAATTTCGCCACATCGCTTTGAGCCAACTGCTGACCACAACGCGGTAGCTAACTGCGGTGGCTTCGTGAATAGTTCCCTTGGCTTCATGAACTCGTATGTTGGCCCTAAGTCTGCAATAGTTAGTGGGGCAATGGGACCATCTTTGAATTTCTTCGCGACGTCCACAGCTGTTTTGACAAGAGCCTTTGCAAGGCCTTTCTGTCTATGTTGAGGCTTGGTAGCCAGGAACTTTATTTCAACGAGGCAATCAACACCGTACCTGGAAAAATATTAATGTAATAATATCTGAAAATATATTTGTCTAGCCAGATAATACCTCACTGTAGGACAAAGAACACTTTTCCACAGTTTTGTATTTTAGGCAATGCAAGCCCCTTTTCAACCGACATCAAAAAGGAGGAGGTTCTCAATTCGACTGTATATTCTTTTTGTATTTCGCGGTTAGTGTTACGCGATTGCTCCGCCAATTATAAACCAATTTTGATGATTATTTTTTAATTTGAAAGCTGTTGTATCTCATGGGTTGCATTTAAATTTGATCAAAATCTGACTAGTTGTTTTTAAGTTATCCTTCATAATAAGTATTTTCATAGGAAGTCGGTAATATTTTTTTGTAAAAAGCTTCTTTTTTTTTCACTTTTTCGTTATAGATTACTCGAATAACATAAAACTGATCAAAACTGGTGAAATGAGAGTGTACCAAGGTGAATTGTACTCATCTGCGTACCCCTTTTGAGCTTACTGGCGTGATGTTATGAAATGGTATACACAATAAACAGACATGAGATTGCTGCAATCCCGAGAGATTTGCCGTTATTTATTGAAGAGTTCTGTTGTATATCTCCGAAGTTCTTTATCAGATTTTTACCAAATTAAAATGTGACCAGTTCGCGGCATATACTCATTCAAACACAAAACGAATTTTCAAAATCGGTCCACAATTGACGGAGATATCGGTGAAAATACATTAAAAAAAAAAAACATAAAGTCTAACAAAGACCCTCCTCCTTTTTGGTACGTCGGTTAATAAAAATAACTAGGTATGTACGGTATATAAATCGTTTATTTTTAGAACTAGTTGTGTATGGTGGTATTACGTACCTGTCATAATAATTGCACTTTGCGTCAAGATCAATCATATAGTCCATCATAGCACGGGACGATGGTCGTTTGCAGCGCTCCTCGGTAAATATTTCGAAAAATGACTTTTCTGTTGAACCTGGCGTCGGCTTTTCCTAAAAAGTAAAAGATTCAAGCATTTTATATAAAGTATAATTTAAACTAGAGGACGCCTCGCGGTTTTACCCGCGTAGTTCCCGTTCCCGTGGAAATACAGGGATAAAAAGTAGCCTATGTCACCCGGGGATAGAGTAGCTTCCCAACGGTGAAAGAATTTTTGAAATCGGTCCAGTAGTTTTGGAGCCTATTCGGTACAAACAAACAAACAAACCAAAAAATGTTTCCTCTTTATAATATTGTTTAATTTAAATAATGGTGGAGCAGTGGTGGCCCAGTGGTAACGGGCGCGACTTACGTGTCGTAAGTTAAGTTTATTTTGTAAATATTTCATCACCACTGCTCTCAAAACGGTGAAGGAAAACATCGTGAGGAAGCCGGCATGTCCTAGAACCAAAAATTCGAAGACTTGTGACATCCACCAACCCGATCTGGGCCCGCGTGGTAGATAACGGCCCATTCCCTCTCACAGAGAGGAGGCCTGTGTCCCAGCAGTGGGAACATTAAATGGATGATGATGATTTAAATAATTCGTTCCGTACTCTTAATAAGAGGTAACCACCGCCTATGGACTTCTGAAGAGAAATCAAAAATCATTTTTTTTATATTTCGCATAGGTACTTATAAAACGTCGACAAAATGAGCATGGTTCGGGTTGGTAGTTTCCTATTGAGAAGAATCGGCAAGAAACTCCACGGTTGCTCTTTTACAAAATGGTTTGGTTTTACAATATTTCCATGTTACAGCATTCGTACTTAGATATGGGGGGGACAACGTAGGCCCGACAATAAGTCGTAAGAAACTAAAAAAAAAGATTATAATATATTATATAAAAAAAGAAAAAAATAAAGTAAAACGAGATAAAATTTAACAAATATTAACAAACTTCTAGAAATCCAGAAGGCCTACAATGTTAACACATTCACAAAACAATCGGTAAAAGAATCTATACAAATCTTAATTCTTTATTGTATACTAGCGGACGCCTCGCGATTTCACCCGCATTGTACCCGTTCCCGTGGGAATAAAGAGTTAAAAAGTATCCTATGTCACCCAGGGATAGTGTAGCTTCCCAACGGTGAATGAATTTTTGAAATCGTTCCAGTAGTTTTTAAGTTTAAAAATACAAATCTTTCCTCTTTATAATATTAGTATAGACAAACAAAACTACATATACAACATGAGTGATTATAAAGTTGATGTACAAAGGCGAGCTTAACAGAGTTTCCTACGAACAAATCTTAGTTTGATAGATAGA
The DNA here is from genome assembly GCA_964057195.1 of Orthosia cruda. Taxonomy (NCBI): domain Eukaryota; kingdom Metazoa; phylum Arthropoda; class Insecta; order Lepidoptera; family Noctuidae; genus Orthosia; species Orthosia cruda. The sequence continues at coordinate 42,679,067 of OZ059827.1, read as the reverse complement.
GTTTACAAAAGGAAGAAGAGAAGAGTGTACAATTTTAGAATTATATAAAATAAATCATAAATATACATAAGTACAAAATATATATAACGGCGCGTGACGTTATTAAATAATGAAAATCAGTTAATTTGGAGAATTGTAATTTATGTTGTTATTTTTTAAACATTGGCCATTATTCTGTTATTTTAAAGATTAATTTTAATTAAGAGCGGGTAACACCGAATGGAGTTGCGTCTGTCATGACGGGCGAACGTCATGTAAATTTTATGGAAAAAATGGTTGTCAGCCGTTGCCATTGAGGTAATAATGTACTACGCACTAGAGAAGTCACCACACATCACTGCTGTGTTCCGATCATGTAAGGTCGGCCGGCCGCACATCACTCAGTTGCTTGCTAGATCTTGAGCGCCTATATCATTGTTTGTTTTTAAACGAAAAAAACGATCAAACGCATTAAATATGCTGTCGTGTGTTTTAATATATTGCACTTATAATTCAACTAATACGGCGAAATGCAAAGGAATAACTTTTCGTCAATGAGTAATTAGATAAACCTTTTTAAATTGAAATATTTGGTGCACGCCGCGTACCGGTACTTGCTGGCGTACTTCCGGTCAACCTTGATGTGCAACGATGTGCTGCATTGTACTATTCAGCACGAGAAACCATGGACGCGGAGTGACCGTGAGAAAATCTCTGGATTATTTGAACCACATATTGACGTCTGGGAGGAACTTTTATCCGAATGGCGATGTAGGTGGGATAATTCTATCAAGGGCCGACACCTCCACCAATTCTTTCCATCTGTTCGAGGGCGACTGGCCAGGACGTGGCTGGAGGTGGATCACTGTGTTACCTAATTTCTCACAGGGCATGGTAACTTTAAAAGTTAATTATTTTCCTTCAAGCTCGTTGCCTCGCCTTTATATGTCAGTATTCTACATCTGACTGCGAAAATGTACAATCTGCCCATCATATCTTATGGGAGTGTATTCTTTGGCAGAATGAAAGCAATACTATGTTGAATAATGTACAGGCTGCATCAGAAGATGTTTACTATACGGATATTGTGTTAACTAGAACAATATTCCGTGCATTCAAGCGTTTTTGCCATACCTATTTATTATTGGAATCAAATATAACACCTCACAATGTTAGGACCCATTAACATTAATGCTCATTTTTATCCGTGGTGCCAGGCAACTGGGCTTATCCCAGTTGTAAATGACCCTTTGTGCCTATTGACCTTGTTTGTTCTGTATCCTACTTGATATGTAGGGAATTGGAATTTTTTATTTTTTCTACTCCTCCACTATTATTTTCTGATTAATTTCGTTACGGGATCCAAGACAGTTAAAATCATTCTCCGGGACTTCGTCGTGCTTCATTGCCTCGTTACTTTTCTGGTGGTCGCCTCTATTGATTCTGGCGTTCAGGAGTTGCAGTGATTTGGGAATAGTGCTGTGGGAATGTCCCAAAAAAGAAGTACATAAATATAATATTAAATTAATAAACTATTTTATTAATATTAAATTAATAAACTATTTTATTATTATTAAATTAATAAACTATTTTATTAATATAATATTAATAAAATATTACTTTACTAAGGTTATTTCAACTAATATATTTTTTTGAATAAAAGTGTGAATTCTCATGAAGCTTGTTAGGTATAAAGCTATGTAAGTACCGCGTCTGTAGTCAGTCAGCAGTTTAGTCTATATGAGTGACAAGTTGTTGCAGAATGTTGAACGAAACGCGTAAGCGCCATGAAAATCACGGCGCTTCCGTCTTTTTGGTCGCGAGAAAACTATACATTAGAAGCGCTCTAGCGCTGCGTGTTTATACTGTTTTGCTAGACGGCTAATTATTGTTTCAGCGCTGCAGCGAAGTTTTTTTTAAACTCTTGTCAAAATGGAACATGTCCTTTACTTAGGATAGCTTCTCTAGTACATATTATCTCAATGGCCGTTGCACGTTTTGAACACTTGCAAACCCATTGGCTCTAAATAGATAATTATATTGCAATACATAATTGTTTAAGTAATTGAAGTGTCTGTATAATTAAAATAGTGAGCACTCAACGCTACAGTGTATTCATTTGAACGTTGTCCTGAAGTTTAACGCCCACTATGAATTTCCGTGCTGACGAGGTCTCGAATCAGCAGCCAGATGCAACAGCCCGGTCTCCCGACGTCCCGTTCTTTATCCAGGAATTCCCAGGAACGTGAAACAGGTCAGAGTATTGTTTCTAACCTAAATAGCAACAACGTAGCATGATGGAATTAATTCATGCTATAAAGGACACGAATACGGTTGATACAAAGTTAGCATTCTCCGAATTCAATCCTGATTCACGAGACGCCGATGCCAGGTCATGGTGTAATACTGTAGACTTATGCATGCAAGAAAAACAATTATCCAGTGGTACTCTGATAATCGCCATGAGCAAAGCACTTAAAGGCGCAGCAGCTACGTGGTTGGCTCAAAATAGTTTTGCTGGTATAACCTGGCCTCATTTGAAAGATTTATTTCTTGCTCGGTTTGACTACGTCGAGACTCCAGCTGCCACCATGTGTAGACTCTTTGATGAAAGTCCAAAAGACGGAGAGTGCATACCAGCTTATACTACTCGATTCCTGAGTACATTAATGAACCAATGGTATTCTTTATCGACCGAACAAATTGCGATTGTTGTAACTCTGGCTCACGCAGTGAAAATCGAACCACGGTTGCAAAGATTAGTATACACTGAAAAAAATGATACTAGAATGAAATAATACTAGAACTAATGGCGTGTACCTATCGAAAAAGAGGCCCTCCGATGCCAGAAAAGTCTAACATGTGCAGTGACGCTAAGAAACCACGATGTGAACCGAAGAAATGTTACAATTGTGGCAAACTAGGCCACAAGGCAAATTAATGCCGTTCCAAAGACTCGCGTAATACCACTAGCACTAATTTCAAACCTCGAGTTTCATCAACCAATAAACAGCAAGATACTCAAGATTGCAGTGTACCAAACAAAACTGTTGCCTACGTGCTACTACTGCAACGAACCAGGTCACATCGCCACTCGCTGCCCGAAAAAGGACACCAAGATTGGCAGCGGCAACGTAGAGCACCGGGTGAATGCCTGCACTAAGAAGCCAGCCATTGAAAGCCTAGCAGTTGAATCCGGTGAGAAGTTTTTATTTTGTTTTGATTCCGGCGCCCAGTGCTCTCTAGTCAGAGAAAGTTTAGCAAATAGACTCCCAGGCAAGCGTCATCATACCTCGGTGACATTAATAGGTATAGGCCAACCAAACGTTACGTGTAATGTTCAAATATTGACAACTGTAGCTATACAGGGATACTCAATGCAGTTGTTATTACATGTTGTGCCAGACTATTGTATCTCTGATTCGATTATGATTGGAAGGGACTTGCTATCAATCGTATTTTCGGTTGAAGTATGTGAAAGCCAAATTGTTTTGAGGAAAATTAGAACAGTTTTAGCTTGTGACGTAGGCGTTAAAATTAGTAATTTTTACAATATCAATACTGATATCCCTGCTGAGTATAAACGTCAATTACTTTCATTGCTCGAAGGCAGCTCGGATTATTTTGTGGAAGGCACGCCGACGGGTAGAGTAACTACAGGACAGTTAGAGATTCGATTAGCTGATCCAAACCGCACAGTACAACGGCGGCCCTATCGTTTAAGTCCCGAAGAGAGAGAGGCAGTGCGTACTAAAATCAAAGAACTTCTATAAGCTTCTGTCATTCGGGAGAGTTGTTCACCCTTTGCGTCACCAATAATACTGGTTAAAAAGAAAGACGGAACTGATCGACTTTGCGTCGACTACCGTGAATTGAATAGCAATACAGTACCTGATCGTTACCCATTGCCGCTAATTTCTGACCAGATAGGACGTTTGGTAGGGGCAAACTACTTTACATCGCTTGATATGGCTAGTGGCTATCACCAAATACCGGTTCAAGAAGAGTCCATAGAGCGTACAGCGTTTGTAACGCCGGACGGGCAGTTTGAATATTTGACCATGCCGTTTGGTCTTCGAAATTTCCCTTCGGTGTACCAACCTGCCATAAATAAGGCCCTAGGACCCCTAACTGAGACATGTAGCTATATTGATGATGTCATAATTCCTTCAGAATCTATTGCAGAAGGCCTAGATCGCTTACGTCATACGTCACGGTTTTTCACTGAATCTTCATAAGTGTGCTTTTCTGAAAACTGACATATAATTCCTAGGATACCACGTGTCTGCTGGTAAAATAAGACCAAATCCACGTAAAATCAGAGCTCTAACAGAGCTTCCACCGCCTGAGACAGTAACACAGTTACGGCAATTTATAGGACTGGCTTCTTACTTTAGACAGTTTATTCAAGGTTTCTCACAGAAAACTGCCCCTCTTTACCGACTCACATCCGGTAAAGGAAAAGTTAGTTGGACTCCAGCACTTGAAGTTATTAGACAGGAAATAATTAACTTACTAACAGAAACACCAGTTTTGACAATTTTTGATCCTACCAACCAAATAGAGTTGCACACTGACGCCAGCGCTGAAGGTTATGGCGCTATATTAATGCAGAAAATTGAATGTAAACTGCATGTGATTGAATACTACAGCCGTCGAACCTCTAGGGCTGAGTCCAGGTATCACTCTTACGAGTTAGAGACGCTCGCAGTAGTTAATGCTGTAAAACATTTTCGACATTATTTGCATGGGCGAAAATTTACAGTAGTGACCGATTGCAATGCAGTCAAAGCGTCTAAGTCAAAAGTAGATCTTACTGCGCGAGTGCATAGATGGTGGTGCTTTCTACAAACTTTTGAGTTTGATATTGAACACCGTCAAGGTAAAAATATGGGGCACGTTGATTTTCTATCACGAAATCCCTTACCTTTAGCTAATGTCCAACGACCGGTCCCAAAAGTAGAACAAAAACGAGTCAATTTCACTGAAATCATGATACATGGTTACAGGCTGAGCAGGCAAAGGATAGCGAAATAAATTCTATAATAGCTAAACTTCAGAATAATGAGCTTGACCTTGACCTTGCTAGGACTTACGAACTTAGACGAGGGGTTCTGCATAGAAAGATAGAGGGCAACAGCAGAAGTATTTGGTTACCCATAGTACCAAAAGCGTTTCAGTGGTGAATTATAAATCATGTTCATGAAAGTATAATGTATTTAGGTTGGGAAAAAACATTAGAAAAACATACTGTCATTATTGGTTTCTAACATGAACAAATATGTCAAGAAGTTTGTCGAAAATTGCATCACATGTAGAGTGTCCAAATCACATTCTGGGAAAATTCAAGCAGAATTACATCCAATACCGAAAGTAACGGTACCTTGGCATACCATTCATATGGATGCAACGGGAAAGCTTAGCGGTAAACGGGACTCTAAGGAGTACGTGTTTGTGTCAATAGATGCGTTTACGAAATACGTACTTCTGCATCATACTATGAACATTGACGCTAATAGCGCTATAAAGGCGTTGCAATCAAGTGTGTCATTGTTTGCCCCCCCTACGTGTGTGATTGCCGACTAAGGTAGATGTTTTGCTGGGAAAGAATTCAAAGACTTTTGTGCTGCACATAATATTAACTTACACCTCATAGCTACCGGTTCTAGTCGCGCTAATGGTCAGGTGGAACGCGTGATGTCCACACTAAGGAATATGCTCACGGCAGTAGAAACAAGCAATCATAAATCATGGCAAGCAGCATTACCAGAAGTACAGCTGGCTATTAATTGCACAATAAGCCGGACAACTAAAGCAAGTCCCCTTAAGCTATTTAAAGGTAAAGTTGCTAGACCGTTACAACTTATGACGTTAGATACAGACGAGCCAGATTTAGACTTCGATTCGGTTAGAGAGCGCGCGGCGCAGGAAATAGTGACAAACGCCATTGTAGAAAAAGCTAGATTTGACAAAAATAAAGCAAGAGTAAGAAATTTTAAAGTAGGTGACTATGTGTTAATAGAAATTCATGAGCGCAATAAAACAAAGCTAAAACCCAAATTTAAGGAGCCTTATCAGGTGGCTGAGGTGCTTGATAGTGACAGGTATTTACTAAAAGCATTGAACTCTAATCGGACGTATAAGTATGCACATGATCGCATACGAGCTATGCCAGAGAGCTACGTTCCATTGGAATTGAATGTAGGTTTGGAGGCACCAGTTAATAGTGTGGAGTCAGAAAGTGCCGATAACGGCGCAGGTGAGTTGTGCAGCCAAATTTATTTGTTTATTTTGAAGGCCTTTGCTAACATTAAGCATTGGTGACAATAGCCTGTGTGGCATCAGCCTGTGTGGCACTAGCTTGTGTGGCATCAGCCTGTGTGGCACTAGCTTGTGTGGCATCAGCCTGTGTGGCACTAGCCTGTGTGGCATCAGCCTGTGTGGCATCAGCCTGTGTGGCACCAGCCTGTGTGGCAATATAGTTGGCAATAGCCTGTGTGGCAATATAGTTTGGCAATAGCCTATGTGGCACCAGCCAGTTTGGAACTAGCCTTTGTGGCCTCAGCTTGTGTGGTAAATATGGTAAAGGTGTTTTGTGTTATCTAATAACTGTGATCTTTCTTTGTAGTATTGTGATGTTTGATTCAAAACGGTCAGAATGACCGAACGTTAAGTTGATTACTTGAGCTGTTTCATGATTGTCCACAGATAATGATTGATGAGATAAACTAGTCACCCGAGGACGGGTGAAGACGCAGGACGGCCGTAACGGCGCGTGACATTATTAAATAATGAAAATCAGTTAATTTGTAGAATTGTAATTTATGTTGTAATTTTTTAAACATTGGTCATTATTCTGTTATTTTAAAGATTAATTTTAATTAAGAGCGGGTAATACCGAATGGAGTTGCGTCTGTCATGACAGGCGAACGTCATGTCAATTTTATGGAAAAAATGGTTGTGAGCCGTTGCACGTTTTGAACACTCGCAAACCCATTGGCTCTAAATAGATAATTATATTGCAATACATAATTGTTTAAGTAATTGAAGTGTCTGTATAATTAAAATAGTGAGCACTCAACGCTACAGTGTGTTCATTTGAACGTTGTCCTGAAGTTTAACGCCCACAATGAATTCCCGTGCTGACGAGGTCTTGAATCAGCAGCCAGATGCAACACCCCGGTCTCCCGACGTCCCGTTATATATATCTATATACATCTACTAATATTATGTCATTCCGAAAGAAAATTATCCTTGATTTTCCTCTTGAAGACATTCAGAGAAGGGCTGCGCGTAGGGAATGTGTTAAAGAATTCCAGAGACGCACTGCAGTAACAGAGAAGGAGCAATCATAGCGGCTGGAAGTGTGACGTGGGGTACGAAGGAGAAGAGAAGTGGAAGTGCAACAGGGTTTCCCCTCGGGACAAAGTACTCAAATCGTTCACAAAGGTATTGAGGAGAATTATGATTGTGTAGGATATTATAGAGAAGAGATAGGATATGGGTATCTCGACGACGCCGTATCGGCAGCCACTTCAATTTAGTCCGACACGTGATCGTATTTACGGAGGCCGAATATAACGCGGATGCACAAGTTCTGCAGTCGCTCCAGTTTATTTAGGAGTACCTCCGTTGCATCTAGAAAACAGACATCCGCATACTCAATGAGCGGTAGAAGAAGAGATTGAGCAAGAGTGACCTTAGTGTGAAATGGTAAGAATTTTTGGAGAAGTTTAAGAGACTGAAAAGAGTAGAAGACCCTCTTACTTATATCAGAAACATAACCTTCCAAGAGTGGTTAGTATCCATATAGACGCATAGGCTTTTCACGCTTTTCGCATAACATATGGGCACTGAATCATAAACTACTGGCAGAACGGCTTGGTGATTTATAAGGTTGAGCATGTATCTACCACCAACAATGAGCGCATGAGATTTTTTTGGGTTCAGTAAGAGTCCAAAGGATTTAGCCCACTTGTTAATATTTTCAAGGTCACAATTGATGGCAGACACAGCCCCAACCAGATCACTCACTTTAAAGCGTCGATATAGCTGCAAGTCGTCTGCATAGAGATGATAGTTAGAAGTTAGGACCTTAGTGATAGCATTTATGAAAATCGAGAAGAGGAGAGGAAAGAGGACGCCACCCTGAGGATCGCCCGCAGTCAAGTCACACCAGTCAGAGGAGTCCTCATCGGATCGAACAGACTGCGAGCGGCCCCGAAGATAACATTTGAACCACTCAATTACCGAAGCAGAGACATTAAGAGAGGAAAGGATTCCTAAAAGTATGTCAAAGTCAACTGAGTTAAAAGCACTGCTGAAGTACAGCCCCCCTTTAAAACTACTAAGATTTTCTATAGTGGCCACCTTCTCCCACCTTTCGGTATATAAGATGGCATACTATACCAGGCAACCCCTTACGAAGCGTCTGGGACCATCTACGGTAGGTCACGCCTCCAGAGTACTCGCCCCTGGTACTCAAGAGAAAATGTGAGTCGCATCGTGATTACTCACTACCATTTATCCAGAATGGTACCGGAGCTGTAAAGCCGTTCACAACACGCAACCCAGCACGCCAGCACTAGCGCAAGCACCGGCACCAGCGCACCTTGTTGGTGCTAGCGGATTCAATCCCCGCTAGGGACGCCAGAGAAGCTGGCTACCATTTCTCCAGAATGGTCCCGGAGCTGTGTGTACATGACCCTTTAGACCACTGAGATTTTCTATAGTGGCCACCTTCACCCACCTTTCGGTATATAAGACGGCACACTATACCAGGCAACCCCTTACGCTGTGTACACAGCTGTGTGTACAGTAGAAACAATACAGTAAGACATTTATTATCCATAGCCAGTCTTATATTGTCAGTTATTTTGACAAGAGTGGTCACAGTACTATGGCCAGGTCTAAAACTAGATTGGTAAGGACTCAGCAGGCTATTAGAGGACAAATAACAAGAAAGTTGCTTCTGAGCAATACTCTCGAGGACTTTGGAGAGGATTGGTAGGATGGATATTGGACGGAACTGGGAAGGTATGGAGGGATTTGAAAATTTAGGAAGCGGTAGGACGTGAGCTCTCTTCCAAGTTGAAGGAAAGGAGTTTTGGAAAAGAGAAAAATTTACTATGTGAGTTATGATAGGAACTATTTCACTTAAAATAGGTAGGAACATTTGGAGGATGTTGGCCATCATCACCTACCGCTTTAGTGGATATGGATTGGATACATCTCTTAATATCTAGTTCAGTAACTGGGTGAAATGAAAAAAATGTATTTGCATGCAAAGGAAGATAGTCTTGCTTTGCATGCAAATACTCCTTGATCAAAGAAGGAAACTAGAATAAGATCTAAGAGAGAAGGAGTACAGTGAGGAACCCTCTGTGTAGCATTTAGTGGAAGTAAGTGCATGTTGACAGAAGAGACAAGTGATTGGAGTTTACGGCTGCGCGAATCTTCCTTGAGTAGACAAGTGTTGTGGTCTCTGAAGATAAGTGTATGCTCATAAAGTGTGGAAAGATTATCTAGTTTTGGTTTGAAGGAGGAAAAATAATCAATTTGGCAAGAGGGACTGTAATAGACCCCAAAAGTATCTTTGTGTGAAGAAAGTTTACTTCGTTAAATAGGTGTTCAGCAAACTTACTCGGAGACTGGTCAACTATCTTGTAATTTATTATCCTCGCGCAGATAAATGGCAACCCTTGCCCGTTCTGTCATTGCGGACAATCTTGTATCCAGGCAGAGAATACTGCGTGGAAGGAAGTGCAGGCTTGAGAAAAGTTTCGGATTCAAGGACAGCATGAACAAGATCTAAGTTGAAGGACGACAGCAAATCAGAGTAGTGAGCGGGGACGCTATGAGTATTTAAGTGAACAGCGTTGAAGAATTTGGGACAGTTAGAAAAATAAAGGAAAAAAAAATTAACTAAATTTAATATGTGTAACTATTCATAGCCCTTTGCTATAAAGATGATTGAAAACCATTGTAAAAAGTATAAATAAAAGAAGAAAAACAAAATTGTTTGAGGATAATAATAGACATCCACATATTTGTGCCGTTTATGAGTTAACAAGGAAGCCGCATGGCAGAAGGAGCTAAAGCCAATTTTTTTTCTGCAACGTAGTCCTTGATTTTATAATATGCTTTTTTAATAAGGACACGTTTGATGTAGGTTTTGAACTTTCCATCGGTCAGTTCTATAACTGATTTTGGCAACTTGTTATAAAAGAACTAGCACTCCGCCCGCGACTTCGTTCGCATGATTTCGTATTATTCAACTAAGTACAGATGACTTTATTATGTGCAGTTAGTGAAGGCGACCAAAAATAAGCTATTGTTAAATCAATATTAAATGGGGTATCCTTGATTTATACGGTTTAAGTTAGAATTTACGAATCTTTAATGACGTGTCCGATAAGTTTTAGCTAAATCACACCGGTCATTCGATCAAAACCTCAGTCATGAGGCTTTACAATAAGATCCATAGCGAATACACCACTTACTATCTAATACTATGAAGAATACACTGCAGTGAAGCTTCCGCACGAGTCTGCCGATAAATATGGATAAAACTAAGGTCACTTTAAATACCGATGTAGCAACCATTCTCATGAAAATCGGTAACACGGACAGGAATACTGAAGTAACCGACATAGCCCCAAGAATAACCAATTTTTGGTTGCATTAAGCAGACCAGATTGTTTGCTGAACAGATAGCCTATGGGACTAAAAGGTTCTGGAGTGGCGAGGTCGTAACTGGAAGATGCAACATTGCAAGGCCTCGCACAAGTTGGACTGATGTCCTGGCGAGGGCCGCAAGTCTGCTGAATCCGAAGAGCAGAAGACTGGGCGCGATTTTTAAGTCCCATGATTTCGGGTGGAGCTCAAATTACTTTAGTATGAAAACGAATGCTGCTTTAAAAAGTTAAATTACTTACGTTTGTTTGGCCTTACACTTTTTATTAACTTTTTGTTGTGTTTTGTATTTGTTTGTTTAGCCACACACACGGACAAACGGTCCGTTCGTCCGTTTTAGTGCCGTAAGATTCTTCAAAAAACCGTTGACACCCCTAAATCATCTTCTGAGGGGCTAATTGTGAAAAACTAATGATGGCAATTTATTATTTGACCAAGGAATATGATTTTTGATACAAATAAATATCTTCCTTTTAACTTATTTCAAAGTTCAATTGCCAAAAAGCCCTCCTTAGTGTTCCCCCTACATTTTAAAAAGAAGCTATGTGCAGTAAAATACTTCAAAAATCTTGTTCACCCCCTAAATGGTATTTTGGGTATATTTCCGAAAAACTAATAACAACCTAAGTTATTTATTAAGGTTAGTATTTGTGCCAAATTTCCAGTTTATTAACCCAAGATCTTCAACACCCCCCTAATCATCTTTTAGGGGTAGTTTTGAAAAACTAATAATGATATCCTTTATTATTTACTTAGGTTAGTATTTGTCCCAAGTTTCAAGTTTATTAATCCAAGAAATGAGATTTTCCATACAAACTTTAACATCCCTTAAATCGTCTTTTGGGGGTAGTTCCGAAAAATTAACGTTACCTTTATTATTTTTTCCCCAAGGAATTACTATTAATTCAAAAAAATATCTCTCGTTTGGTCCCCTACATAAAAAAAAGCCTCGTGCAATAAAATTCTTCAAAAATCTTTAACACACCCTAAATCGTATTATAGGAGTAGTTTTTAGAAACTTGTAATGACAATCTTTACTTTAAAACAATAAAAAAATATAAAATATCAGCTGTTAGTATTTATGCCAAAATTCAAATATATAAGCCCAACAAATTGTCACCTTTAACCTCCATTAGGGGTAGAATTGCCGGCAATCAATAAAATCATTACTTTTTTTATTAATCAAGAGCGTAAACCTACAATTTTAGATGTTTTACCTTCCAAAACGAAGAAATTTCATATAAAGTTTCAACCCCTATTTTATCCCCATCGGGGTAGAATTTCCAAAAACTATTAAATACATATTTTTTTTATCTACCTAGAGGTTAAATCTAAAATTTCACGTGACCAGCTTTCAAACTATAGAAATTACATACAAACTTTCAACCCCCTTTTTACCCCCGTTAGAGGTGGCATTTTCGGAAATAATTAAACTCATAGTCTTTTTATTAATGAGCAGCGTAAACCTACAATTTTAGATGTTTTACCTTCCAAACCGAAGAAATCTCATATAAAGTTTCAACTCTTATTTTATCCCCATAGGAATAGAATTTCCAAAAACTAATAAATACATTTTTTTTTATCTACCTTGAGATTAAATTTAAAATTTCACGTGTTCAGCTTTCAAACTATAGAAATTACAAACAAACTTTCAACCCCATTTTTACCTCCGTCGGGAGTGGCATTTCCGGAAATAATTAAACTCATTGTTTTTTTATTAATCAGCAGCGTATACCTACAATTTTAGACGTTTTACCTTCCAAATCGAAGAAATTTTATAAAAAATTTCAACCCCCTATTTTATCCCCATAGGGGTAGAATTGCCAAAAACTAATAAATACATATTTTTTTTATCTATCTAGAGGTTAAATCTAAAATTTTATGTGTTCTACTTTTAAACTAAAGAAATTACATACAAACTCTGAACCCCCCTTTTACCCCCTTAGGGGTTAATTTTCCAGAAACAAATAAATATATTAATTCTTTATATGAACCTATAGCGTGAATCTAAAATTTCACGAGCCCAACTTACAAACTATAGAAATTACATACAAACTTTCAACCCTATTTTTACCACATTAGGGGTGGAATTTTCAAAAACCAATGAGTACATTAATTCTTTTTATCAACTAAGAACGTAAAAGTAAAATTTCAAGTGTCCAATTTACAAACTGTGAAAATTTAATTCAAACTTTCAACCCCCTTTATACCCCTTAGGGGTCGAATTTCCAAAAACTCATAAATACATTACTTCTTTTTATCAATTAAGAGCGTAAATCTAAAATTTCACGTGTCCGCCTTACAAACTGTAGAAATTACATACAAACTTTCAACCCCCTTTTTACCCCCTAAGGGATGGAATTTTTAAAAACCAATAAGCACATTAATTATTTTTATCAACCATGAGCGTAATGTAAAATTTCATGTGTCCAATTTACAAACTGTAAAACTTCATACAAACTTTCAATCCCCTTTTTACCCCCTTAGAGGTCAAATTTTCAAAAACTAATAAATACATTAATTCTATTTATCAAGCAAGAGCGTAAATCTAAAATTTCATGTGCCCAACTTACAAACTGTAGAAATTACATACAAACTTTCAACCCCCTTTTTACCCCCTTTGGGGTGGAAATTCCAAAAATCCTTCCTTAGTGCTCACTTACGCCACTTGAGGAACCTCTCTGCCAAATTTCATGCTTCTAGGCCTAGTGGTTTAGGCTGTGCGTTGATCGATCAGTCAGTCAGTCAGTCAGTTTCTTCTTTTATATATATAGAAGATAACAGGCATTGTAAATTCCTTATCATTTCAAAGACAAAGCTATAATATTTATATTCCTGTAACTACGTCCGTCCTTATAATTATTTAAACCAGAATATATCGATGCCATGTTGACTAGTAGAAATAGATTTCGTAATATTTTATTTGTCAAAAGAAACTGATAGCAGTGCCACCATTTTTCAAATGCCTAAACGTTGGTCCATAAGACGCTCAAGGGCGTTATTGTTGCTTCATATTGTAAATTTATGGTAATTCGGTTTTTCATTACCATAACAATATTATAACAATTGTCTATTTTTTTGTGTCCTCTCATTCTCAAGCTGATTGCTATATTCAGAACAATTGTCCATGCTTAAGTAATATGGATAATTTCAATCTGACAGATGCCCGAAACTATATTCATCTGAACTTGGTACTCGTCGAGTATTAATAGAAACTTTGTTACACTTTTATGACGACAAATCTGTAAGTATTTTATAAAATATTAAGTAATAAAATTTACACGGCTGTCTGTAACATAACCAGTTTCATTCTCAATATTACGCTCTTAATAATATCTTATTAACCCACTTCATAATATTAATATTTGTTTTTGTTTTGTATTTTTTTTCTTTTGACACAAGAAACTTCTTCCACATTATTGTTATCTCTAGGTAAGCTTTCTTAAGGGGATTCTTTTGCAATATTAATAGTTCCAACCTGTAGTTTACTGTAAATGGTTGCGACTACTTCTCCAGTGTCAGTTGCGATTGCTACCAGTGACAGGCCATCCAGAGCTGCATCTGCGCATAGTTCTAACAGCTCTTCTGCTGCCAAGGGATCCTTGTCCACTTCTAATCCGATACAAGTGGCTTCATTGGGGATGAAATCTTCTCTAAGTACCTAGAGAGTAAGAAAAATACGAATTCATAATGTTCATAAATGTAGAATTGATGATTATAATGCGTAAAACAACAGATTAACAAGACTCACTTGTAAAGAACCAGGAAAAGTTGCAGCTGAAATTGACTCAATTCTGTATTTTCCTGAAATAAAAAATTAAATTTTATTTCATTAGGATGTGCAGCATGACTATGAAGCCTATCTTGAGGTAACATAGTTAGAAAAGGCTAGGCAAAATCAATGCAAGTAAGTTTACCACCAGTTTGAGAATATCCAATTATGGAGTGGGTACCTAATTGGGTGTTGTCATACTTCGTCGTCCTATTGGTTAGGTTAAGCTTTTATTTATTTTGTCAGCATCACATTATAATTATAATGTCGTTATCACTATTTTCATCTTCATTATTGTTATCAGCATCATCAACATCGTTATTATATGTTGTCATTTGACGAATTATTTTTAATTTATGACGACTGAGATTATTTTTAGTTGTCATAAATGTAAACTGAAGTCGAACAAGATAATATCAAAATTACATTATGGACAGTTTTTTTTGGAAACTGCTAAGATTACTATACTGGAATTGGATTATTATTCAGACTTTTAGCAGCAACATCATTTAAATAATGATTATTAGAATCAATAAAATTATTGAAAAATATAAATTTAAGTATATCTAATAATGTAACCTGGATTAATTAACAAATTAAAACAGTCTTAAATTAATAAAATTACAAAAATATCACTTACCATCTTCTGTAGTATACCACGCCATTTTTGGATTGTTTTTTTTTTAATTATCGTAAAAAAAATACTAAATGGGACACTCCGTAGCACCGAGAGTATGGTTTGTTAGTGACTCACAGAGTTTTTAACTGTGGGTTATAGCCGAGGATAATCTATATCTACAAAACGTCGTCAAATGAGTATTGTCATATAATAATGAATATACTCCGACGAAAAAAATGTACCGGCTAAGTGCGAGTTGATTTTATAATGAGTATTCCGTACGAAGGAAGATCGGTAGTATGATTATAAGGAGGAATTACACGTGTTATGTATTCCCTCTGCATATCTATCTCATAGGTTCAAAGTCCATATTAATTTTATTTACTTATATTCATGGTTCATACCATTAGTATAAGTATCAAACTTCACACTATATAATATTATAAAGGCAAAACTTTATGAGTGTGTTTGTTAATTTTTTACGCTAGAACGGCTGAACGGATCTGGATGAAAATTGGCACAGAGATAGATTATAGAATGTAAGAAACTTTGTGAAGAGAAAATAAACGTTTTATATATATAGTCTAGAATAGCTTTTATCGCGGAGTGACCGTGCCACAATCTCTAGATTATTTAAACCACATATTGACGTCTGGGACGAACTTTTATCCGAATGGCAATGTAGGTGGGATAATTCCATCAAGGGCCGACACCTCCACTAATTCTTTCCATCCGTTCGCGTGCGGCTGGCCAGGACGTGGCTGGAGGTGGATCACTGTGTTGCCCAATTTCTCACAAGGCATGGTAACTTTAAAAGTAAATTATTTTCCTTCAAGCTTGTTGCCTCGCCATTATGTCAGTTTTCTACATCTGACTGTGAATATGTACAATCTGCACATATCATCTTATGGGAGTGTATACTGGCAGAATGAACGCAATACTATGTTGAATAATGTACAGGCCGTATCAGGAGCTGTTTACTATACGGACCTTGTGGAAACTAGAACAAATTTCCGAGCGTTCAAGCGCTTTTGCCATACCATGTTAGGACCCATTAATATTAATGCTAATTTTTATCCGTGATGCTAGGCAACTGGGCTTATCCCAGTCGAAACGACCCTTTGTGCCTATTGGTCTTGTTTGTTCTGTCTCCTGCTTGATATGGAGGGAAGTGGAAATTTGTATTTTTCTTACCCCTCCATTTTCTTTTCTGATTAAATTCGTTGCGGGATTCAAGACAGTTAAATTCATTCTCCGGGACTTCGTCGAGCTTCATTGCCTCGGTGCTTTTCTGGTGGTCGCCACTGTTGATTCTGGCTTTCAGGAGTTGTAGTGGTTTGGGAATAGTGCGGTGGGACAGTCCCAAAAAAAAAAAAGTCTGGAATAGCCCCGGGAATATGTTGTCTTGGGATAACTTTCGACATTCACGCGGGCGAAGCTTTTTCTATTAAGTTGTTTGTTTACTTTTGTTATTCACACTTAATAATATAATTTTCTTGTTGTTTTTATGTAACTTTGCCCAATAGTTGTTATTTAATTAGTTTACCTCATTAAGATATTATGTTGATTATTTCTAACCATGTGTATATAGCAATTGTCCTTTTATTATATATATTTTTTAATAAATTGCCCCACAGTAGGAATTTATCTCTTTATGCGTTGCGTTTACAAACATTCAAACTTACATACAAAAAAAATTATTAAAAAATGGGTGATCTGTAACACAGGGCCTTACCTATCTCAGACACCCTTCTCCATACAAGGTTAGATAATAAGATAGTCACTGTATTTTGCTGTCGAGATAAAAAAAGATTTTTTATCATCATTATTCATTTATTCATTTTTAACCGACTTCAAAAAAAGGAGGAGGTTCTCAATTCGTCGGAATCTTTTTTTTTTTTTTTATGTATGTTCCCCGATTACTCAAAGACGCCTGGACCGATTTCAAAAAATCTTTTTTTATTTTGAAGGGTATACTTCCTAGTTGGTCCCATAGTCATCAGGTCAGGATCTGATGATGGGATCCTAGAGCAATCGAGAGAACTCCTCAAATATTATAGGCATACATATAGTGATTTTGGTATTTTTATCAACAATGCAATCACTTGCACTCAAAAAGTATAATTTGGTGAAGTGGAACTGATGAAGAAGACCACAGATGGCCACTGGAACTCCTAAATGCTAAGTATGTCACGGGTATAAAATATCTCGAATAGTTAACCGACTATGATGAAGCAAATACTTATAAATGAATGGTACTGATGAAAATGGTACCATTGAACTGTTCTGATGAAGAAACCGGAAGGTAGGCATTGGAACTCTGAAATAAAACAATGTATCCTAGTCGTGCTTGGGCTTACTGGAATTGTCATGAGATGTACTTTGGCCATAAATGATTATCATGTTAATTAGCGATACCTACTAAAACTAAAAAGAGAAAAATAAAAAACTTTTTAACAAAAAATCAAACCGACTTCCAGAACAAAAAACTACAAAGCAAAAAATAACTTTCTTTTCCGAAGTCGGTGTCGAAAAACTGAAAACAAGTGGGTACAAAAGACACCGACTTCGGAAAAGAAAGTTATTTTTTGCTTTGTAGTTTTTTGTTCTGGAAGTCGGTTTGATTTTTTGTTAAAAAGTTTTTTTATATACATATTTTTTCATTTTTAAATTCAAATTCAAATTCATTTATTTGCCAGAATGTAGGTTTACAAAGTATGATCTTAAATCTATGACGGTCCCTTTACATTCTACCATTAAATATGGTGTGCAAATATTTAATTTTAACTTGTACTATCATCTAAACGTATCTTTAATAAATTAAGAAAATAGACAGTAATAACAAAAATCTCATGCATTAGGATTTTTATGGAACAAATTAATTAATTGATGTCAGAGTTACATTATTATACCGATGTCAGTTCAAACAATGTCAAATCAAGAATAAAATTATAAATTATTGTAAATTTAATTGATAATGTCATAACTATTATAAAAATATTTTAAATTTAATTGTTAATGTCATAAACTGTTATAAAAATATTGTAAATTTAATTGAGTAATTTTAAAAAATAAAGTAAATTGGTAACATCACTACTATTTTATTTTCCGTACATTTTGAACATCAATTAATTATTATAAGGTATATACCAATATTATATATTTTAGTTTCTTTCGCGGGGATCTGACATGTATTCATTGAGATCGTAAAAGCATTTTTCTTTTAACCATTGCGTTACCTTTTTTTTAAACATTCGAAAAGGTAAATCTTTAAAGGCATCCGGTAATTTGTTATATACCTTTACAGCATTTATGTACGAGTTCCTTTTATGCAATTCGAGCTTGCATTGCGGTAAACAGAGCTCATGTTTAAATTTATTTTTATTTCTTGGAGCTAAATTGCGCTTGATTACTTCTTTGTTTTTTTATAAAATATTTCGGATGTTGTTGAAGAAATAGGCATAATTCTCTAATATACATACACGGTAATGGTAGAATATTATACTTTTTAAACAAGGGCTTACAGCTGTCCGAATACCAGGCCCCACATATTGCACGCACACATTTTTTTTGTACTCTAATAGCTATTTTAATATTTCTTAATATTTATTTTAATATTCTAATATTTATTTTATTTACTGTTACGTTATGGACGGTCTTTTAATACGAGTGCCATTTTTCGGTACAAGCGTAGCGCGTACCGAAATAGGTGGGCACGAGTTATTAAAATACCAATAACGTACAGTTGCATACAAGATTTTATCTACGAAGGAAGGAATAAAACACAGATATAGACAAATACGTATTTCAGAAAGTGTGTTTAAGTATTTCATTTCTCATATACATGTCTTGATTTTTCTGGTAGTAAATTATTTGTAGCCGCAACTGCTCTATTTGTTATATCTGGTGGTGTATTTTCAATATCACTTGATGTTGAAGACATTTTTAATAAAATTTTGAATAAAATTTCACTCAGAATTTTTTTCCGCGTCCACTTTTTATTTCATTTTTTTATTTAGTCTTAACTTATTAGGTATAAGGCAAAGATCTTGTAGCCGCAGCAGCCAAATAGTATACGATACGATAGTTCTAAACTTGTTCCATTTTTAAAAACATCATTTATATTGTCTCGATTTCGAAGTAATATTATAGGTACCTGGCTGTATGTTCAGAATGTCTTTGCTAGTGTTTTAGAATTTATGACGATTCGCATAATGCAACCCGATGTCGTTATGGGTATCATAATGAAACCGCTGTCAATTTTATAATTCGAATATAACGAAACCGAAGTAGATAAACACTTTTATAATATCCACCGAATTACCCCACAACAAGAGACCATATGCTAGTACGGACGACACGTAACCATGATATTATGCACAAAGAGCCGCTTCTGCTGATACCGTGACTCTTAATCTTTTAATTGCGTAGACAAATCTGTCGAGTTTATCACAAACGTATTTGACGTGTGCTTTCCAATCACAATTTTGATCCAACATTATACCCAGAAATTTGGTACTTTGAACTTCTTCGATGATAGTATCATTATATTTAACATATAAAGTCAATGGCTTTCTTTTATGCGTATGAAATTGGATCATTTTAGTTTTCTCCATATTAATTTGTAAGTTGTTAGAATGTAACCAGTGTATTATGTTGTTTATTGCGTTGTTTATTTCTAGTTCATATGAATCTGGGTTTTCACATTTCACAATGAAGGTCGTGTCATCAGCAAACAATATTGTGGTATGGCAGGTAATATTTGGTAGATCATTAATTTATATTAAGAATAAGAAAGCTGCCAATACTGTGCCTTGTGGCACTCCAAAATTATTTATTCGATAGTCACTTCTATATTACATCTTTTTGTTGTTATTATTGATTTTAGAGATTTCCACACATTGTTTTCTGTCATTTAGGTAGTTTCTCAACCAGTCATTCGCTTTGCCTCTTATTCCATACTTTTCTAACTTATATAAGAGCAAATTGTGGTCCATAAAATCGAACGCCCCACTCATGTCAAGAAAAATTGCAGCAATTGGTACTCCATTATTTATTGCCTGGGTGATAATTTTTATCAAATTAAAACATGCCAATGAAGTAGTACTATTCTGTCTGAATCCATATTGCTCGTCTTTAAGTAGACGATGGCTTGTTATAAAATCTTGAAGCCTTTTTAACATGATGTTCTCGAAGATTTTGGACATAATTGGTATCAGTGTCACTGGTCTATAGTTGTAAATGTCGGATTTTTCTCCTTTTTTCAAAAGTGGCTTAACTATTGAATTTTTCAATATATGTGGAAAGTTCCCTTCCTCAAAAGATAAATTAATTAAATAACACAGCGGGTGACATATGTATGGTGCGCACAATTTAATTACGGTGGTTGTTATGTCATCTACTCCTGCTGCATTTGTGTTATTAAGATTTTTAATTACTTGAAATACTTCCATGGCATCAGTAGGTTTAAGGAACATTGTATGCTCGTTATTAGTATCGATAGTTTTGTTTATCTCGTCTTTATTATATTTAAAATTCTTGCTATTTGTCAATTGTATATAAAACTCATTAAATTTGTCACTTATATCCTTAGGGTCTTCATATGTTTGATTATTGTAGATTATTTTGTAAATTTTTGCTATCGTACTTATGTCCCCAATGTTTTCATTAATGACTGCCCATGTGGCTTTGCATTTATTTTTATTATTGTCAATATATTTCTTACTTTGTAGTTGTTTAGATTTATATATGCACTTTTTGAGTTTGTAGCTGTATGATTTATAATGTTTATTTGACTTTTTCCTGTTTATTTTATTGTGTTGTTGGTTAAGATAGAGATACCGTTTTCTTGTACAAGAACTTCTTATGCCCTTCGTTAGCCATCTATGGTTCCCTTTTTCAGTTGACCTCTTTATTGCATTTATTAGGAAGCACAGATTGAAAAATAATTTAAATAAAGCATGAAATTCGTTGAAAGCTTTTTGCAAGTAATTTTTTTCGTATACATCTGAAAAAGTAAGAGATGACACACAACTAAGGAACTTTTCTATGTTTTCCCTACTATAATCTCTGGCATTTTCAAACCAATTGTATGTTTCGGACGATTTAATAGTTTTCAATGATAGCGTTTGTCTCGTTTCGTGGTCAGACAACGCAAGGTGATGCACCTCCGCTTTAACTTGTTTGATGTTGCTTGCCAACTGATCAAGACATGACAATTGCCTCGTTGGTGTTTTGATATGCAATTCGATCTTAAAATTGTTCAACATACACTTTAATTCTTCGCTACTCTTGTTTTTCTTTATGATGTCCAAATTCCAGTCACCACAAAGAATAATTTTTCTATGTTTCCTAGTAAGTCTTAGTAGTAACTGTTCTAGTTTTTCAAGAAATATTTATGGGTTGCTATTAGGAGTTCTATATAAACAAATAATCGTAATTTTATTTATTTCTACGCCACAACATTCAAAATTAAATTTACATGTCAAGTCATTAATATTACTCAAAGATTTCAATTTCAAATTATTATTTATCATAATAAATACCCCTCCTCGTTTATTGTCACGTGAATATGATGCAACTAATTTGTAGCCTGAAAATTTCAAAAGCATTTCTGTACCTTTTTTCATGAAAGTTTCAGTCAAACATACCACATCTATTCTTGTACCATTTTTCGAAAGCTCGTGGATTGCAAATGTTAATTCCTCAGTTTTGTTTATAGCGCCGGCAATGTTCTGGTGAAATATTCTAAAATTGAATTCCGGATTAGGGACGAAAACAATTGGCCGCTTGTGAAGGCATCGGTGTATCAGTTGGAAGGCCTCCCACCAGGTGGACCGATGACCTGGTGAAGGTTGCGGGGATCTGTTGGATGCGGGAGTTGCGAGACGCACGGGACCGGTCAATATGGCGACGCTTGGGGGAGCCCTATGTCCAGCAGTGGACGTCTTTCGGCTGATATGATGATAATCAGTATCAGTATTTGTATGGATTGGTTCGTTATAAGCCAGATTTACCGTTTAGGTACATGCTTTTTCCAGCGGTTTTTCGCCGTTTTCCATGATTTTTATTTCGGACAAG
This sequence comes from Orthosia cruda, assembly GCA_964057195.1. NCBI lineage: Eukaryota > Metazoa > Arthropoda > Insecta > Lepidoptera > Noctuidae > Orthosia > Orthosia cruda. Next base: position 42,656,922 of record OZ059827.1, on the reverse strand, counting down.
TTACCTTTGACACTAACTGGTAGTGGAGCTTTATATCAGTGAAAATTTTGCTGCTATATCGGACTCGCACTTTTCTATACGATCTTTTACAAACGTAGAATGAAAAACAATTGTATCTCTACAATAGTAGCTTAGATCAGCATCATCATTTTAATTACAGTAGTTCTTTTTGTTGTTATATTAGTGAAGCTCTCCATGAAATGGTTTTTTTGCGGTAACATTGTGCAACAAAGGACGGTTAAGACAATGCGAAACTTGTTTCATAAAAATGAAACAGTGTGAATGTTGTACATACTGCCTAAATAAATTCATTCTTCAATCGCATCATCTAAACGGCGGTCGAGTTCAAAGGACTAATAACTCTAAATTTTCGCAAAATGAATAACTAATACATTTTCAAACGCAGCACTTGTTCCGCGTTTCATTTGTGACAGGTCTATAATTTATTTTCAGAAGAAACAGCGTAAGGGTTTCGAAAACTACTCAATTCCTGACATTTAAATTTGGTAGCCGATTTTTATTGTCATCTAGACAATACTGGTAAAGATTCTATCTCAACATAGTTGACTCCTAAGTGTATATATATCTTGAGCGCACTCATGGGCTGAATACTCAAAATAGGCTTTCTTTTAATTTTTTTTTAGCCAAATCTATTGAAGATGTGGCAGCGGAAAAAAGATATGTTAATCTTGATCATATTTCCGAAAACTTTGTTGTGGCACACCTAAACACGTTTACGCACAAAAACCTCGATACAATTGAATGGCAAAGTAACCTATAATATATAACCTATAACCGTGATCTTCAAAAAAAAATACCGGTAATACTGACCAGCGTACATTTGTACAATTAACAACAATAACGTATCATAACAGGACGCAAAACTTCATTGTCGTGGATTTTGAAGTTTCATTCATTATTTTTAAGTAATTCATATTATTATATTTTATAAAAAAATCTATACAAATTCCATCGTGCATCTCTTTCCATCCAGTGCAATCGACAGTGACCGCTTTGCGGCGTTGCTAGATGGACGTATGTCGCTTTTTCCCGCAAAAAGCAAAAATAATATTTAATTTATTTCTCGTCAATTCAATCTGTCAAAAAAATATCAGGTATAATGCAGCCAGATCATGTAGCCTGGTGGCTTTAATTGGTAATTCTGGTACTACCGCTGTCACTGGCATCTATATTTTTGTTTAATTAAAAAACAACTCACGCCGTTTAGTTTACTTACTAAGTCCATAACTAAAAAGTATTTAAACCTCTTTGAAAATACATATTATGTTATCTCAATTTGAATTAAAAAATATTAAAAATAGGGTGGGAGGTCGAATACGATTTTAACCTTCTTCGTTGATGTAAAAACAATAGAAGAAAAAACACAGAACATGGAATGTTCGTCCCGTTGACGTTCAGGCGTGAATAATTGGAGTAAATACAGTTTCAGATAATATCAGATTCACATATTTCGTTTACTTATTTATTTTCGTTTTTTTTAAGTTAGTAAGTCGTGTTTATATTTTATTTTGTTAGTAGGTATAAGTTGTAAAGTACAAAACTAAGCCGTGTAAATGATATTATAATTCCGTGCCAAATGGGGAACAAACAAAAATGTCTCAAATCAGCAAAAAAGCGTTTGTATTCTAACAGACAAAAACATATGGAAGAGTAATGTGTCTACACATTTTTTAAATAATTGTGTTATATTGATAGCTAGCTTTTTCAGCCCAACGCTTTCGTTTTTAGGGTTCCGTACCCAAATCGATCCTTTTACTAATCAAGACTAAGACTCCACTGTCCGTCTGTCTGTCTGTCACCAGGCTGTATATCTGTAGCCGCTTTAACAACAAATACTAAAAACAGAATAAATAAATATTTAAGTGGGGCTCCCATACAACGTGATTTTTTTGCCATTTTATGTCGATAATGGTATGGAACACTTCGTGCGCGAGTCCGACTCGCACTTGGCCGGTTTTCTAATCGTCCAAGAATTTTTGTAATCTGTTCAGTACATCCAATGCATCCAATCCAGTCCATCCTATCATATAAAATATATATGAGTATAGATTTAGATAGATTACCCATAATAAGAGTACCGTCCGGATCCATGGAACAGACATACGAATGAATGATTTTTCTTAACAGTAAAAGAAGACGTTTGGCCAATTCAGAAGCAGGTGAAGTATCGGAGATTGGTTTTAACGAGTAAGTTATTATGATATAAGTGTCGCTTGAACCTGACATTATTATTGTTTCGTTTATATAACTTTCATATACATTATTACATATTTCTTAAGAAATAATCATGGCTAAGTCCATACCAGCCCTTACTGAAATACTTTCTACTCCAAGTACGGTTGCCTTTGCGAATCTCCACTCAAGCCAGTTAATAAATGCAAACAAGAGATGAGGAATAAGACTTTTCCAAAATGTCAGGTCCGTGGGTTCGCCAAAGAAGTTTATTCCGATATGGTCCCATTTAAACTTGGTAAAGATCTGATGAAGAACTTCGGCGATATAAAACATAACTCTTCAATAAATGACGGCAAATCTCTCAGGATTGCTGCAACCGCATTTATGTTTATTGTGCATCACTATAGAACATGCCCACTAAGTAGGTACCACAACTAAAAAGTTAAAAATAAAATCTTTTTACAAAAAATACAACCCGAATTCCACATAAAAAAACTTTATTACAAATAACTTCAATTTCGGAAGTCAGTGTTTTCGTTTCTTCGTTTTTTGACACCGCCTTCCGAAAGTGAAGTAATTTTTTACTTTGAAGTTATTTTTCACTTTGAAGTGTTTTTATTTGGAAGTCGGTTGTATTTTTTTGTAAAAAAAGTTATTTTACACCAACCACGTAAGTAGTATTCTGGCACGTTCGGGTTTATATGTCTTGATGTTTTTGGGTCCGGCCATGTTCCAAACAATCTGAGTCGTGGTTCTCGACAGCCCGAATGATAAATAACCACCTAGGACCACGCCTGCAAGTAGGTACTTATTGAGCTGCTCCAATTAATTTTGTTTTTTTATTATATTTTGCACCGTGAATTATGTTATTAAAATTTTTAATAAATTTTTTTTTGGTTTTCTTCCAATGACAAGAATATTTACTTTTTAAAGTATTATATTATTTTATTTTAATTATTGTGAATGTGAAAACTATGTGGATCATTCTTTTTTTGTTTTTTTTTTTTATTTAAATTTATCTTAGTTTTTAATCATGGTCTGGCAGTTTGAGTAGTTTATGCGGCCTACCCGAATGTCCTTTCTTTGGTATTGTTCGTCGAATCGTTGAGCTCCTTAAATTTTGAGTTGAGCTGCTCGGTTATTGACAAATGCGTGCACTGACTGGACGGGTCCACTCAATCTGGGTGGTTCTTTCCTCAAAAGACTCTTCACATGATCTAACCAATATTTTGTCTGGACTTTAAAAGAGACTGTGACCTCTGAGTTTGTTTCGGCCTTTCTTCTCAGAGTAGTCAGATAGGAAACGCCGACCTCATCTAGTTTTAAAACATATGTTCGACATGTAAAAGTATTTGTACAAACCAACTTACAGAAATAAAATCATTTATCATTATCATTATCAATTGTTTGTAAATAAAATGTAATGTTAATAAAATTGCTCGTATTTTTTTTCGCCCTGTCTATTACTTTTTAACTCTATGTAAAAATGCAACATGTGAACAGACAGTATCACGGCTGTTGCACGCTATACACAAAAACTCAGTATATAACTACTTCGAACAATATTTTCCAGGAGAAAGCAAAAAATATGTACTATTATATAAATTGAAAAGGCTTTTGGAAAATAATCTTGTGTTCGGGAACTACATAAAATTATAACACTTATAGTGATAGAGTTATAATATTAAAATAACCCATACAAAAATACGCACACACATATTATCTAATAATCATAGTAAACATTTTCTCCATGTTCTTACGTAGTTTTATAAACCTAAAGGTTTTACTACGTTGAATAGCTTGCCTAAATAGAGCAACTAACCATTTCAAAGCCTAGTACGTTAGTTTTTTTTTTCACCTAACTGCGGTGGACCCCAAAAGTACGGTTATTCAAAATTTGATGGGTCTACTCTGCTATAAATTTGAGTATCTGGGTATAAAACCATCATAAAGAAGTTGGTTCAAAATGTCACCTAATATTAATATTTTTTAATTCAAAATTTTAATATTTATTCAATTTACACGGCAAGAACTTGTATGACACTAGCCAGATTGCCTATTTTAGTGATCTTTATTTTCGTAGCAATAAGGTTGCATTCATAGGCAAAATAATAGTGAACGATATGAAGTCAGATGCCAGCCGCAAGTTTGAAATAAGAACTTGCGCAGTAATGTTTTTGTAAAAACCATCGGAAGAGTCCGTTTATGATGCGGGCCCCTGTGGTCGGCCTTGTGAATTTAATTTTCTCAAACATGCTTGGAAATGTGAGTATTATTTTGACAACCTTCTTCGAGATAAATCGAAATTGCTGTACTGGCCAAATATATGCGAGCAGCGGCCGGAAAAAGTTGTATGAAAATCCATATCTGTCGTTTGCAGCGGCCAAATAAATTACATAGTAAACTCATATCTGTCGTGTAATTTAAAAATGGAACGATCTTCTACTCCGAATCATGGCAACCAAGGAGGTAACTTATCAAAGGTTTTATTTAAATTTCGAACTGGCTTGCAAATAGAAAGCTTTGTATTGAAAAAAAAACAAATGAACACTTTAAGGCTTAGCACGCACTGCGATTTTTATTTGCGGGGATTTTTGGAGTATTATTACCGCGTGATTTTTTTACCGCAACGCGTGCGGCTTCATACGATTCCATAGGTCGCAGAATGGGCCGAAAAAAAAATCTCGCGAATGAAAATCGCAGTGTGTGTTAAGCCAACGCGGGAATAATTATTGTTGTTCGATTTTCTTCATTGATTTTGAAAAGTAATTGTATTTGACAAAATGAGTTCTAGGTACTACTTAGTTTTAATTTCCGCGCATTATTTGAGAAAAGCACTATACAAGCCTTGGCCACAACTAGGCATTGATGGACTTATGTATGTGTGCCTCGGCTTCGCCTCGGCCCACATTTACACGTTCGTCCATCAATGCCTCTTTTGCTGGCCGCTGCAGTAATGTACTATTTCAAATACTTTTCGTTCCAATTTAAAGTTTTCCCCTAAGCTGTCAATGACAGTGGGCGTGGCTTAGAACCTCAGATGTCGATTGTCAACTGTTCGAATACAGCCCCTTATATGATTGTCTGCCAGTGTACCTTGTGAACATTGATAGGCAGGCTTGCGTGATCGACCGTGCAGTAGGTAAGTACGAGTACATAGTTGTGTTCTCTCGGCAATGACAATGACTGGCAACCGTGTCATGTTTATGTTAGAACACAGCATAAATAGTTAACGTACCATATTTATTTAGTTGTAGTAAAATCTACTGTATTCTACATTGTTTTCCTATTAGTGTCCTTACGTTTTATGATTATTTCTATAGGTGGGAATAACCTAATATACTAATATTACAAATGAAAAAGTGTTTATTCACAGAAAAAAAAATTGTTTCAATTTAAATATTACCTCTATCAAACTGCAAAGCAGTTTGTTGGCAGACGTAACTCCTTTTTTTATATGGTATGTTTTTATATCTTAGGTTAGTCGTTCACTTTTCTTCTTTTCCTGGTCTCACACACTATTTGTCTACATTTATTCTTCATTTCTCCTTTTCGCGGGTCTGCTGGTAGAAATTTCTAAAGAATAAAGTAGTACCCTTGTACTCCTTTGTCATTATGTGTTTTCTGTATGTATTTTCTGTGTGTACGTTAATAATAAAATAATAAATAAATAAATACTTCTAAGATAAAAAATACTCCGAAATATTCTTCTAGTAATATCTGAACTCATATAGAATATAAGAGGCAAAATTTAATAGGAGAATACTGAGGGTCATGACAAGGTAAAATTTAATGATACAGATCTAGGATCGGCTGACACGGTAACAAGCATGTCCAAGGAACTAACAATAAATCGAGCGAAATAGAAAATGCTACCGTAATGGCCAAAATTCAACTGAATAAAGATAAAATACTAACTCTTTTTGACACTTCGATTAAAGTTCATATTAAAGAAGTACCTATAGGTCAATCAATTTACCTAGACTTTTCCAAATATGAAAAATTGTGAGAAGTGTTGCCGCGTGGTAACGGCCTCGCCTGACGTGTCGTAGATCGTAGGTCCGAACCCAGGCAGCCACTTTACTTTGTGTAAATTATTTCATCATGACTGCTCTAAAAACGGTGAAAGCAAACATCGTGAGGAATCCGGCATGTCCTAGAACCAAAAAATCGAAGATATATGATATTCACTAACCCGCACTGGGCGCGCGTGATGGTATTAAGGCCCATCCCCTCTCTCATAGACAGGAGGCCTGTGTCCCTGCAGTGGGAATATTAAATGGCTGATGATGAAGATGATGATAGTGTCGGCTTCAGGTCCACCTGGATGTTGAATGCCAGTATTTTACAAGGAGTGATTATCTGTCTTACCTCCAGAACCCAGAAGCTGGGTATGACGATACCATATACAAATGATAGTTAGGATCAACAGCTTATCGAGATTTCCGAGGCACGGAGGATTGAAATGGATTGTCACCCCACGATCGTCCACGGGCTGACCTCAATAATTGCCACTTTTTTGGTCAGGGTTACCCTAGTCAGTCATTCTTCCATACAAACGGTGTACGCTCAAAATATAAAATGATAGCAATTTGTCTTATCATTATCTAGCCCTGTATGGAAACAAAAAAGTAAAAAAACGTGTATTTGAAAGTTATTTCAACGTTATTAACCCTTATTACAACGTACCTTTGGTCGAAAATAAATACCATAAAAAGAAGGAAAATTGCAAAGAATTTTATTTTAAACAAAAACATTCAGTTCAGTTTTTTCATGATACTCATACTCCCAAAAGTCTGTTTATAAAATTTCACGCACTCCTTTTCGTTCTAAATCATTATCAATTTATTATTTTTATACCATGAGTTTGTATTCGTACGCGCACTAGCTTCTTACTGCACATCATCACTGCGTCTATATCTTTCGTACGTGTTGTCGGATGAGATAGCATGCATTTTAAACCCGGCCACAAAATAGTTCGTGCCGCCGACTAGGGCAACCTTAACCTCTACGATCGTCAAATTACCAACAGGTAAAAGACTAAAAGAATCTATGAGTGTTGGATAAATCTCAATGACAATAAGTGATTTTCCTTTTCAAATTACTTCTCAAAGAAATTACACCTTCCGTCGACCTCCGCCATCCATTCTATGAGCGCTCGTGATGAAGGCTGTGTGCAGCGTTCTTCAGCAAATATTTCGAAGAATGGCTTCTCTGATGAATCTGATGTGGCTACCTGAAATCATTAAATATTTTTGTGAATAATCATAAAGTGCTATTATGCTGTTGCTATCTTCGATCAACAATAACCAACTAGATAACGGTCACATACAAACTCAATGCTAAATTCTACCCGCGTGAATATATACCTACAACCCTACATTTACAATACTTTACTATTTACTGCAGTGTCTCAAGACAAACGTCTATGACCACTGTGTGTTGCCAGTGATACCCTATGGGACCGAGACGTGGTCGCTCACAATGGGCCTTATAAGAAAGCTTAAAGTTACCCAAAGGGCAATGGAGAGGGCTATGCTCGGCATTTCCTTGCGTGATCACGTCAGAAATGATGATATCCGCAGGAGAACCAAAGTTATCGACATAGCCCGAAGAATTGCCAAAATTAAGTGGCAGTGGGCAGGGCACATTGCTCGCAGAACGGATGGCCTTTGGGGCCAAAAAGTTCTGGAATGGCGACCGCAAACCAGAAGACTATACGTTGGAAGGCCTCCGAGTAGGTGGACCGATGATCTGGTTAAGGTTGGTGGAAGAAACTGGATGCGAGACGCATAGGATCGGTCAATGTGGCGACGCGCAACGCCTGGGGGAGGCCTTATGTCCAGCAGTGGACGTCTTTCGGCTGAAATGATGATGATGACTATGACATACTGAACAAAATAAGAGCTCACGTCTCAAGTGAGCTGTTATGTACCTAGACGTGTTTATTGGGTCTACCCCCCATTTAGCTGGTACTGATAATCGAAGGTTGCTATGGTCTACTTAAATTGTAATGAATGATTTTGTATAGTTTTAATTTTCAAGCTTCGCATACTACTATGCAAATACTGCTTTTCCATATTATCAAAGACAAAGATATTTTATTTCAACTCGGCCACCAAGCGGCACTTTTAAACGTTAGTAGATACATTAAAATTTACAAGAAATAAAAATTGATTCTACCGTGCATTCGGAAAGTAGCTTGTTATGGAGAAGAACGCACAAGAAACTACTACTACTAGTTTTTTTACAATATTTAGGTATATAAGTACATACATTAATAAATTCATACGTGTGAGGCCAATGCACCCAGAATCACTACTATACTACGTACAGGTACAAAGTATTAAAAATACTCACACATGTACTGTGCAGTTACATAATAGGTACTACAAAAACATTAGCATCCGAAGCAGTTAAGTTAAGACCAATTCCAACTGACGGCGCCCGTTCACGAACATGACGCATGAATCGGCACCACCCAGCTCAAACATCATGAAGGGAACCGAATGATCCAACACACGCGCCACCATAAGAGTAACATTTGAGAAAGCATGACACACTCAACGAACGACACAAAGTTACAGCAAATGGTAGATTTACAGTTGGGTACATAGTACTCACACTCGTGCTGCGCAGTTATACAATACTAAAAGAAATTGGGTCTATATAATACAAATACTCGTATATTCATACAGTCTTAAGCAGGTCCAAAAATCTTCAAAACAATAATGTTCTGCATATCACTTGTTTTTGTGCCCTAGTGGTTGTGGAGCAAGACTAGCATTAAACTAAGCATTTTTATCAGTGATGTAATCCCCCAACTTATAATATGCCTGCCTGCATAGTGTGCGTTTTATACAAGTTATAAATATCGTCTCATTCAGCTCTGGAATGTGGAGAGGAATTTTATTGTAACATTGTAACATGGATAAAGTGAGAAATTAGTATATTAGAGGCAGTTTGAAAGTGGCGCCAGTGACAGAAAAGTTAAAGGGAAACCGTTTGTCCTGGTATGGTCATGTGATGAGGAGGGATGATACGCGTGTTACTTAAAGAGTTATGAATATAAATATGGATGGATGGAGAGGAAGAGGAAGGCCAAAGAAAAGATGAATGGACTGTGTGATATTTATTTATTTTATTTTTTATTTATTTAAAATAGAAACGTTGCCCCACACTAGAAATTTCTTCCTGTATCGTGGGTGCGTTTACAAACATATAAACTCACATACACAACACCCAGAGCCGGAACAACTATCTGTAGGTCATACAAATATTTGTTCCGTGCGGGAATCGAACCCGCGACACGCAGCGCAGCAGTCAATCGCTCAACCACTGCGCCAACCGTGCGCCCAAATGATATGATATGAAGGAAATGGGAGTCAGTAATAGCGTGACAGGGGACAGAACGGTATGGAGGAAGAAAACGTGTTGCGCCGACCCCAAGTAACATGGGATAAGGGCAGGAAGATGATGATGATGATGATTTTGTACAGTACCCCATGAAAGATGAGGCTACTTTAGCCAGTCTGAAACCTGGTTGAACTAATTGTTCCCTATTTCTAGTGATGTGATTATGTCTATCTCCGTTTTTACTAAAAAGATGTAAATTCTTTCTCACGTACATGATGTTTACAAAAATATATTGACAAGGAACCGTCATGATGTTTATGCCCTTAAATGGGGACTCCATAGAGAATCGCGCCGGCGAAGATTGTATATCGCTCAGATGGCTCGTTTTTGCAGAATAAAAATTGAATCAATATCTGCAGCCCTTCCCCATAATAAAATACCGTAAGACATTATACTATGAAAGTAACTAATATAGACCAGCCTCGCGTTATCTACATCACTAAATTGACGAATCTTCCTAACAGCATAAGCTGCCGAAATTCGCCACCGTGAAAAGTGATATTAAATGAGGACCCCGTTGTAACCTTGAGTCTAGCGTGATCCCCAGGAAAACCGTTTTATCGACGAATTCTAGCTTCTCCTTGTTTAATATAATGTCACAATCAGTACTTTTGACATTCGGCAAGGAATATCTCTTCGTAAAACCCAAAACAACACACTAGTAGGTTTTATTTGTTAAATGAAGTATTCCAGAAAACTTGAGTACTTGCCTAAATGACACCTATTGTTATGCTAAAACGCGAATTGTATAGCTGAAAGATCTTTTGGGTTTTTCTCTGTTGCAAATTATATTGTTTCATCTATAATAGTATTAATACCCATATTTAAAATATTTTATCTTAAAGTGTATACTCCGTGAAAATCGATACCTGCTCAAGAGTCACGGATAGGAATTAAAATAACAAAGTAGTCGCTTAGCATTGAATGAATAGCACTTTTGTTAATAAGTGACAAGCGGAATAATGAGGTTTCGAGTTTTCCTTGAAAATAAAAAAGTCAATAAGTAAGCTTAAATTATGTAAAATCTGAACTGTTAAATAATTCATTTTCTTATTAGATCTGTCTCGTAACTGAAACGGCTGTTGTATTTTATGTTTACTTTTTTTTTGTGCCAGGTAAGTCCTAAGTCGTAAGGCAGTTGACAGCGAGGCGGCGGAGTTTTTCGATGGCATATTTTAGTTAAGACAAGATATTTTTAGGCTTAGTTACTAATAGCTAGTCTAGTATTTTGTACACTCTGATTTATGATCCACGTAAATAAATATAGTTCTTCCTTTAAAGGTAAGTTTATTTTATTTAGAATTTTCATAATCTGCCAAGACTTTGTCCAAATATATTGAGTGTGGCTTCCAATATATTGGAACGAAATCATTGATATGTTGCATCGAGCAATTTGTTTATTTGGCCTTCATAAGTCCATAACCCATTTACAGGGTAATACGGTACCCATTAGTAAGAATAATTAAGTGTATCTAGTATTAATATTTACTTTTTAATAACCGACTACGAACGAAAATAATAATAATCACCGAAAACGGTGATTTTCTTGTGTCAAACTAAATATATCTTAAAAAATCTTGTGTATAAATGAAAGTAGTATTTTACAACAACTTAAACATTACGTTATTAATTTTCTTCTTTCTAAGTTTCTAAAAGAAACTTTACTCAAAACTTTAACATCTATTTTGGTTCTTAGACCCAATATCACTGATCAAATTCAGGACCACGAACCTGTAATTTATTAAAAGCAGCTGAAGCAACTTCTCCAGTATCGGTTGCGACTGCTACCAGCGAAACACCATCTAATGCTGCGTCTGCGCATAGTTCTAGTAGTTCTTCAGCTGCTACTGGGTTCTTGTTTACTTCTGTACCGATGCACACTGATTCATCCTGACAGAAGGCTTCTCTTATAACCTAAAATATTTAAAATTATAGCAAGAAATTTTTGACCCATGGGTTCAGGACTTCTGGAGTTCGTGGTGTGTGCTAACACGTGCCCGGTACAGGAGGACACCGTGGAGTTTTAGCGGATTGGAGTCCCACATAATAGCACTCTCTCCAAGGCTCGCCAAGTTCGGTCCATGAATGTCTGATCATCCATTAATACCGAGATCTTTTTATACCACGGAATGTATGTTAAACCGTTGGCCCCGGCTGTCATGAAATGATTGTTGACATAAGTTTTTAAACTGTCATGGTCACTAACACTAATATTAACATTATAAGCGGGATTGTTGACAGTCCATACGAGTAAGCATTCTGCATCGAAACCAAGATCTGGTATTCACTGGATAGGTTTAGTTTCCATGCCACAAAAAGTATTTGAAATCGCCACTTCTACTGGCTTTTTCGAGGATTTAAAATAAAATACGAGAACGGCTAACCATAAGTTCTCAAGTGTCATTAACAAAGGTAGTGTGAGTACCCTTTAAGCGGATAAAAGTATAATTTCAAGTATGTGGTGAGGGGAGACTATGAAGAAGGGCGCGCATTGTCGGATGGGTACCTATAGTTTATTTGGAACATATTCAAGTTGGATATCCCTTGTAGGTAAGTTAGTCTTCTTGTATGTTTGTAGTTCAATTTACCAGATTTAACGTCAATCCATATTAATTTTATAATTACGAAAGTTATTATGTCTGTTTGTTTCATTGAAGCTAGTAAGTAATCAATACATCTTCTGTAATACCACTGTTAGTAAAATGTTTTATTTTAACTCTTTCAGGTTTTTTTTTATTTAATGCTCCAAATGTTTTAACTACCATATTTATGTAATTTTTCTTCAAAACCGAGTAAACTTTGATCAATTTATTTCTCCTAAAATAATTCTTTAATTCCAACCAGTAGTTCCTGAGATTAACACGTTCAAACAAACAAACTCTTCAGCTTTATAATATTAGTATAGATAAAAACGCTAAAATAATAAATATTATAATAAAATTTTGTGTTACTGATGTAAAATTCGAAAATTGTTTTAACGATCGCACAACTTTGTCAAATTTTGACAAGCCGCAGCTATCGCCGACTAACAAATACTACGGAGTTTTTGGCGGCATTTTTTCGGGTGAAGTTCAGCGGCTATTGGTAATTGTGATATAAAATTGGTGTAGTTTTGTGTCTCAACTGTCTACGCAAATGGTCAATATGTAAAATCATTGACAGTTACTCCACAAAACTAAAAAAATAGAATCTGTTACATCAGCATTCAAATGCATATTATTGAATTCAAGAAAGGTATTATGCACTGAAGACGAGGCGTTTCATAATACCCATGAGTCTTGACAACACGAAATTGGCAGGAATTGACTTCGGCAAATTGCCATTAAAAAAAAACAAATACTACTTTCTGTCTTGGACATTCGTTTCTTGTGGGACAGGTTAATTACCTGATACTACAGAAAAAAGGTAGCTTACTAATGAAATCCCTGTACAATAATAATAATAAAACAGTAGCTGGAAACATCCTTTTTCGGCAAACATGTAAACTGGCAGTTACCTTCGGTCCATGAAGGTCTGTTCCTCATTTAATATTCAGAAAAACGTCACGTGTACGACCTAGCCGACACACATTTTAGCTTGGCGGCCATGTTGAAATATTTCTCTGTAGCCTAATTCAGTGAGGCCAAATTTATCACAGCCAGTGAAATATAGAGTAAGGTAAGGTACTGTTTCTTACTATATCTCAAGGGTTTAACTCATGTAGGAAAAAGGCCATTTCTATCCCGATTTTATGGCATTTTTAAATAGACTCAGTGGTGTGCGATTTATAGACTAGTTTACAGTGACACAACATTGTCGATTTGATTTATAATGTAGGATACTAACCTAGGTACTACCTAGTACTAATCTGTCTACTTAACTAACCAGCACTGGATTCGCGTGGTGCATTAGAATCCACTCCCTCTTAATGAAAGGAGGCCTGTGTCTCAACAGTGGGCTTATAATAGGCTCATATTATGTTCATAGTTAATACTTTTACGAAGCTTATATTAGAATTATACTGAGTTTACGTCTAATATAGCTTGTTCCTTTTAAAAAATCGTCAATCATCAAAAAACTTTCTCCCTTATTTTATATGAAACTCGCCACACAAAATATTACTTATATTCCAATAAAGTTAAAGTTGAAGTACTCGAACAGCTTCAATGATATGACAAGTCAGGTCCGAGCAATACAGTCGATTCAGCCGAAAGCAATCAGTAGGCGAGCCACGCGAACGATATTCAATTTCTCAAGTGCTAACAGCCATCGTAGCTATATAAAGTGTTCTCACATTTAACTAGAAGAATTTCTTAGCCCTCTCACATTAGTTCTAAGTGCTTTTTAAATTTCTCACGGATGTAATAAAGGGTGATAGATACCGAGTACTCGTCTAGTCGACGAGATTCGAAATTTTCATACAGATATTATCTGAATCGGGTTTCTTGATTCCGATACGATTGTACGTGTTTTGAAGTCTGAAATAGAAAAAAGTACATGTGGGAAAGTTTTGACATGGATAGTGAAACTTTGTGAAGTTTTTAGAATGAATGTTATCAAATTGTATGAGGCATTCTCAAGAGAATATTTTATTTTAAATGCTCAAAACTTTCTTAAAGTGCCTTATTTTAGCGTGAATGCGTAAGTGAATTAATGAAGCATCAATAAAAAAATCAGGCATTATTTGAAGCACAGAACAAAACTGATAGCCCAGTCAAAATAGCGAGTTATTCAAGGTCAAAGGGCCCCAAAATCAGTTTTCTGTTTTCAATTGCAGTAAAATAAAAATAATGAATAAATAAAATTTATAAAATATAAATTGAAGTCTAGGCAAGTTATGATTTTACTGCAATTTGTGCTGAGGGCAAGTAATTGTATGAAGATTAGGAAGCTGACTTTTAGACTGAGATCAAACCAAATATCCAATGGGTTCTCATTGAGTCTTCCAACTAGAATACGCATCGTAACAAGAATCTGCTCAAACAAGAATCTGTCCTAAACCGAATAATCCCTGTAAATAGTCAACTTGTCAGATATAGCATAGCCAGTCTTTACCGTTTTCCAGCTCTTGTGGACTCATTTGTCACAATTTGGTCAAGTTTGAACAAGTTATAGTTTATCAGAGTAATCTGATTTATGTTCTTTTATTGTTTTTTAGGGTTCCCAAAGGTAAAAACGGCACCCTATTACTAAGACTCCGCGGTCCGTCTGCCTGTCTGTCTGTATGTTTGCCTGTCCGTCTGTCACCAGGCTGTATCTCATGAACAGTTGAAATTTTAACAGGTAATTTATTTCTGTTGCTGCTATAACAATAAATACTAAAAACAGAATAAAATAAATATTTAAGTAGGGCTCCCATACAACAAACGTGATTTTTTGCCGTTTATTGCAATAATATTACGGTACCGGTAGGTGCGAGTCCGACTCGCACTTGGCCGGTTTTTAATTGATAGGCTTGCGCTAGACCACTTTCTCACCTGATGGTAAGCGATGATGGGGTCGAAGGTGAAGCACGGTTGCCTTAAAGTAATGTAGCTATTTACCCTTGACCTGAAGTATCCTACGTTGTAGCTATCAGGAAACACAGACGCACGCACGAATTCGAGAGTCTGGCACGGAATTCAACTCCTTAGCTGTACGCACAATAAAAGTATTCCCAAAACGTTTAGTGCGTATGAGTGTGATGTCCACCATATAGCGATGGTGCATCGCCGTACATTTTATAGATCGATAATAGAACGGGCTAGGCGGAATTAGATCATGTAATTCCATCGCACACTCCCCGAAATGCAACCGATAAACCCGACAAGCTGGCAATTCGGTGACCATGTTCAAGGCTCTTGAGCTTTGACTGGACAAGTTATAACACATATTTTGTTCAAGGAGAATCTTTGTTAAAAAAATGTTATGTTATGTAGCTGACTTGAATTGCCGCTAATGGTATTTTGTTTCTCCCTTAACTTAAACAAATTTAATTTGTCCGGCCTACTTGCTCTTCTTCCGAATGAAGGGCATTCAGCTTTTGATTTAACCATCAATATATACTTTATACTTTTCTTTTTAAACCAAAATCAGACCAGCCAACTGATACCAACGACCCTACATATATTTTTATTTTTAACGTAGTTCGGTTCAGGTTAAACTTTAACCATTAAAACTAATTGTCAACTATGAACTTATTTTCCCCGAACCCAAATCTACGTTACATAGTGCCTTATTGCCGATGAGTTTCTTAGCCGGTTTTTCGATCGACTCAAGTGCACTAAGCTGTTACTTGGAAGATCCGTCCCAGAGATGTGAACCGTACTCGATACATGATCGAACTCGCGCTAAATACAAGTTGGACAGATGCTGGCGTGAAGTGCCGTATCTCCTTTTTTTCCTTTGCTCGGATCCCCAACTTTACGAAAGCCAGCTTGTTCTTTGGCTCAACGTATGGGCCAAAGTTGAAGGTCGATGTCAACATAACGCCAATAAGCTCAAGATACTCTGTTATTGGCACGGTTACACCTCGAACGGAAGGAACCGAATGGAATTGGCTCTTTTTAGTGAAGAAAAGACGCGTCTGAGTTTTAACAGCAATGATCCTGACCAGATTGGTATCGACCCATTCGGAGACTATCTTCAAGGACAGGTTAAAGCACTCCTTCATAAACTCATGGAGTGATTGGATCTGAGGCGCAGTAGCCCGTATATTGGACGAAGTACCTTGCAGCAATAGTGCTGTCGCCTGCATACTCAAATGTTTTAGCAGATCGTTTATGTGCAACAAAAATAATGTTGCTGAGAGTACTGAACCCTCAGGGACCCCGGCCTTAATATCCAATTAGTCCGATGAACAGCCGTCGATAACCACTCGAAGGGACCGATCCTTTTATGAAAATACATCGATACATCAAGTCAATCAATAGGTTTTTAAAGCATCTGATCGATTCGATGCATCGATTAAAATGAAACCTATTCGGCGTATATCGAATATCCCTATTGGACACTACAATACTTTACCCGGTAACGAGGTATAGGTTTTTCTGCATACTTCTCCGTTGTGGATGAAAGACCTGATTATTAAGTAGATTTTAGACCCTGTAATAATCACAATGCTCAGAAGTCAACACTTTTTGATAATATAAAAATAATCACAATAGCCATCTGTACTTTATAGAGTCATTCTTCAAAATAATAATTTCGCGCTGAAAGCTGATTATATTTATGAAAGAATCGCCTTCGGTGTTTTTGAATAGAGGTCGCTTTTACAAGAAGATTTTCTCCCTGATATCTTTGTGTTTGATATTTTCGTCTTATTCTCTTTTGTATTCCAGATAATTAATCGGCCGTGTATTAAATAAGTTGTCAGAAACAGAGATTATGATTAAACGAGACAAAATTTAATTTATTCTAGCTCTGGATGAATTCATAGAATGGGTAAAAATACGCTTTAGGATTTTCTCGTGCAGCTCAAAGATAAATAGCTCTTTTGAGAACTTAATGATGTCATATTTTAGAAGGGTACTTAAAATTGTATAACAGATACTTAAATATTGTTATGCTTGCAAGAAATATGTACTTATTACATGATACAGTACATTTTAATTTTAAAGGTTTTATTTCCAAGTTATTCTTAATCAGAAACATGAGAAAAATTCCTTAAAAAATAGCAGCATGGCTTCTAAACCAAAAACATAGTAGATGATGATTATTTCAAAGGGAGTTATTACTTCTCGGCACAGGATATTCTCGTGTGGGATTCAGTGTTAATTAAAAGTAGATTACCCTGAATCCCGCACGAGAATATTTATCTAAAAACTAATAAATTGATATTAATCAGTAAAGGAATCCGTAAAGGATCCTTTATCATAAATATCGATTATATTTTAAATGATAGTAATAGAAAACATTTAACATTATAAAAATATGATAACCCACGGTTTTGGAAACAGGGTATAAGCTACCGGTACGTGGCCAGGGTTCCTGAGAAAGGAACCCCTTAGCGATACGCGCCGTGTCCAACAGCACCGTTTTCTAGAACAAACTCTTGATCCATCGATCCAACTACCCAACGAAAGCTTCCTCAGATGCTAGTCGAGGCTCTTGGCAGTTATACTATGAGCCGTCAAGACTATTGGGGCAATGACCGCTTTATTAACAATATCATATTATTAATTCTTTATTTCCGAACTTACAGGAAGTATCTAATAATTGGCATCCAGAAAACACCCTTTGTATCTGCAATTTGTACAGTTTTTCTATAGCTGCTGTAAAACTTATCTGTTTTTGTACGATTAAATTTGCCTATTCCTTATTTATATACAGAATTTGCACACCATAACTCATGATCACATTGTTTGGTCTTTATATTCAAATTTTGGTCGGTGGGTCGTCTTAGGGGGTAACTAATGAGAATATTTTTTATTTGAACATACGTGATTATTATTTACACAATACGATTCCACGAGTGAATTTCACAAACAGCTCATACTCACCAAAGTCTATCCCTATCAATTTGAATCGCTTTTTCAAACCGAAAAATCCAATCGTAGTTTTTGCTTACTCCCGAAGCAACCTTTTCGATACTAAACCAATCTATGGATACCTAAAAAAGTACGTTTCCTTTGTGACGTAAAGTTAATTAATTAAAAGTATATTATTAAAAGTAAATAATGTATATATATATCTATTTTTTGATTAACTTTTTACAGAAATATGAAAACTTTTCCACAAAGAGTTTCTACGAGCTACAGCTGCGGTTGTTTTGAAACAACACTTCTAAGATCACTGACCTCTATCATACAAGTACGCTGGATTTCATATTATCGATGACAATATGAAGACATTTTATTTTCGCCATTTTGGCGCTGATAGCAACGTGACTTAACGTGAGCGTCCATGGAACTAATATTAGAGATGGGACACAGCCTTCGGTAAATAAATACTGTTATAGACTTTATCGATCGTGAGAATAATTTAATAGGTAAGAGAAAAAAAAATCAGTTATTTTTTATGATTCAAGTTATAGAATAATTGCTTTAACGGTTAACTAAAAAATATTTTCAGTTAGATTGCAAGCTATAAACTAGTGGATAGTGTGCTAGTAATGTTATAGCAAATTGTTGTCAGATTAGTGAAATTTAAATATGGGGATTAGTTAACAACTTATCCTTAAAACTAGTATATTTGAGCAAGTATCTCCGCGCGTACACTAGTTAGTTAATACTTACAATAGTCCGGATTCACATGGTTGACGCCCATCGAATTCGTGAAGGAAACATCATTCATACAAATATTTGCGTACAAATGAGAGCGAGAAATACGTCCGTTGTAATTTACAACGGACGTGTTTCTCGCTCTCATCGCTGAGATCCTGTCTCTGTAGTGTTAAGGTGCAAATAACAGTGACATCGCATTCCAGCGAGGTGAAGACTTATGTCAGTTTTCAACTCTGTTTCAGATGCAGATATATATTGTTTGACTTCAAAATATTTGTTAATAAAATTATAATTATCATGATATTATTCAAGGATTAATTCCCGGCACAGGAACGTGGTGATTGGTACAAGAAGAGAGAGGCCTGTGCTCAGCAGTGGACGAAGTCGGGCTGGGATGATCATGATGATGATGCCAGAATTTAGTATTAAACATTGCTTTTGAACATATTATTACTGAATATTAGGCATTCGTATAATATTCATCACCAATACCAATATTATTTATTTCTTTATTTATTCATGAATAAGAGACAACCATACAGAGTAACTTAATAATAAACACAAAAAATAGACAGAAATAACGTTTAAAGTAATTTTGACAATAAAATTTAGGCAAGTCAACAGTTGGAGAATGTGAAAAGTAGATTGTAAAAATGGTTTAGTTGTCTTTGGAGTGATTCGCCCTATCCCCTCATTCTAGTCTAAAACTGTATAGCAGCGGATAGTCTTCCTCAGCCTTAGAACAACAGATTCTCACAAGGTTCCAGTTACGGTTAAACATAATTAAGCAGATTGATTACGTAATAAAATTTAATAATAATAATAAATTCATTTATTTGCAAACAAGTGTCACAGATACATAAAAGCTCTGCCTCCTGAACTAGGTAGTTAACCTGTATCTCAGAAGAATAATAATAATATAATAATTAATAATTATTAATAATATAATAATTTAGTACAGTTATATTAATTAAGTGACATGATTGGAGTTGTCTGTGTTGTTTTGTGTTTGGATTTGGGTGTAGGAATATGCATATGTTATAAGTATGTTTCTGTATGTGTAAAGTTATGTGTGCTTTATTAATTATGTGCCCTGTTATAGCAAATTATTTAGTAGATTTTCAGTGCTGTTGTAGTCTAGTGTTTTCAAATATGTATCTATATATCTCTTTCGCATGTTTAGCTATCAAGATTCTTCAATCTTAGATCTTTACTTACTTTGTTGTAGAGGCTAGGTCCGAGATAATTGTGAAATTTTTGTTCAAAAGAGGATCTATATTTTGGTATGTTATAAACTATATCCAATCGTCTCTTTTTTGCAAAGTGCGGTTTTACTTGATTTTGTGCCGTGATCTCTAGTTTAATGAATAATTTTCGTACCGTGAGGACTCCCAGTTCTGAGTAAAGTAGGTGTGTCGGATAAGTTTACTTTTTGCGGCAAATAACTTTAAGTACCATGCGTTGGGCTCTTTCGACAAACAACAGGGTGGTTTTTGAAGTTCCTCCCCATACATTCAAGCTGTATATAAGAATAGACTGACATAGTGCTAAATTGATTTTTATTAGTAGCTTAATGTCACATACATTTCCAATCGTTTTAAAAATATAAATTAACTTTCTTGCACGATTACTTAGTTTCATGACGTATTCTTTCCAGTTTAAGTTATGGTCTACTATCACACCGAGATATCTTATGGAATTAGTTCTGGTGATTGGGTTAAAATGACAGGTACTTGGATTGTTGCGATTGTGAGTTTGTATAATTATTGAGTTAGGAGAAGGTTGAGTTCTGCCGTTAATTGTGAATGTAATAAATTTAGTTTTGTCAAGATTGAGTGTCAACAAATGATTGTCCAGCCAAGAAGTTACTAAAGCAAAACCTTCATTTGCTGCTTCGGTTACATTTTGCCACGTGTTGGAGCTGAACAATAATACTGTGTCATCTGCAAATGTTATTAGTTGACCATTTTTTTAAACCAAATTGCAGGTCATTAATATATATTAAAAACAACGTAGGACCCATTACACTACCTTGAGGCACACCGAAGGTAACATTTTCCTCATGGCTTACACTGTTACCAATTTTTATAACCTTTGTTCGTTTTGTCAAGTAACCTTGGAAAAGTTGGAGAGGTATTCCTCGAATTCCTAAGGTCTCGAGTTTGTTCAGGAGGATGGGTACAGAGACGGTGTCGAAGGCCTTTGCAAGGGCTAGGAATATACTTAGAGACTTCTGTCCCCTATCCATGTTTTCGACTTCATACGAAGTTAGTGTGTGAAGAGCATCGGTGGTATATGAGATATTTATTTGCAACTTTACGAGAAGGCAATACAGTAGATGAGTGATACGCCTTGCCAAGTCTACTATTTCGATATTTGTCTAATTTAAAAATATCTCTAATACTGATATATTAGTTACAATATTATATATTTCCAGGCGAATATATTAGTTTTACCTAATCTTGCGATATATCGGTATTAACCTATCTTTAAATGTGTCAATTTTAGTTCCTAAGACGCTCGAGCGGGGCGCTTTGAATCAGCACAAAAATCAACTGTGATTTCATACAGTATATTTAGTCCAGCGTACTTACTTGTATAATAGAGGTCAGTGTCTATGATGCATTCGAATATTTGTATAGAGTTTTCTTTCTTTTACATTACTCTCAATTTGGAGTAAACACTAGCGACTGATTTAAAGCGAGAATTACTATGATTTTCTATCTGTCTATTTTCTCAACAAAATCAAGCATTTAAGAAGGACTATAATTGCTTGACAAACACCGTTCTAATTCGAAGTATAACTCGGGATTTTTCCAACACAGAAACCCAATTACCTCAGCCTGACCTGAGGATTTAACCTCAGAAGCTGTACCGAGAAGCCGTGCGACTATAGACTATAGAACTAATCAATGAGGCGTTTGGCCTTTAATAGGACCATAACTTTTACGAGCCCGAAGCTTCCGATACTAAAAGAAAAATCTTGATTAAAATAAGTACCTATACGTAGTTAAATGATAAATGATTTTATTTCTGTAAGTTGGTTTATACAAACACTTTTACATGTCGAACATATTTTTTAAAACTAGATGAGGTCGGCGTTTCCTATCTGACTAGTAGTTGTGATTGCTTGTAGTGAAAGTAGGTAACGTCTATAATGAATATGTGTGTAGGTGATAAACAGATTTTTTTTCAAGCAATAAGTATATTCTTTTTCTATTAGCATGTATTCACCTACCACCAAAAATATATAAAAGACTGATAAAAATACCGAAACACTAACTAACCCACAATTTACCAGTTATATTTATTTATAAGGGGAAAAATAATTGCAATCAACCAGTCACAAATTCAGACTCTAAATTGCTACCTGAGTACCTTGACCTGAAAATCAAATTTCGAAACCCAATTAACTTTTTTATTTTTATTCACTTAATCAATAATAAAATGTATCACACTAAACAGTCAGTGTTCTTCCTCCTCTCTCCTACT
Source organism: Orthosia cruda (assembly GCA_964057195.1). Lineage (NCBI taxonomy): Eukaryota > Metazoa > Arthropoda > Insecta > Lepidoptera > Noctuidae > Orthosia > Orthosia cruda. The sequence goes on along the minus strand of OZ059827.1, from coordinate 42,634,636 downwards.
TGATCTATGCTGTGCCAGACAGGATCTATAATTGGTTTGTTGAATCAACTTTTTTTTGTAATAAATGGAAAGATCATAATAAGCTTTCATACAAAACAATTTTTAGTTATTTTTTTTCGCTTTAAATTACAAAGTAATACCGAATTGAAAAAATTTTTTTGAATCCAGTACCGAAAACACGCCGACAGTTCACGAACAAATCCGGGCCCGTGTGACGTCACGACGTTCATTTCTACTCATTGTAGCACATAGCCATAGCTGATACAGTGTTTTGACTTTTAACCGATTCAATCTTGTTATTATCGTCAATATATTGATGAATATCAAATATATTGATCAAAAATCTCGAATCTTTAAAGTTATCGTGCTTGCTTCGTACCATTATGTACGAATATTACAAAAAACTTCCCATTATATGTGATTCACGCAATAACCAAGTACCTAGCAAACTGTACTAAAGTTTTGAGAAATGTTCTATGTCTAACTAGATTCCAGTTAGAATGTGTTAATTATGTTGTTATTTTTTAGATTCGGGTTAATTTCTTAATTTGATCATTTAAGACTGAGAAAAATAATTTTTTAAGGGAACTTTTGAGCAAAGTTGACATTGTAGTATAATTACGTAACTTGAAAACATGATTTTTTAATATTCATTATTTTAATTTTAGATGACAGATATAGGCGTAAAACTAATATTTCTGTTTGAATTGTGAAAATTGGTCGACGAATTTATAAGATATTCGAAAATGTACAGAATTAATATTCTCACGTTTTTGTTCTACAACGTGTTTTAGTGTTTGTAATTATGATATATAGATATTTGTGTTTAATATTATTAAGGGATATGTAAATAATGAAAAATACCGAAAATTTTAAGGATATTAAGCAAAAAATAAATAAAAATAAAGGCTCCACAGATTTCGGATATTTAGTGGGTGTACCTATGAAGTTTATTGCCATCTAAAGTCGAAGTTGCGCGCCAATCGTGTTTGTTTACTTTTTATTTTACACGAATATTACCTACCCATTTGTAAAAATAATTACATTATGAGAATTACTTTCTAAATGTATCTGTTAAACAACAATAACGAACACCGGTCCACTAACACCACAGAATTAATAATAGTACAACTAACACGTAATTATTCATTACGATTACTTTATTTATGCTCAAAATTTCCATCAGTTGGGTATATTATCGAAGTAAGCCTTTATGAATCCTTTATCACAAATGACTAAATAAAATTTGCTGTTATAAATAATATTGTAGCACTAATATTCGGCTTCGACACTGTATTATCGTGAAATTCCTTGAACGTTATGACGTCACCAATATGGCGACCAATCATGGCCCGTTCGTAGACAGGTGGTTCTTTTGAAAATTTTATCTATTTTCAATTGCTTATAATAAATTGAAAAAAAATATTTAAGAGATTTTTGTAACATGATATGTAAAATTTCAAAATATATTTCAAAAATCGTATTTTTTTTTTTGACTAATATAATGATTTCCGTATTATATACTTAATGATACGCAATAAAGAATTGAGAATTGAAACCTAAACCTGTCTACAACTGAGCTACAGGAAAAAATAGCCTGAACTTTTCCCACCGCCGACGATTAGCGAGCAGCGAGTAGAGCTTAAATCTAGATACGAGTTGACGAGCAGCGGGAAGCGAGTGTATAGTTCCGAGTTTTACCGCTCGGCTAAGAGTGAGTGCTTTTGTGTGGAGGGCGATTACTCGCACTACGCGCTCGCGCGGTCATCCCTGGACCTGCAGTCTCAACATAGTTAGCGATCGCTAAGTTAACTAACGATCGTTAACACTTACCGAAAAAATACGCTTTCTGTAACGACGCTTACGATAAATGCAAGTTTCATTCGAAATAGCCCATTATTTCGGCACTAGCTATTTCACTTGATTTCATCTGCAGTGACTCTGAAGTTGTTTTTGTGTGCTTAAATGCCTTTATTCTGAACTTACGTTTTTATCGCCTAGCGATTGCTGTTCCATTAATGGGCACAGTCTCCCCCAAATCCTTCCATTATTTTCCCGCGCCGTCTTGAACCTGCTCTCATGAATCATCTCGCCACCTCTTTCCAGGCCGGCCTCGACGACGCCTTCAATCTTCAGGAGCCCTCTGTGTAGTGACTATTGCCCAGCGCCCAGTCCAATCCCATTTCAGAAAATCCTACCATTTATATATTCATCTGTCTGTGTGCAAAATCGGTCACTATCTTGACTTAGCGATGTCGGTACGCTAACGATGTTCGTATTCATAGTGCGGTGATTTTATTGTAAAATTATGGCAGTTGAAAAAAATCTTTGTATTTAAGGGAAAATGGTTGACAAGATATTTAAAAAAAAACTATTTTTACTGAATATTGTACAGAACATATGTAAACCTTATCATGTTAACACTTTTTTGCATAGAAATGTCTAAGTTGCTTATACCTTTTTTAAGAATACGCATAACAAAGAAGAAAATAGTTCGCTTCCTTGCAACACAGACGTTGAACATCGTAAACAAACTGTCAATGTCAGTGACTCAATGTCAAGTTTGTTTGTACACAAAATACAACAATAAGATAGAACTGGAATTGAAAAACTGGAAAAGAACCGTATTTCTATGGTGAAGGACAGTGACACAAGCGCAGGCCCTAGCCCGAGTGCCATCAGCGTGAACGTCAGGTAATTACAACCTACAACAATTTTCGATTACTATTTTTGGTACTAATTTACGAAGTACTTTGTGTTTACTTAATGAATATCATAAATGTTTCAGGCGTACTTCGGGGCAGATTGATGCGCTTTTGGCGACTTTAAAAGCCCGTCCAATCTCCACACGGCAAAATTTTGAAACAGGCTGGAAGGAGGTTGCCGAGCTCCACAAACTTCCAAACGGATCCATCAAGTCGCCCGAGCAGTGCATGACGTTGGAAATCTCAAGTTGGTTTTTAAATGTAAGTACAAGCCACGTCAATTTTATTTATATTTAGTAGAATACATTAGGCACCCTAATTATAGGTTTGAAGAGACTTAAAAAGCTGCACCTGCACTAGTTTTTATAGTCACCATACAGGAATGGATTTTTGTTTGTATATACAATATACAAACAAAAATCCATCCATCCAAACTTTCTCATTTATAATATTAGTAAGATTTACATAACAGCGAACCACCGTGACGTAACACACTACATCAAAAACAAGATACTCAAAATCATTTTCTATTTAACAAACAAACTCGATCACACCCTTTAAACGGCTGCAGCCTTATAATACAACAGCTTCTCAGCCACTTTCTTGAAACTTGTGTCACCTATACAAAATGTGATATTCAGTACACGTCTCCTCTATTGTTAAACGAACCCCTTTGGTACTTCTTTCACATCAAAAACCTTATCTTAGAACAGTGACAATCAATTTTAAACTTTATTTTTTGAAGAAGAATGTTTAAATAAGTTTGCAGACGACAATGTTTTTGTAAGACTAGAGAAAACATTTAATAGTAGCTGTCTGAAAAAAAAACACTACGTGTGAAAATGCAAACAGTGTATTGGGAATAGTCCTGTTTTTATACCAATGGAGGGTATTAGATGTTTTAGACGCGATATACTTACCGTTTTTCTATGAAAAAGTTTTATACATTCGGTTCAGCGTTTCTTGATGGCAGCTTTTAGATATTTGAATACTGGAACATAAGTTTGTTCTTTAAAAATGGTAGCTCACCAAAACATATTTTTACTTGATACCATAGAATACCTAATATATTCTTGATGAAAGCAGTATTTTTCTCTATTAATTTAACTTATCTTTTCGTTTTTATTTTAATAGGTACTTAATTGAAGAATTACTTAATATTATAGTAATGTATTTTTACCAGTACATTTTAAATAAATGGACGACTTACGTATTTATTTTAATGAATGTTACATATTTTATCTTTCAGCTACAAAATATTACACGCCATTTATAAAACCACTAAGTCGTCAACATGTATAAGACTCAAACATTACATCTTTTCATTATACCTACCTTCAAAGCACTTAAAACATACAAAGGAATAATAATTAATGTTGTAGTTGACTTCGCCGACAAAAGAATTGAGATATAAATGGGTGCCAAGCTCTATATTTAATACTGAAATGTATTTCTAAGAACATTCAACAAATAAATTAAAACCCAATTTCTTGATTTTTCTGCTATAATAATGTTTCCTATTTAAAAATATAACTTCTTTGAACAGGCGAATTATTTACACAAAAAAGATAACTTCGGATAAATTAAAGCTCAAGATTTGACTAACGTCTACTGCTGGATAAAGGCTTCACCCAAGCGTAGCCAAATTGGCCAATCTCGAACGTCTCACAATCAGCGGATTTCCGCCATCCTCACCAGGTCATCTACCCACCTAGTGGGAGGCCTTCCAACACAGCGCTTGCCGATTTGCGGTCGCCATTCCAGAACATTTCGGCCCCATCGACCATCCGTTCCGTAAGCAATGTGCCCTGCCGACTGCCACTTAAGTTTCACAATTCTTCAGGCTATGTCGGTAACTTTATTCCTCCTGCGGCTATCCTCATTTCTGATTACATGACGCAAGGAAACTCAGAGCATAGCCCTCTTCATTGGCCTTTGGGTGACTTTCAGCTTTAGGTGACGACGCCTAATGTGAGCGACTTTCTCCATAAAACTGACTAGTAGGTGACCCCAATTTCAAAATTCACCACTTGCAGCGTCATCGTTTCGTTTCCCCAGTTTCACGTTGAAGTCTCCCATGAGAAAGGTGAAGTGAGTTTTGAAACCATGCATGTTTCTAGAGATATTCTCGTTATCGATAAATCTCGTTGTTGGGGTGTGCTAAGGTCGGGGCATAGAGCTGTTCGATCTTCAGCGAATATCTTGAGGATATTCTAAGTATAAGGTACGTCCGACAGACTCTCGTTCTTCACCACGTTATTTACAAGGGACTTGAGGACGATAAAGCCGACACCACCCTGGGTGGAGCTACCGGTCTACCTCTCGGTAACTCTTTTACCGAGAGGTTTCAAGTTACCAAATTTGAGGATTATCGAGTCATCTCTATAATACTCGATCGAAACCTGCTCAATTCCTCTTCGAGTTCGGTAATCTTCTCGACGGTCCAAAGTGTGCACTTGTTGTATGTTGCCAGTCCCAGTTTCCGGTGTTTGCTGGGTTAGCTGGATCTACTTCTTGGATTCTTACCACCCTAGCCATGGCGTAACCTCGACGTACCGTCAACTACGGTAGTGAACGTAGGCGACGGTAGACGGGCTACCGGGCACTTGGGATACTTTTTTATACGTGCTATTCATGGGGAGTTTCACCATAATCGCCACGCTTGGCAGGCGGATTGGCGATCGCAGTATGGTTGTTACAAATGCACAAAGAATCCTTTTGCCCATTATCTTGTCAGTCCCTTAGTCACTTTTTACGACAACCATGGGAAGATATGGGATGGTACTATACTATACGTCCGATGCCATACGGTACGATATATACTTAAAAACCGGTTAAAATCACGATACTCCCTTTGGTTTCGTCGTGATCAGGTAAGAATCATAACCTTCCTTTTGGCTTCGCAACAGTCGGGTAAGAATCATAACTCTCCTTTTGTTTCCACCTTAGTCGGTTAAGAATTAAAACCCTCCTTTTTGTTTCGCCGTCGTCGGTTAAAAGCGACCATTAATCATGGAATCTATTTGCCTGCGAAGTTTTTGATATTATTATAATTTATTTATTTAATACTTCATGCACACAAACGTACAGAGGTGGACTTAATGCCTTAGGCATTTTCTACCAGTCGACCTTTCGGTGATGCAGATAAAACTAGTGGCAGGTGCAATTTTGACCATTAAACGAAACAGGTTTATGCAAAAAATATAAATACAATATAATCAAGAAAATTATACCCTATATACTCAAAAGAATAAAATAAATATATAGATATATTTATACATTAGTAATATAATTTCGAAAGGCGCTAGATGTTAATAAAAATCGATTGCTTGGCAAATCGTAAAAAATGACTGTTTGTGTTTTTGATTTTTCTTTTATATATGCACAAAATTAAGTCATCTGGAAGTGGGTTAGGTTTTATCCATCAGTCATTGTTAAAATGAATATTTTTAGATGTTATTGTCTCAGATGAAATTTCATGTTAAACACATGAAATTGGGTTTATTTATAAAAACCCCTTAACTAGAACCCCACATTTCATAAATATAGTTCAAACGGTTATTGAGATAATAACGTCTAAAAATCGTCATGTTTATCAATGACTGATGGATAAAACCTAACCCACTGTACTAGATGACCCCTAATAGATAGATAGATAAATCATTTATTTAGTGCACACAAAAGACACAGCACAACACAAAAAATCTTAATTAAATTATTACAATTTTTATGTATGTTTAAAAACAAGGTGCCAACATAAAAAGAAAAAGGAAACCATACTTACGAAATAAAAGTCAAAGTGACACCAGTAACATTAGTTTTGACAATCAAAGATTACTATTATTATATAAATACTAATGACCTAATTGTGTGCATATATAAAAGAAAAAGATATAAAACCCAAACAGTTAAATAGATTTTGAGTTATTAAGGCGTTAAAAGTGGCTCCAAATGGTTCGTCCACATGGCTGCTGCGTCACCAGTTCCTTTGCTTGAACTTGGCTTGACACGCTGCCGCGTGTCTAGATAATGTAAGATCATAATTAAAAGTCAATTTTATCCTTTTATTTTCCCTCATTAATATAGAGACTCTGTTCTTATGTAATGAATTTATTTACTCCAGTAGAAATATTTAAATACAGCTTACTATACAACGTGGCAATGCTTCCAGTCTTTTGGACACAATATCAGTGGACCATATTTTAGATTAATTTATTTTTAGGCTAAGTTAGTTATAGATAGTACACCTCATCATTGCGCGCGGCGCTATGTGTGCGTGCCCTGTGCGTATGCTTGTAAATACGAGTACACAGGTTTAATTTGTGTGACAATGACATGGCAGTGCAAACAACCACCCACACATGCTTACCCACTCATAGAGCCGCGCGCAAAGATGAGTAAAGCTATATATAATAGTTTTTTATATAAGTGTTTATTTACTTATTTATAGTTAAACATTTTTTGTACACTGTTTATTATATTTTAGCTTTGTAATGAAATACCAGGTGGTTCTAAAAATATATTACCCAAATTATCAACATTTGGATGAAAAATTTTCAAAACAGGAATATTAAACAATAATTGAAGATCAAAAAGCTAAGTTCTTATCCAAGTAATAAAGACTGTTTTCCGACATAAACTAGTCTAAGAATAGCCTTCGTCCTGTTTACAAGCAATTTCAATGTAATCTATTGCTTCATAAAAGGTTGTACGTGTCTGGGAAGACTTAAGGGGTAGCAACCCCTTCTGCGGGAAGAAAATGTCTGAAATGCATGTTTTACTAGTTTAATGAAAGTGTGATAAAAAAATATTCTTTTATTTATAGCTACCTATACATAATAATAAATGACATAGTTTATACCAGCTAATAAGCGGGCATCAAAAAATACTACCGTCTTCCAAATAAAAACACTACAAAGTAAAAAAATTACTTCAATTTTGGAAGTTGGTTGTATTTTTTCGTAAATAAGCTTTTATTTTTGGTACCTATGTATATGGAATGCCCAAAGTTATGCCAGCATAGATTACTCGAGTAATATGCAACTTGAATATAACCGGTGAAATGAGAGTGTACCAGGGTGAACTGTACACATCCGCGTAGCCTAAAGGGGTAAGCAGATTGTTCCGGCGTGATGTTATGTTATGAAATGGTGTAAACAATAAACAGACATGCGAGTGCAGCAATCCCGATAAATTTGCCGTCATTTACTGAAGAGTTCTTCATCAGATCTTTACCAATTTTAAATGTGACCAATTTGGGCACATACTCCTTCAAACAAAAATATTTTTTATAATTGCTCTACAAAAAAAAAATATACAGTCGAACATAGAATCGCCTCCTTTTTGGAAAGTACATTTAAAATGGGAGAGCGGAGGAACTCATTAGGCATCAAAAAATTCGTCCGCATAGCTGTCAGTGGGAAATGTGCCCAAAAAGAAAATAATAGAAAATATTTATTCGACATAGACACAACACAACAACAACAATCAGCATTGCACTTCGATCACTATTGATCGAAGGGCAATGCTGGCTGTTTGACCAAAAATAGTCCAGTCCTCTGGTCACGTGAAGAGTCAACTACTTACTTACTGAAATCATGAAAAATTCGATGAGGTCAATGATATTGACTGTGACATTATCTCAAAGCCTTTGATTGCAGATCAATTATAAACATTTAAAAAACGGCCATCCCTCTCTTGGCATATTTTTTTTAAGCGTAATGTTGTTTGGCATAACGTTTTCGCATAAATTTTATCAGCATATTAATCGGCATAATAATACTTTCGCATAATGCAACGGTTAGCATAACTTTCATTTGGTCTAATTTGTTTTGCCATAATTTCGTAGCCTATATGTTTATGGCATAATATTTATTCGTCATAATAATTTTATGGGTAAATATTTGAACGGCTAAAATTAAAATACCAACGGGTAAAACGTCAATTATCAAAATATCGAAAATTTTAAGACACATTTGTTGATATGAGGACTCAAATTAATTAGGTTAAGGTGCGGCGAGGTGGCCCTTGGGCCATCCTTGAGCCGCGAACATGTTTGTTTTATTCCAAAGAACATTATGTTGGAAAAACATGGTGCGTTTATAACATTATGCTTTATAAGATTATGCATCGTTATTATTATGCTAACAGTATTTATAGCAATATACATTATGGCAAAGCATGTATGCCTAATAACATTATGCGCAATGATCTTTATGCTGAATTTCGTTATGCCAATGTAAATTATGGGAATATATTTTATGCTTATCACCAGTAAACCTTTAAAAACTAGACCTGTAATCACCTGAGAATTCACAATTCAGTTTAGATATTGTGTGTCTCAGTTTATACCTTAAACCAATTTCAAAACTTAAGGACTCCAATCTCATTAGACTCAACACATTATATTAAACCGTTATGAGCGCCTCACGTAATTGAAAATTTAATCTAGTACACGTACGACATAATAAATAAGATACCTAGTACCTTTCAACAGGTACACATTATCACTATGTGATTATTAGAGAGGAGACACGGTGACAATGATACAAATGTGTTTAGAGGTCCCCCTCATCTACACCATTTATCTTCTGTTGCGAATTTTCTCTGTTAATATTTCAGCAGAATCAAATTACGAAACTCGTAACATTACGGGAAAATATTGGGAGACGGATGGGGGCCTGGTTATGTGAAATACGCAAGGAAACGTCTTATGGACGACATGGGACGTTCCTCAAGAGTTATTTGCTTCCTAATGACCAAAATCTAGGACGTTCCCGCTATAATTCGAGGCAGTTTAAAGGGTGGTGTTTTCGAAATGTGTGTGTAGTAGACGAAAGAAATGAAATTCGAATTTCAAATGTTTACCGGTTTCAGTTGCTCATACTTTTTTAAGGAAAATGGTACCTTTTTATTCTGTAGTTGGGAATAAATTTGGAATTCGAATTTTGAATGTTCTTTTTTACAGCCGGCACATAAAATGGAATCATTAAGAAAATTTATGTAGTAAATAAAAAATTGAGTAAGTACTAGGTGCTTTCGTTATAAGTTTAGCGCGATACTAAACTATGTTGAATAAATATGAGAATTTTGCTGCGGCAGTTACTTTATATATAGCTGCACGTTAGATTTATGAGATTGCTTAAAATAACAAGGCTTTCGATTTATAACTTTAATTTTACTCTAGGGATATTTGGCAACTAATAACATTGTATAAAATAAAATGAAATTGAAAACATTTATTCGGCCCAGACAACACAACAGCAACAAACACAGAGTTCACACACTCATAACCAATAATAACACACATACTTACATTATAACGATTAATCATTTGATTTTTTTCTGTAGTCTTCAATTACAATGAAAACAAAATGCTAATGATCTCAAAATAAATCCATCAGCTTAAAACATTTTCATTTATTTTTACTCAGAGAAATGAATACCAAGTAATCTGTTATTGTAGATAAACATAATGGAGGAGCACTTTTCCTCAGTCTATAATTTATTTTACTGCTATCTCAAGATTTAGAGATATTTCAGCGCCATTAAATCTGAATAAGTTATTCAAAGTAAGCAACGCAAAAGGATTAAGACTGAGAGAATAAGGTCAGTTTTTATTATTACTAGGCTTAAAGCAAGAAGCCATAAGGCGTCATCATAAATCTTTGTGCTGTTTCATAACTCAACTTCTTTAGTTTCACAACGATAACGCAATAAAACGAATTTACAGACGGACTTATTTTAGAGTTTCGCTGTAAAGTTGTTCAGTTTCCTTCCAGCTTATATTTTATTTTCGTATATTTTGAATACATCTCTAGAATTGTGAGCAATCTTGTTTATGTGTTGAGACAGTGCACTTCAATGTTTAACTAGCTAATAGTGAGTTTCCATTTTCGGATAGTGTATTTACTCCAATTCTTCTTGTTAAGTACAGGTCTGCGGATCCCAAGCCAGGAGCTCATCACTGGGGCCCATTAGCAGCGTGCCACTCCTGGATCCAATCAGAACCGTATCCCACGAAACTGCCGTAACGCAGCAGTGGAAAGCTAGGGATTTGCTCCCTATTGCGAGAGATACTGGTACCTATCTCACAGGTGGCACAAGGGTTGGCGTATATATATTCGTACTTACCTTAGATTCCTGCGGTAGACTCCTGGGCGTCGATCAATCTCGTGCCGTGAGGTTAGGGATAGGAGAATATATATAATAAAGGAAAATAAGGGATAGACTGATGGCTGTCTGGACCGAAGAATCCGGCCGGCGTCCACCAGGCAGCACGTTTCCCGCAAAAGCACTTCGCTGCGCGTGAAAATATACTCTAAACCCACTTTAGGGGCGCCCCACAACGCCGACTGCGAACGGCGGGCGCGATTACCAAATACAATGGGTGAAACACATCTCGATTCGATATGTTTCTACAAAAACCCGACTTCCGCGTGTTCACATTACAAATTTTCTCTTTCGACTGTTTAGTGTCATCTGTCAAAATCTTTGACAGCCCACCGAAACGGTGTTGCAAGTAAAAATCGGGACAAAACACTTCTTGTCTTCTCTCCATTATTATTGCCTTACTAGTCCATGCACCATTGGCAAAGCCAAAGGAGAGCATCGCACTTAAAGGGTGTAATCGAAGCTATTAGTAATCTATCAATATAGTATTTTGTAAGGAGGTAAAACTGTTTGATACTTTGTTATTAATAAGTAATCTATATAAGTCTTAGACCGATTAGATTAAAAATCTTTCACTGGTCATCATCATCATCATATCAGCCGAAAGACATACACTACTGGACATAGGCCTCCCCCAAGCGTCACCACATTACCCGTTCCCATGCGTCTCGTAACCAGCGGATCCGCGCAATCTTCACCAGGTCATTGGTCCACCTGGTGGGAGGCCTTCCAACGCAACGTCTTCCGGTACGCGGTCGCCATTCCAGAACCTTTCGCCCCCATTGGCCATCCGATCTGCAAGCAATGTACCCTGATCACTGCCACTTAAGTTTAGCAATTCTTCGGGCTATGGCTAGTGGATCTCTACATTTCTGATACGATCACGCAAGGAAACTCCGAGCATAGCCCTCTCCATTGCCCTTTGAGTGACTGTAAGCTTTCTGATAAGGCCCATTGTAACCGACCACGTCTGAGAGCCATATTTCATCACTGGCAACATACACTGGTCATAGACTTTCGTCTTGAGACACTTTGTTAAGTTGGACGAGAAGACACCGCGCAATTTCCCGAACGCTGCCCAGCCGAGTCGGATTCGAAGGTTGACCTCTTTTTCGAAGTTGGCCCTACCCAACTGGATCGTTTGTCCCAGGACGACACAGTCGCCCACAACTTCGAGTGTAGAGTCTCCAACCTTGATGGGAGTGGGTGTAACATGGGCATTCAACATCACCTTGGTTTTATTTATTTATTTATTTATATACACTTTATTGTACACCATAATAAACAAAAATAAAGAAACTTTATACAAAAAAAAATACAATGGGCGGCCTTATCGCTTTCCGCGATCTCTTCCAGGCAACCTGGAATGGACAGAGATTACCTGGACATGACATGGGGTTGTCAGTGGTGCGAAAATGCCAACAATGAACATAATAAACATACAACAACACTCACTAGTAACAAAAATACGTACCTTTATGTGCTAAATAATATATACATAATATATAAGCGATGAAAAAAAAATAAGTACGACATTCATAGCACATTATATCAAAAAACCAAGAGCACAATCACAGCGATAGGTAATGTTCTTTGATGAGTTTTTTTAAAAGTACTGGCTTTGACTGAGCACTTTTTATTGAGTTAGGCAATGCATTCCACAGACGAGCAGCCTGGACAGTCATAGATTTATCCATAAAAGTTTTGGAATGCATTGGCATTTTAAGTCGCAAGTAATCTGATGTGATTTCGTGTGGGAATCGCAGATAAACTGAAAACGATCCTTGAGATAAAGAGGGGTGGAAGGAGTAAAGAGCACATTAAACAAAAGAGAAAGAATATGAGCATTCCGGTAGGCGAATTGGCAACCACTTGAGCTTTACACGAAATTCGGATACATGGTCATATTTGCGCAAACGAAATATGAACCTTATACGAGTACAAAAATTTTGAAGCCGCTCAAGTTTATCGAGTTGTTCTTGAGTAAGGTCAAGATAGCTGGCATCGGCATAATCAAGTATGGGAAGAAGAAGTGATTGTGCAAGCGTAATCTTAGTGGCAGTCGGAAGAAAATTACGCAGTGTCCTCAAAGTTGCAGCAGATGAAAACAACTTGCGGCTGACTTCATGCAGTTGAGCAGTCCAAGAGAAGCTCTTTTCGATGAATATCCCCAAGTTTTGAACTTTTTCACTGAAGGGAATTACTGAATTGTCAAAAAGAACTTGAGGAAGACACGTCCAGTCAATCCTAGAAACCATTCTAGAACTGCCCACTAGAATTACCTGCGTCTTTACAGGGTTGACCATAAGCCCATACCCCCTGCTCCAATCGCAAATGCGAGCCAGATCAAGATTGATGGTAGCTATAGCCTCAGACAGCTTTCCGAGAAGAACTCGCGAGTGTAACTGCAGATCGTCTGCATAATGATGGTAGGAAGAAATAAGATCATTAGAGATTGAGTTTATAAAAACTTCGAAAAGTAAAGGGGATAAAACGCCACCCTGTGGTACCCCGGCTGAAGTACTACACCAGGAAGACAACTTCTTTCCGATGTTAATACGTTGCCAGCGCCCAAACAGGTAACTACGAAACCAGTCAACCACCGATGGAGATATATTAAGAGAGCATAGAATGCCAAGCAAAACATCGAAATCAACAGTATTATAAGCATTACTGAAATCCAGCAATGCCAAGACCGTGAGATTGCTGCTTTCCATGGCTGACCGAATATAATCCGTAATGTTGAGAAGAGCTGTGGAGGTGCTGTGACCAGGAGGGAAGCCGGACTGGAAGGGATTCAGGAGATTAATTTTGGATAGGAAAGTGCTTATTTGATTATGGATTAACCGTTCTAGGACTTAGGACAGGAATGGTAAGACAGATATTGGACGGTATTCAGAAAAGGATGTGGGATTGGACTTTTTTGGTAAAGGAATTATCTGTGCATCTTTCCATGAGAATGGAAAGACACCGCTAGACGCAGAAAAGTTAAGGATGTGGCAAATGACAGGAAGGATAAAGTCCAGCACCGGGAGTAGCATTTTACGGCTGATACAGTCACTTCCTATTGCACTGGAAGTAATTGATAGTATGCTCTTCTTAACATCACATGCAGTGAATTGAATAAAACAAATGGAGCATAACTGGGAGTTGGAAGAGATGAAAGATAATCCAATCTATTCAATTTTACTGTCCTATCGAAATTGGACGAAGCTGTGAAATGATTATTCAATGCATCGATATCTAAATCTTTAGGGCAATCATTGGGGGTCGGTAAAGTGCGAAAGGGTCAATACTATTGTCGCGCTTTACCGACCCCCAATGATCTTAGAAAATTCCAAACTTTGGATGAGTCTCCGTTTTGGACAGAGTTATGAATGGTTATGTCCATGTTCGTCCTAGGACCCACTCTTTTGGAAGCTCTACTGACGTTATCGAACATTGTACTGAGGTCCTCCACGGTCTCAGCCATAACAACTATATCTTCGGCAAACCGAAGTTTTGGTTGACGTGAACCGTCCCATAGAATCTCTTGATCTCCCTCAGAAGCTCCGGTTTGGCGGATACGATCCTGCCATCATCGGTCTTCAGTTTCGTGAGCTTTCACTGGTCGAAAGCTACTATATCTCTGATTGTCTTATACCTGGAAATATAGGTGGTTTCTGTTGAATGATAGGCGTGCCGCTGCCTATGTACTTTGTGATGATAGCGATGTTGCAGGAAAAATCTTTTTCTTTTATAATAATTACTAGGGACTCGCCCCGACTTCGCCCGTGACAAATTATACACAAAAACCTTCCTCGTTTCTCACTCTTTCTATTGGTTAAAACCGCATGGAAATCTGATCAGTAGTTGTTGAATTTATCGCGTACAGACGCGGCGGGACTGTATTTATTACCTGTAGTGTTGTATTAGATACGTCCAACGACTCAAACGTAAACCAGGTTTCAGTTTCAATGGAATAAAACATGTGTAAAACGTGCAAACGAAAACTTTAAAAACAATATTCAACACTGAACTCAAAGCTCTAAAGTTGTTCTAGGAATTCAAATCAGTGACTATGTGTGTACGTTAGTTAATGTAGCACTTCGTCTGCAACACATTGTTCAAGGTTCTACTGCCAAATTGTATGCAATTGAAATACATGACGAAGTAAATCTTTGAGCAGGTAGTTTATAAACCTAACATAATATTATGTTTTAGGTAGATATTGGAAGCAGATTCAAGTAAAGTTTGAATTAAAAATGATTGAAGTTTTTAAATTCATTATTTTAAAAGTTTAATACTGCCGCGTTGGTCTAGAGGTTGAAAGAGCTACTGGTGAGTATAATAATACCTGTATAATTTAACTATTAAATTATTAAGCGATATTGTACAAGTCTGTACAATTTATAGAGAAAGCGTGGGTGTAACATAGTATATTTTTTATGTTGTGTTGTTTTTTATTAGAATTGAGATACTTCAAAGATAAATTACCTATCTTCAAAATAGATTGTAGTGAATTGAATGAAAATGGTACCTAATCTCTAAAGATTATTCACAAAATAAAGAGGATATACAATAGTCAACTACGCTTCTGTTCACGGACACAAAAGCCTGAAACCAATTACACGCCGAAGCTCCCACTTGCATACAGCAAACTCCCTAATGGTTAATTCTCCTAAACAATTTAACAGCAATCAGGGAAGTCCCCATCACTCCCCATGCATTCTAACTACCGCCACGTATTTATCACATACAAATCAGCCTTAAATCCCTTGAAATGAACAATAGTTCCAATCAAGATACGACTGCAAGGCGACCAATTTAATATTGTCAGTTCATGGAGGCGCTACTTGTAAAGGAGAACGCCAATACACAGTCGGATTCAGTACATTTCAATGTAGTTCCGTAATTCGTCGTCTGTCCGGATATACTGGCCACTGTCGAGGCATTCAGTCTAAGGGATCAACGATCCAGCGGTCATAACTTAGATACTCTAATGGCAGCAATTTTGCCATTTCAATCAAATATCTACACTATCTGAGAATTCTACTTCTGTGAAGTAAAACGTGGAAACACTAAATTATTCATTAATCATTTTATGTTGAATTAAGTATTGATTAAGAACGACGTAATTGAAAACCTGGTTTTCAAAAGATGTTTTAATAAGAAACGCGAGATTTGTTTAATTTGTATTGAAAATAATTGTGATTCGAGAAACTGTTAACTCTTTAAATAGAAAGTGAGCGACTTCGATATAACTTTTCCTTTACGCTTTGCGTCACAGTTTCAAAAAGGTTTTAACCTCGTTCAGTAATTAATTTGTAGGAAAAGTCAAATGAAATAATTTATGCCATGTGGCTTATGAGCCGATTTGAGTTATGTTGTCTAAAAATAATATTCTGGCAACTGAATAACCCGATTAAATCAATTCCACGTACAGTCCCACAAAAAAAAAAAGAATAAATCTAAGAATAACCCGCATAATTGTATACCGTTCGCATAATAATTTATGCAAAGTCACGCCACATGTCAGATACTCATTTTTTCTTTTGCTTAACCCTAAAGCTGGCTTTCCCTTCCTGATCTTGTGCGTAGGGGATAATCAACCCCTTTTGTCAGGGATGTGGGACGTGAATAATTCAAAATGCTATTTTAAACAGACATTGGCTGTTTGTGGATAGGGCTATCTGAGCTGCTTCGGATTTTGGCGAAGTGCTATATTTTATTTAGGCGATAATGTGTTGACTTGTTAATGTGTAGTTAGTAGATATATCTGTTTTGGTATGTATTCCATATTGGTATATCTGCGATAGGTATGTTTGAACGTATTATACGATTGACACGTGTAAGTGGGTATTTTTTTGGCTTATATCAAAAGGTATAACGGTGTAGTATTTTCCTTATTTTTCGTAATTACTCTAAGTATAGACGTAGCTACTTTAAGTTGCCAAACAGTGAAAGTGGTTGCTAAATATGATGGTATGGTATAATAAAAAAACTATTTTACAAAAAAAATCTATAATATAATAATAATATAAGCCTTTATTCAGACACATTTACATTTTTACAATTATTTACTTAAATTATGACTCTGGTGAGTCGACATCGACAACTTGGTCTGTTTGCCCATATTTGGCAAAGGCCTCCTCCAATTCTTTCCATTCTCATCTATCCATTGCTATCCTGGTCCACGCTTTCCCTGCTATTGCTGCTATGTCATCGTCCCATCTTCGAAACTGTTTTCCGCGTTTCCTTTTTGCTTTCCTGGGATACCAAAAAACTAAGGTTTTACTCCACTTTTCAGTACCTCTTATTATGTGGCCTGTCCATTTCCACTTGAGTTTACGAATCCTGGTTATGACATCGTCTACTTTCGTGCGCTTTCTTATCGTCTTATTTCTTATTCTGTTGCTTTTCCTGATATTGAGCATGCTCCTTTCCATCGCTGTCTGGCAGCTTCTTATTTTGGCGTTTTGTGATTTAGTGAGGGCCCAAGTCTGACAGCCATAAGTGAGGACTGGTAGTACACATATATTGTACAGCTTTTTCTTGACGAACATTTCTACTTCCTTGTTTTTCATGACTTATTTTAAGCTCCAATAACTTTTCCAAGCATTACCTATCCTTGTATCTATTTCTTTAGTCATTGATTTAGTTGTTGAAATAAAAAAAGCTTTTTTACAAAAAAAAATTACCGAGTTCCAACTAAAAACACTACGAAGTGTCTTTGGTAGGTACCATTTTTTTTTCGTTATGGACACCGACTTCGAAAAAGAAAATTATTTTCCACTTTGTAGTGTTTTTTGTTGGAAGTCGGTAGATTCTTTTTGTAAAAAAGTTTTTTTTTTCACTTTTTAGTTGTCTTGCCGTGCCTTTAGTAAAGTAGGTACTTATAATGCCAGTATAGATTACCCGAATACCATTAACATAGCCGGCGAAATGAGAGTGTACCAAGGTGAACTGTACACATCTGCGTACCTCTTATAGTATACTGCCGTGATGTTATGTTATGAAATGGTATGAACAATATACAGACATGCGATTGCAGCAGTCCCGAGAGATTTGCCCTTATTTATTGAAGAGTTTTGTTGTATATCTCCGAAGTTCTTCATCAGATCTTCACCAAATTAAAATGGGAGTAATTTCGGAACATAGTCTATCAAATCAAAAAAGAATTTTCAAAATCAGTCCCTAATTGACGGAGATATCGGCAAACATACAAGAAGTCGAACATAGAACCTCCTCCCTTTTTGAAAGTCGGTTAATAATGGTTGCTATATATGGTGGTTGCTATAATAAACATAAGGAATGTTTGCAAATGTATCTTTCTCCCCTATTATTTAGAGAAAATAAAGCTATTAACAGTCTGTTTTGATGACGTTCACCCCTTACTTATTAATTATTTCAAACAATTGTTTATGTTTTGGATACATCTTCATAAATAACGTTGGAGAAGTTTATTATAATACTTTATTTATCTCAATTATTTTCAATGAACCTAAACAGAAGTCTAAATGAGCGTCTGAAATCAAACGTATCTGCAAAGTCACTAATTCACGTTCTTTATATAAAAATACGTAAACGGTAGTTACGTCAGCACGGTTTGTTTGTATGGGATGAGGCATCTGTATACTAGTATTATTTTATCTGTGGCAATGCATACTTAAGCGGAAAATGGTAAAGGGCAAGTAACATTCAATTTTAAACATTTAATAAAAGCACCTAAAAATGCTGTACCTTATCATTCTTTAAATTTATTTTAATATATTGTATGCGGTTCAGATGTTCCATTAAAAAGAAATTGTACCCAAAGTTTGCGTTTTAAGACTTCTAGTACTGATAGTGTGCTTTCTTTATGCCTTACAGTAAAAGAGGTTTAAGGAAAACCAAAGTAAAGAGTGATAAAACTTCTCAAATGTCTTGGAACAGTTCCAATATGTAAAAAACGTAACATCTGCTCGTAACGTCCACTTAGATTCCTTCGCCTTTACGGACTATGTGAGAATAAAAAACCTTCCTGCAATTTGAATGTGTTTAGCGTGTATAGCTACTTCTCTGTTCTTTTGTCTTCCAAGGCAAAGGTTCTTTATATAAATCGTTTGTTTTTAGAACTCCGTTGGTTTTTCTTCTTGTTTGTTAGTTCTTCATATCACATCTTCTGAAACAAAAGTGAGCACATAACGCAACCCTGAGGGAGACCACCATCAATCAATCTGTCTAGCCTTTTCCCAACTATGTTGGGGTTGGCTTCCAGTCTAAACAGGTTCAGCTAAGTACCAGTGTTTTACATGGAGCGACTGCCTATCTGACCTCCACGACCCAGTAACTGGATAACAGCGGTACCCCTTGGCTAGACTGGTGTCAGACTCAAGCTTCTGACTACACGTAACGACTGTCAAAGATCTTCAATTGACAGCCGGGACCAACGGCTTAACGTGCTTTCCGAGAAACGGAGGAAACTCGTCAAGCGTTGCTTAACTTTGAAGATCGACGCGCGCGGCTGTTATTATTTAGCCAATAGCATATACTTTTATCGACCGCAATGAAATATACAGGTGGAACCGCGGGCAAAAGTCAGTAATGGAATAAATGCCCTCGACATGTAAATGAGCAGGCCCTTTTCTCCCAACTAGCATAGCAACCAAATTATGACCATAACTAATTTTCCGCTACAAACTGTGTTCCAATTATCATACAACGGCTTGAAGAAACTGCATACATCGCACATCGTGGGTCTAACCTCATTACCCTTCGCTGTTTCGCGTCAATTTCTCTAACAGTACCCTTGGGGCCCAGAATAGCTTTATACAGAAAACCAACTTCATATAGAGACAAAATCAGGCGCACGCACACTTAAACGTGTAAAACGGATATCTTAAAGAAATTATAGTAATAAGTGCGCTTGCACTCGCTGTACGTTAAGCATGTCTATGTGTGCGTGCATTTTCGCTCTTTGTATTGAGCCAACTTTTTGTAAGTCCCTATTCTGTGTTTCAAGGCATCCACCGGTGCCCTTGCAATAAGTATATATTTGCATATAACTGCGGCATGTTAATCAAGGAATGTACAACACATATATATTTGAGTTTGCCGCTGAATTTAGCCCGAAAATTAGGAATAAAAATTTAATTAGCGTAGTGTGTCTGTTTGATAATAATAAATAGATGAGGGGAGTTATGAATGTGACAGTATGTGATGAAAATTTTAGGTGACAAAAATTAATTGCTATTAACATTTTCCTTTCAAGGTCCAATAAAAATTTTTTGTTACTCATCTCTTAAGTTGGTACGTGTAACCCATTCTATGTTCTATGTTATTAGGTCTGGTTTCCGCACTTAGTCCTTCAAGTGGACCATTGTGCGTGGGCCATGGCGGCCGTTGGGTGGATTATTCCAACCAGCCCACCTCCCTCCAGAAGCCAATTAGGGCTCCTGGTTTTAGAACTTCTGTGTAAGATCTGGGCGACCCGAGGGTTAGTGTTCTAATCTGGGTGACCCCTGTGCATTCAAAGAGAACATGCGTAACGGTTTCCTCAGTCTCCATGCATGCCCTGCATAGAGGACTGTCCGTTATGCCTATTGTGTTGAAGTGTTTGTTAAGAGAGCAGTGTCCCGTGATGGTCCCCGTCACCAGGCGCAGGCCATTCCTGTCCAGGCGTAGCAAACGTCTGGTAAGCCTACTGTACAAAGATGGCAGAGCTTCTTTGGACTGCCTACAGCCTGGTGCTGAGGTCCACCAGTTTTCCGCCTGTGCTTGGGTGAATTCCTGTAGCCACCTGCGTATTTGGTTGAAGGGGATGGGTACAACAGGTTCGGGTCCATGGACCGCCGTGCTGGAACCGCGTCTCGCAAGCTCGTCAGCCGTGTCGTTGCCCAACGATCCGCTGTGTCCCTTTATCCATTGCAGTGTCACCGCGTTACGACTAGATACGGTTAATTGTTCTAGTGCGTTGTGACATTCTAGTACTAATTTCGATGTAATATATTTTTTCCGTAAAGATTGGAGGACTGAGGCACTGTCGGAGAGTATACGTATGTGTGTGTCCGTAACCCTCCTGGCTTCTAGGGCATGGACCGCCAGTATGATGCCCACACATTCCGCCTGGTAGACGGTGTTGAACCCTCCTAGCGGTCTGGATATATTTATATTTAGGTCATGTGAGAAGATTCCGACTCCGGTACCGGAGTCCGTCTTCGATCCGTCAGTGTATACTCTCATCTCTTTCGGACCTGAGTAGTCACATCGTTCTTCAGTAAGTATTATGTTGTAGTGCCTATGAAAGTGGTGTATTTTTGGGGCTTTGTCGCAAGGTGACGCTAACATAGGTTTTCGCTTGATCGCTTCTTCCTTTATGCGTGTGTGCTTAACTCTGGAGTCTTTATTTAGGGTACCTGATAGATGGAGTCTAAAAGCGGCCAGGGCTACCTCCTCCCGCACAATAAGATGCAGAGGTGGCAGCCCCAGCATTGCCTGTAGGGTGGCCGTGGGTGTACTGTGTGGCTTCTTATGCTGCTAGTTATTGCAATACAAGCAAACCGCTGCAGTTTTTCGAGATCTCTTTGGGCTGTACTGAGGTCTGTCCTGGGCCACCAGACCAGCGAGCCGTATGTAATGATTGGTCGGGTGACTGTGGTGTTTAGCCAGTAAGTGACCATGGGGCTGATCCCCCAATTCCTGCCCAGCAGTCTCTTGCACTGCCACTGGGATATACTGGCTTTTGTCGTGATATAGTTCATGTGTTTCGCCCAATTCAATTGTTTGTCCAAATAAATTCCCAGGTACTTGGTTTCGGTTGAAAGGCTTAGGGTTGTTCCAAAGAATCTTGGTAGTTGCATTGTCATCGATTTCCTCTTTTTCGTGAAGAAGATTAGTTCCGTTTTTGTGGGGTTCACTGAGAGTTGGTGTTCGCTGCACCATTCTTCTACTAGTTTTAGGGCTTGACGCATGAGATTGCATAGAGTGTTTTCGTGAGTCCCGTTTATTATTATTGTTATATCATCTGCGTATCCAACAGTGAAATAACCTTAGTCGTTGAGTGTTTTGATGAGGCTGTCTGCTACTAGGTTCCACAGGAGTGGCGAATGGACGCCCCCCTGTGAACAGCCCTTCGCGACGATGGCTCTTGTGGTGTTGTTAACCGTGACTTGAACCGCTCGCAACTTGAGCATGTTGGTGATCCAGCCTCCTAGGGTCGGGTCTATGCTATGTCTGTCGAGGGCCGTGTTTATGCTGTTGAACGTGGTCTTATCAAAAGCGCACTCGATATCAATGAAGGCAGCCAGTGCTGAGCATTTATGGTCCACCGCGCATTCAATTTTAGAAACCACGTTGTGCAACGCGGATTCTGTTGATTTGCCTGTGGAGTACGCATGCTGTTGTTTGTGAAGTGGTTTTACCCGGAGAGGCCCATCACAGATGTGCCTATCGCAGAGTCTTTCGAGGGTTTCAGTAAGAAGGATGTAAGGCTTATAGGTCTATACGCCTTGGGTTGTGTGTAATCAGTTTTGCCAGGTTTGGGTATGAAGATGACTTTCACCTCACGCCATGCAAGAGGTATGTATCTAAGTGCTATGCTGGCCCGATAGATCTCCAACAGCCATGGTGTTAGATAATCAACCCCCCACTGCAGCAGGGCCGGGAAGATGCCATCCAGCCCCGCCGACTTGAAAGGTTGAAAGGTGTTGATAGCCCATTTTATCCGGTCTACTGTTACTATATTGTGGGCTCTTGACCAATCTTGTTCCGTTGGAGTCTATTTGGTATCAGTTTCCCACGTCCTGTCCTCCAGGATTTGACAGTCTGGGAAGTGAGTTCCAAGGAAGGTCTTGCCGGTCTCGTGATCAGTTTGTGTGTATGAATTGTCGGGTTTTTTCAGCGTGCCGAGGGTTCGGCCCTGATCGGTTGATAGTATCTTCCGTACCCTGGCGGCTTCATTATTTGTCTCAATGGATTCACAGAATTTCTGCCACGCCGATCTCCTGGCGGTTCTAATCTGTTTTTTGTATACATATTGGGTCTCTTTATATATCTCCCAGTCATCCGGGAGTCTTATGTTTTTTGCTCTGTTAAATTGCTTACGTAGCGTTTCTCTGAGTTTACCAAGTTCCACGTTCCACCAGGGGTTCCTTTCGTTCCTGCTTTGTGGCGCTCTTGATTTACAGCATGCGTGGTAAGCTTCGGTTAGATATACGGATAATTTTGTTACGGTGTATTCTAATTGTGCTTGGTCCCTTATGGTTACCAGTGCTTGATGCCTAGCTAGAAATGAGGCCAGAAGGTTTTTATACTCGGGCACATTGGTACGCCTTGGGTTTCGCCTCGGT
Source organism: Orthosia cruda (assembly GCA_964057195.1). NCBI lineage: Eukaryota > Metazoa > Arthropoda > Insecta > Lepidoptera > Noctuidae > Orthosia > Orthosia cruda. The sequence continues at coordinate 42,611,451 of OZ059827.1, read as the reverse complement.
GCGGGTTTTTTAGTGTTCGTAGTTAGTGTAAAACGGATTCTTCTGTGATCTGAGCAAGAAGGCTCGTCCCATACGTGCGAGTTTGTGATAAGGTTTGTCGCGTTTTCTGTACCGAGTGTTAGGTCTATAATCGTTTGCCCGCGGAACGTGACCCAAGTGGGTTCTGAGCCGCGGTTAACAATGTTAAGATTAGTGGAGAATAAAAAGGTGGATAGTACCTCTCCTCTGGAGTTCGGTGTGTCGCTGCCCCAGAGTGGGTGGTGGGCGTTTGAGTCGGTGCAGATGATCAGGTCCAAACCGGCGCGCTCACAGTGTTGCACCAGGTCAGCCAACTCCTTTGACGGGCAGTCTGTGTCCTCGCCTGGCATGTATGCCGAGGCCAGTACAACATCCGGGACGCTGCCTTCGGTCTGGAGCCTGACAGCTGTCAGGTCTCTGGAACAGAATTGGGTCAGTGACGTGAAGGGAATTTCGTTGGGTATGTAGATGCAGCTTCTTGGCTTATCTGAGCCATGTTTGTCGAGAATTATCTTACCTCCGATGTTACCGAAGCCATATATTCTGTTGTTCCTGATCCACGGCTCTTGGATCAGTGCGATGGTTCGGTGCTTTACCTCCAGTGCCCTGCGTGTAACCCATTTGCAGTCAAAATAATCCCAACCCAAGGCCATTAAAAGGCCAAAGTTTTCTCCTACTGTACACACCCTTTTTACTTATAAAGGATGTATTCATAATCACCATAAAACTCTCGAAATTATCCTCTCATCCAGTTGCACCCCATAAAATGATGCAAATTCAGAACAACATTTTCATCAAATGCTTACACAAAAGGAACACTATTTGGTCTATGGAATAACTATAAAGAGCCGACAATGTTAATCCACGCACCGTTACTATGTCCCATATGTTACGGGTAACAACTCCCTGTAAACAGGTTTATGGCCCAACAATTAATGCTGGAATTAACTTAAGTTTAGTTACAGGTAAATATTTACTTTGCACTGTGTTATGTGCTATTTGATTATTGTTACACGATTTGTTTTCTGGAGTTTCATACCCCTATGAAACTCCAGAAAACAATCGTCGATATTATGCGAAAGCAGCTAGATGAGAGTTGCCGAAAATTGGAGCAAATGGCGTGCAAATGGAGAGGCCTAAGTCCAGTGGTGGACTGCTAAACGCTGATAATGGTGATGATGAATCTGTGAAAAGTGAGTATTGGGATCTAGAAAACGTTATATCTTTCTGAGGTAATGTTTAATCAACAATCAATCAATCTTTGTTGATATTTTGTTTCCCTCTATGAGAGGAGGCCTGTGTCCCAGTAGTGGGAACATTAAAAAGGCTGATGATGTGATGAGTGTGTGATTAATCAACCCAATCACCTAAATGAGCCAAAAATGTTTGGGATTCACCACGTGCCAGACAGACATTTCGGTAGTGCACGTCAATCTCAACCATCGAGTTTTCGACTATCATTGTTGTTGATATAACGACTCTTTATCTCTGTAATATCGTGTACTTGCCGATCAGTTAGAATAAGCGACTACGTTTTTTTGCCATAAGTAATTTGAACTAAAAGTTGCTTTGGGTGGAAAATCTTACCTCTTATTTTGTTTTTTTACAACCCTATTTTATTATTTTTCGTAGATCATATTTAAACCTGTTTTCCTCTAAAGTTGTCAACCTAAGTATTATTAAGTTTTAGTAATCTTAACTCTATTTAATTATCCTCTAATTGCGGATTAAGTCTACTAACTTATTCTTCATCTAGCATTAATTAAGATAAGATTACCTGCCTTGGAGTTAAGTACGTAAACGAGACCTTTAGCCACAATTTATTGCTAAACTGTTTGAGAAGGGATAGTGATATAAATAAAACAGACATGTTTTATTGGTAGGTGAACTACCAAGTATTTAAACTATCAAGTGCTTTGTATATAAACCTTTCCCTACATATTATACACGAAAACCAGTTTGTATACCTTTACCCATTTTATACTCCATTTAAAATAACATTAGACATGTTTTCAAATCTTTTTACAGTCCGTTCAACCGATTTTGAGTTCTATCCCGTAAACATAAGGATGACATAAAAAACATAAACCTGTTACTAAAACCAACTGTTTACTACAGCTATCATTTATTTATTTATTATATACTTTATTGTACACCACAAAATATGTACAGGAAAACATTCACAAAAACAAGTGTACAATGGGCGGTCTTATCGCATAGGGCAATCTCTTACAGACAACCTTTGGATGAACTGTACGATAGGAGAAGAATTTAGGGTTGTCAGTGTACTAAATTAAATACTTAAATAATATTACTTAGACATAATAACATACAATACATACATACAATATTATATAATATACTAATACATATCAAATATCTAACAGAGAAAGGAGAAGAATAAAAATTATAGTGACTTTTACCATTTTCTTAAACGTTGGCAGTGTTTGAGCACGTCTTATTTCAATTGGTAATACATTCCACAACCGAGCCGCTTGAATGGTGAAAGATTTGTCAAAAAAGGAAGTGGAATGCATACGAATATTTAATTTAAGATTTTCCGATGACCTCAAGGACCTAGAATGGGTGTCACAGAGGAACTGAAAGCGTTCTTTGAGATAAAAAGGAGTAAAAGGATTAAATAGCACGTTATAAAGCAAAGAAAGTATGTGGGCATTCCGGCGAAGGCGAATAGGAAGCCATTTAAGCTTAGTACGAAATTCAGAAACGTGATCATACTTGCGCAAGCCAAATATGAATTTGATACAGAGATTTGTCGTATCACTAACGCAATAGAAGTCAAAATCGGTTGAACGGGCTGTAAAATGGGCTAAATTAAAAGTCTAATGTTATCGCAAATGGAGTTTAATAGATTCGAAAGTAACTCTGTCTGTCTGTCTTTCTATCTGTCTGTCTGTAACCTTTACACGCCTAACTGCTAGTTTCCCAGGTCAAAATTATCGGGCGGTTAACGTAATCGACGATTAATCGCCTGTTAATTCTACTTTCAGTTTCTCAACACCCAAATTTGACAAGCGTTTAACAATTTGTCACATTTGAGAAAAATCTCGAATTAACTACATGTTACAGCAGTTTTGGGTTTCTGAGAACCATTTTCAATGTTAATCTCTTGTCAACGACCCTAATTTATAATTGTTGGAAATTGGTCGATTATTCGCAGATTAAAATTAATATTATGATTTTAAAAGCTTATATTACGATAAAAAGATAATAGGGGTCGGCGGAAACTATGGTATGGGTTGAGTTATAAAAAATATGTAAATTTAGATCAATTATATAATTAGCAAGATTTAAAAAAAATAGGATGTTACAATTTTTTTTATTTAATTACATTATAAAAACTTGACACAATTATCAAAAATAGTTATTTTGTTTTTAGGTAAATAAAAATAAAATTAAAAAAATACTGACCTGGGAATCGAACCTTCCTCACGCGCATTAATGTTAACTGTACCCTGTACTTAGTACTTACCGAGGTCAGAAACTGTTCTGGATAGATTTGTGTTTAACTTGAAGCGGCTGGGTTGGTGACCCTGCCAGGGTAAGCAACACTTGCCAAGGTCAGTCTTGGGATGGGTAACAATTTTTATTGGATCGCTTGTTTACGGACAGATGACCCCGCCAGGGTAAGCAACACTAACCAAGGTTACTCTTTGGATGGGTGACCATCACCACAAAAATTTTGGTCACACATCATAAAGTCACCCCACTAGGTTATACAACATCTACCAAGGTCACCCATCCGAAAACAAGCAATTAAAAAAAAGTTGACACCCATCCCAAGACTGACCTTGGTATGTGTTGCTTACCCTGGCGGAGTCACCCATCTAAAAACAAGCGAATCCAAAAAATGTGGTCACCCATCCAAACACTGACCTTGGTAAGTGTTGCTTACCCGCGCAGCTTTTTTTTTTTTTTTTTTTTATTTTTTTTTTTTTTTTTTTTTTCGTGTGGAAATCCTCATGGATGTCCTCCGCCTTGGAGCAGGCGGGGGGGTCTGTCAGACTCTAACTGACTAAAACCACACGGTGTTTCTCTTCGTCACTTCTTGCTGCGGTGCGGGGACACGGACGCATTCTCCACAATCACTACAGCAGTGACGGTTTGCACCAGCAAACCCCGTCTATGGCAAAGGGAGAAGTGAGCTGCTCCTAACCCTTTCTTCATTGAGAGAAGCGCGCGGAAACACCACGCGACGCAGACTCGGGCCTATGTGCTTGGACAACAGACTTCCCCAAGTCCGTCACCCGTAGGCCACTTTACGGTGGATGGAAGAGAGCATTATCAGCCCTCCTCCTGCGTCCACTCCGTCGGACGCGTATTGGCAGAGTGGAGGACATCTCCCTCTCCCTTTCTGCAGCCTCTTTCATTGCCATCACCTCTTCGGTGAAGGCAGCCACTGCTTGCCATGATCTTTCGCTTCCGACCATAGATTTGATTATGGACGGAAGCGAGAGATCGCTCCCCACTTCAACAACTAGGGCATTACGCTGCTCCATCCAGGCTGGGCACAGCTCAATGGTATGTTGGGCCGTGTCCTCGCTATAGTTGCAGTGATGACAGCTTGACGTCGGCTCCCTGCCGGCAATGTGACACAGGTACTTCCCAAAGCAGCCGTGCCCTGAAAGTACCTGTGTCAAGCGGAAGGTCATTACTCCGTGGCGCCGCTCCAACCATTCCACAAGTACAGTTTGGAGGGCTTCGATGGTCCTTAGGCCAGCCCCAGGTCGCATCAATCTTTCTCTCCACTCTTCAATCACTTCATCTCGGAGCTCATTTTGCTTAAGTCTTACCACACTTGCTGGAACCTGTGTCCCCACTTCCTTGCGCCAGATGTACAATGACGCTAATGACTTTGCGTCCAAGTCCCATGGCACCGACCCAGCAAGAGCACATGCTGCCTCGCCCGATATTGTACGATATCCACGTATAGCACGGACCGCGATAACCCGCTGTGGTTTACACAGTAGAGCTGTACCCCTAGTGGTTAAGTCATAGGCCCACACTGGAGCTCCATAGAGTGCCATTGAACGTATGACTTCAATGTAAAGCCACCTGCAGTTGCTATTCGGCCCTCCAAGGTTTGGTAAGAGGCGGCCAAGTGCACCAGCGGCACCCATCAATCTCGTCACAAGGCGCTGAAAATGGGCGTTGAAGTTCCAGCGACTGTCGAGCACGAGCCCCAGATACCTCATGGTCGATTTGATCTCAATTTGGATCCCACTGATGACAATATGAGATCCTAAAGGTGGACCTTTCCGGGGTCCATGAAAACATATGGCCTCTGATTTGCTTAGAGCCACTTCAAGGCCTAGCAACCTAATCCGGTGGACGATATGTGCCACCCCCACTGTTGCAAGGTGCGCAGCATCTCTGTAAGTCTTCTCCCTGGACAGAACCAGAGTGTCGTCAGCATAGCATATTAAACTGATGCCCGGGAGGTTGACACTCCGCAGTACCCAATCGTATCCAATGTTCCACAGAAGCGGTCCAAGGACAGATCCCTGTGGAACACCGCACGTCACTTGCCTTTCGCATTGTCCATCACGTCCTGGATATATTATGGACCTCATATCAAGATAAGCCCCTATTATCCGAAGTAGGTACGGTGGCACCTGATGGTATTTAAGAGCCTCCATTACGCAACTCCACGGCAGAGTGTTGAATGCGTTAGCGATGTCAAGAGACACCGCCAACACAACTCCACCACTCATAACTACCTCTTCCGAGAATTCCTTAACGCGCAGGATCGCGTCGACGGTCGACCGACCCACTCGAAACCCATATTGGTTGTCTGATAAATCTGGGCCAACTCTGTTCAAATGCCCGATGAGACGAGCAGCAATAATACGCTCAAAGAGCTTTCCCATCTCGTCAAGCAGCACTATCGGACGATATGCGGACGGTGAGTCTGCGGGGCGCCCCTCCTTCTTAAGTAAGACAAGTTTACCAGTCTTCCATGCCTGGGGAAATATCCCTTGTTCGAGACAGGCACCAAAGAACAACCGCAGGCGAGGACCCAAGACTGTAAGGGCAATCGCTAGGGCACGCCCGGGTATTTGATCAGGTCCTGGAGCACGAACCCCTATTTGTCTACTGAGTTTTCCTATAGTGGCCTCCTTCACCAACCTTACGTTATGGAAAGCGGCACACTATACCAGGCAACCCCTTACGAGGTGTCTGGGACCATCTTCGGTAGGTCACGCCTCCGAGAGCACTCGCCCCTGGTACTCAAGAGAAAATGTGAGTTGCACCGTGATTACTCACTACCATTTGTCCAGAATGGTACCGGAGCAATAAAGCCGCTCACCACACGCACCCCAGCACGCCAGCACTAGTGCAAGCACCAGCACCAGCGCAGTTGGTGCTAGCGGATTCAATCCCCGTTAAGGACGCCAGAGAAGCTGGCTCCCATTTCTCCAGAATGGTCCCGGAGCTGTAAGCACGCTCACCTCTCGAATACAAATCATCGCATCTACCCAATGCCTACAGCTGGGTTGCCGGAAAACTAATCCAACGGGTAGTCCTCTTCTTTCTATCCAGGAAAGTGCCGGAGATGCAGCTCGCTCACAGGAGCTCACTTGCTTGAGGGTTACTCACGAACCCCGCGTCTGACCACCAGGTGGCCCTTTGCCTTGGGCCGGTAACTTCAGACACTTGTTGCGCGCGAGGAATGACGCTCGGCCCACACATAGCCGAGCAGACAACATGCCACTCCTCTGCAACCACCACATAGACCACCGCGAGTCCAACCTCAATGTCAGGTACCACCTTTGCGCTTGCAATGGTGGAGGGCCTACCTGACCCCGCGTACCCTGATCCAAACAGCCGGACCCGTAGTTCCAGCTGCGAAAGCCCCCATCTGTTCGGGTCGTACAGGTCCTGGAGCAGTATTCTTTGCACGAAGCCGTAACTCCGCTGCACCGAACTCCGCCTCAGTGACCGCCGGCATGTCAGCCTCCACCTCTTCTTCCGCCATAGATGTTGACATCGGTGGAGGGGTATGCTCCGCTCCATCAGGAAATAGAGTAGAGATGACCCCCTCAAGGAATTGTGGTTGCAAGCTTTGTGTTAGAGGAGGTGTCCAAGGGCGGAGCCTTCCTCTGACCGCGCGATACGGCTTTCCCCAAGGATCCCGGTTCAATGACTCTAGAAGCTCTTTCCTACCTGCGTTCTTTGCCTCCGAGATCTTTTTCTGTAGCGTCTTTTTAGCTTCTCTATAGACATTGTAAAGCCGAGATTCTTCTTCTGGATTACGGGTTGTGATAGCTAGCCTCCTGTATCGTGTATACCTACGTCGAGCAACCACACACCCGACTCACAGATCCGCTACCTCCGGCGACCACCAATAAACCTGGTGCCTGGGAGGATGTGTTTTGGCACGAGGCATCGCAGAGTCGCAGATGCTTGACATTGCCTGTTGGAACCAGGCCGCCTCTGTGTCCACCCCTACATGTCCGTCTGGAGTGAACCAGGACTGGACTATGGCAGCTTCAATAAGAAGATCGCGGTTGAGCCGGTTCAAAACCCATCCGCGGGTCGTGGTTGTGTTACGACCCGAACCATTGCTACGTGTCGCCGTCGAAGATGCGGATACATCGAACCGGATGTATAGATGGTCCGACAGAGTCTCCACATCCTGTAGTACGTTCCACCCCATAGATCGACGTGCGATATCTGGGCTTGCGAATGTGACATCCACAATTGAGCCTCCGTTGTGTCGCACGCATGTGTTGGTGGATCCCTGGTTCAGAATCGAGAGTCCAACTGATATTGCCCACTCCTCCAGTACGTCACCGCGCGCATCAGTGGTTGGGCTGCCCCATGCCGTTGACTTGGCATTGAGATCTCCGAGCAAAAGCACTGGACTTGGATGATTTCGGCCAATAAGGGCCCCTATGTCACTGAGAAAAGCTTCAAATTCTGAGAGGACTCTGTTGGGTGAAAAATATGCTCCAACAATTAATATTTCCCCAAAAAATGCAGCAACGAAACCCGAATGCTTTTCTGCTACCACTAAGGGGAATGAATCAGTTGCAGCGCGTGGAACGATAGCCACCGTACCATCCAAATCCCCGACCCAGTTGTCCCCATTTGGAATGTAATACGGTTCAGCAATAACCGTCACGTGTATAGACCACTCCATAATGCTCTGAAGTAAGAGGTCTTGTGCCCTAGCGCAATGGTTTATATTGCCTTGTAGAAAACGGTAGGCCATTGGCACCCTGGCAGCTTCACCCATCCAAAAACAAGCGAACCAAAAAAAGTGGTCACCCATCCCAAAACTGACCTTAGTAAGTGTTGCTTACCCTGGCGGGGTCAGCCATCCAAACCAAACGAACCAAAAAAAAGCGATCACCCATCCAAAGACTAACCTTGGTAGGTGTTGCTTAACCTACTGATAACGTTATAGTAGTGAAGGAATTGAATGAATACTAGCTAAGGTAGCCAACCGAAATAAATTATTAAATTTAACAAGCGATTACGTAATTTCTCGATGATGCAGAGTTGAGAAACTCACTGACAACTGACGGCTGGTTAATTTGTGACAAATTGTCAGCTGATTTGAGATGTGACGTCTACTTCAGAAACTGGCCCTAAACCACTGAACGGAATTCAATGAAATTTGGCAAGCAGATAGATGGCATCCTGAGGATACTTTACTTTATAGGATACTTTTCGACAGTTTTTTTTTTTTTTTGATAAGTAGGTAGGGATGGGTAGGGTAGGTAGGCTAGGTAGGGTAGGGTAGGTAGGTGGATAGGATAGGTAGCCAGTTGACGAGAGCAAAGCCGCGGGAGACAGCTAGTACTCGATAAAATGTATGAAAGATGTATATGAATAGTTTAAAGGGGCTTCTTAAATACTAGCAGGGTGAACGTTTTTAAACCTTTTTATGCTAATTTTACCTAGACCAATGATTACGGAAGAAGGAACATACTAAGGTACTTTAACTAATGAACAATGAGGTTAAACGAATTTACATCAGTTTAAACTTGGAACGTTGAATAAAGTCCATGTAGCTGTTAAACGTTTTTACAACGCGCACGGAAGCAAATTTTGAATTAAAATTATTTCCAATGTCGCCTATTTTTTGAAAAAAAAAGTAGTATAACATTTTCACAAACATAAAACTCTATTAAAGCATAAATAAATAAAAATAAATAAAATAAGTTTATTGATTCAATAAAAGGGTGTTACAATATTAAGATGTGACACTGGATCCTGCACTAGGATACCCTGTGTCGCAGAATCCAGTCTCTCTCGACAAATAATATGATTGTTTGATTATACATATCAAATGCAACGGTTCCAATCATTAAACAAAAAACAAAAACTGAAAGATAACTAAAGTTGTAAGTGTGCTAGTATCTAAGTTATGGAGTGTATGCGATACGATGGTGTGTATGCAATGGTGTATATGGCGTTTTAACAGTAAATTGCTAATAGGTTTTCTGTTTCGTTATAGGTAAGTCCTAGTAGCCAATACCGAACTTGTGTTGAGCGGTGGTTGGTAAATCCCGTACATACCTTAATTTGCCATATTTGGTAAATATTTACAACAATAACAAAATGTAAAAGAACTAGCGCTAAAAGCCAAAATAGCTATTAAATTTGACATATCGGAGACCTCACGCCACACCAGCGCCTCTAGCGGCGAATTCATACGTGGACCTCCATTTAACTCTTCTGCCTTTTCTGCATGAGACGAGTTTTACAATGATGTCTGGTCAATATTAATATTTATATCTTAAACAAACTTTTCTGATTATGAAAATCATCCCTAATCTATTTTAAGCATCAATCAAGTTTCAAAAAGTTCCTCCCCTCACAAAACTCTGCTTTAAAAATTTTCTTTAAACCAAGCTCCCCTTTTAAAGTACACCTATCGAGGTGCCGATTCACAAACAGCAAGAGACTCCTTAGAATCGGTATGAAGTCATTTCCGTTTCACTATTTCCGTTCCATTTTCAAGTCGCTCCCTAACTTCCTGCCTCACGTACCAACTTTGTTCTCGTCAAAAAAATGATAATCTTGATAGGAGGGCTCTTTGAAATCAGAACCTTTTTGGAGTTAATTTAATACCATGAATAAATGAACAAAATCATTTAAATATCTGCAACGATAATGTTTGCTCCCTACCGTCATTACTAGGGTTAAGATCTGATATGAAGCCTATAAAATCGCTTAACCCTTTCTATTATACATCATAGCTATTAATACTTGATAGGTACGTGATTGCGTTTCTCCTGGGTGCCACAAAAAGGTTTCAATCAGCTTTCATCTGAAGATTTAAAAGGGACAGTTAATCCTGGCTATATACGCATCTAATTAAGATGAACGTAACACTATATCTATGGGAGAGGGATGCGGTGATCTCGGCTAATGCACCTGCATTAAGGGCAAAGAGAATTCTTGAGAACCTACATTTGCATTAGTTCCACTTTAAGCGGTAATTCCTTGCTTCGATTACGGTATAATATCATCAATTTACGTCTCGATGAGTTCTCGAACAGCTACGTATCGATTTCGATTCGAGTTTGATGGAACTGGATACGTATTTAAGTTTCCGATTTCGTGCGAAGTGCTATCTCGTGTTGACAGATATGTTATAGTGAGAAGTGGTACGGGTATAGAGTTTTGAAGGTTGTGGGATGGTAAGGAAGGTTTGCGCGTATTTTGAAGATTGAAACCTTGAGACCATTTTGAGGTAAGTTATTTAGAAGAGCGGATAAGGTTAATGTTCCATTGGAAGATAGAAACCCGCGAAATTGATCATTACATTTTCATTATGCAAAGGTTCGATAAATTTAAGCGCCCTCGCCAAATACCAAATCAATGCCCAGATATCGGCTTCAACTTTTTCAAAAAATGTGCGGTATCGAAACGGAACGTAACAACATCTGCTCGGACGAAACAAAACTAAACGGAATCATGCGCGCTTTTCCTACCAGTTATTTTGAAATCGTCGCCATTTTTACGCCTCCAGGATTTTTAATTACAGTTAAAGGCCCCAGGACCGTTTTAAAAATTCATTAAAATCCTTTAGCGGAAAAATATTGAACACAACTAATTTATTTTACTTTTTCAAGCGGAAAGTGAAGCGGTTTAGCTTTAACACGATGCGTTCTGATGGGGAAGTTAGTCTTCGCGTCACTTTTATTGTGGGGTGCTGTAAGTTAATGTACCTAGGTATTGAATCGTGGTGCGTATAAGATTCGGAATATATTTATTTCTTACTATGAAGTGTTATATTTGACAAATTAGTAAGCTTGTTGAATGTCAGTTCTGCCCCCGAACCATGACGTGTCAAAACTATCACCGTTCGTCTGTAAAAAAGGGACACAATACAAGTAATAAACATCTGTCACTTACGTACACTCCAAATAACCTTGCTCTGAGAGCTTATAGTCACCCTGAATAGCTGTTATGAACATAATATTATGTTTTCTCTTTAATAGTACCCGCTCGTAATCCCATCCATTTGTTGAACAATCTTCACCTATCTAAAAATAAAACACAGTATTGTTATGATTTATTAGAATATCTAAGGATCATAGAGTCGCCAAAACTCTCAAAGACAATAGAGAGAGAGTGAGAGATAGAGAAAATTATCAAAAAAAAACATTAAAATGAAGAAAAATTACCATCACATCAATGAAGATTTGCACAATGAAACAAATACAAACATTGTAGTTAATCCTACCTATCACAGAAACACATCAATAATTGGAAAGACAAACTAATTCCCCGATACAAGCAAGACATCTAAGTCCCTATAACGGTCCGAACACAATTTTCGCCATCTTCCGACACCTGACTAGCGACGCATTTAATTTACTCAACTCCTATAAATCTAAAGGTGCCTGTTCTCGCAAACGAACGCTCGCTGATAAGCAAAACAGTGTCAACCTACACATTTGCTTTATTGGGAAAATTGGTTCTTTTTGAACATTAGAATTAAAAAATAAGGTTAAAGAGATATCTAAGTATCAGAAGTTTTTTTTTAAATAACTTTTCTCCACACTAGGAATTTCTCCTATAATGTGGGTGCGTTTACAAACATATAAACCCACATACACAAACACCCAGAGCCGGCACAACTATCTATAGGTTATACAAATATTTACTACTTGCGGGAATCGAACCCGCGAATCGCGATGCGATTGATTGTTAATTAATTCAACTATGTAATCGCTTTGTCCCATTCAACTTTTTTCGTATTCGTCCCGGAAACAAGACATTAGTGACTCAACTTGATAATTAACCAAAGTCTGCATTCCACTAATTTTTGCTATGTAACTATACAAAATGTATAGTAAATCTTGGACGTGAATTGTTTTTTTTACTATTACCATACTATTTGAGGTTTTGACCCATAATAACAGTTGTATTAAATTACCTACCGTTTTTAGTTATTTTAATTATAAAAATAGGTAGGTAAATAATTTATTCAATGCAACATGAAACAATCACACACAACAAGTCAAAATTAAAAAAAAAAACAAAAGCCCCGACAATTTATTTTTATTTTATACTGCTTAACAACAGAATTTATCTAGTTCGATTGACAATTTAGCGAACACGTAATTATGACACGATATCTTGCAAAAATATTCTGATTCAAACCGCAAAACGCCCATAACTTTTGAACGGCTGAACCGATTTTCATCAAACATAGCTAAGAACATGGGAGTGTCCAATGTATCAAACAAAAATAAACTAAATCAAAATTGGTTCATCTGTTTAGGAGCTATGATGCCACAGAAAGAGACAAATATACACAGATAAACAAGCACACAGGTACCTACGTCAAACTTGTATCACCCCTCTTTTTCCATCGGGGGTTAAAAATGAGACGAAGATGACGCGAAGCTAAAACGTAACAATTAGGAAAAACCGTAAAAAAAATCCAAAGTCAATCCAGAATCGTATACAACACTCATGGTAACAAGTTGTACAATACCTCAAAATCCCTTTCATTCTGTATAAGCTTGGGTATGAAAAAATCTACCAATCTCGTTTTTTCTTGTTCTCGGTTGGCGCCTTATTGCTTATCAGCGTCCCGTCCCGCTGAAGACTAAATTCGTTTTCAATAGCTAGTCGGTGGATCGTTGGATTACCCAGTTCACTATCGCATAAACAGAATCTTCATTTAGCTAAAACTGGGTAACTCATTACCATTTAGTCCCGGAACGGGTCGAATATTAAACGGGCCTCGGATTATAGGGAAATTGCTGCGAGGTGCGAATTGAATTAGTGGTACGGAATTTGTGTATGTTTAGATTGTGTATTGTTGTACACAAATGGCGGCTTGTGTACTGTTTCCTTTTGTTTGTTGCTTGAAATGCTTGGTTAGGTACTGGTTATAGTTTTGTTAGTCACTACTAAACTTAATAAGAGTTTTAGGTTGGAATGCCTTTGAAGGTCATTCTAGCTGAGAATCACCAAAGAAAGAAATAGTAGATTGTTGCATCGAGCGCAAAGTGAGTTATTAATGCAAGGGTGTTATATTAACTTAAGTAACACGAGTGCATTAATTACTTACTTTAGCGAGGTGCGTGATCTACTTTTATTTCAACTAGCAATCTACCTACCGTGATAAAATATACATATTCAAAATAAAACTCAAGTCAATGAAAAATATTTATCCCGTGACTTTTGTGGAAAAAATTATTAACAATTTAATTTGCAGCTGTATTTGTAATTTCTGGAGTTGAATTCATATCGTTATCGCTGTCTACTTCCATAATTTTTCTTTTTTGCTAAATATGTGAAGTATCAAAGTTTTACAATGTAACAAAATGTGTGCCATTTGTTTTTTTTTCCATTATATCGATTTTATTCAGGCGATTTTTATTTTCAGCCAGTATCTTTTGATCGAATGCATACATTTTATATTCAACTTAATGGGAGACATTAAACCTCTATGGTAAATTTATATCCAAATAAAAATAAAAAACAGTGCATTCATGAAAAACTGTGCAACAATGAGATTTCATATAACATTTTTGCACTGTTTTGGTTATAAGCAAAAAAGACCTCCTTTGTGATCGGTTTGTAGTGATTAATGATAACATTACTTCGTAGTTCAAAGAAATCACATTTATTTGACACAAACCACTAGAGCACACAAAATAAACATAAAAAAGAAAAATAAAACTTAGACTAAACAACAATAAAAAAGAGAGAAAAAATGTATGTAACATCGTGTGTCCCACGGCTGCGTAAAATAGGACCATTTCAGAAATATGCCTCCCTTTTCTTTTGCCTTACTTCCCAGTTCCTTGCGTTTCTTATCCAGGTGTTTTTACGAAATACTAGCTTCAACCAGCGGAATTGCCCGTGTGAAAATTATACTAAGGGATCATATTCTCGATATAAATAGTCGCGATTTATAAACGAGACAAAAAAAAACCCTATGTCCCAATTCAGTATATGGTCTGCCTGTGGGCCAATTTTCATCCGCATTCGTTCTACTGTTAAGACCTGAAAAGGTAAAAGATTGGCAAAATTACGTTCGCATTAATAATGTTAGTATGGATTTGGTTTTGCTTAGTTTCAATCATATTTGACAGGCAATCCTATTCATTTCTCTACGAATAAATTTCAATAGTTTCAAGTTTACTTTCAGACATACAACAGAATCGGGCGGGGGCGTTTGACAGGAAAATTCGTTTGCAGAGAGTATTAAGGAGTAGGTACGTCTTGGTACCATGAGTGCTAAACGCTGTTCCAGCCGTTATTTCAAGTAAATGCTTAAAGAAACATTCCGTGCGTTCGAGAGAGAATCTTCGTCCATAATCTGGCAAGCGTTTGCCGTCTTTCTTTGAAGAACACCTGCATCTCGAGATCTTATTCTATTTCTCAAAAATTAAAACAAATCTTTCTTCCTAAAATATTTTGAAAGAAATACACAACTACAACTGCTCGCAGAACGGATGGCCGATGGGGCCGAAAAATTCTGGAATGGCGACCGCGTACCGGAAGACGATACGTTGGAAGGCCTCCCACTAGGTGGACTGATGACCTGGTTAAGGTTGCGGGAAGGCGCTGGATGCGAGACGCACGGAATCGGTCAATATGGCGACGCCTGGGGGAGGCCTATGACCAGCAGTGGACGTCTTTCGGCTGAAATGATGATGATGATGACACAACTGCAATAGCCAGTCAGTCGTGTTGCCATAGAAATTGATCCGAGGAACAATTCAACGAAAAATGGCTGTCGCGTCATTGTCACACTAATATGTCGCGCTTGTCTGCGAAAACCATTAAAATCTGTCTTTAATTATTATATCGATCTTGCATGTTTTTGTTTTAATCTCTTGTTTTAACCCCCGCCGGCAAAAGAGGGGTGTTATAAGTTTAAAGTGTGTTGCTGTGTATCTGTGTATCTATTTGTCTGTCTGTGGCGTCATAGCTCGTAAACGGATGAACCGATTTAAATTTAGTATTTTTTGTTTGAAAGGTGGTTTTGTCGAGAGTGTTCTTAGCTATGTTTGAATAAAATCGGTTAAGCTGTTCAAAAGTAATGGGCGTTTTACTATTTGAATCGGGGTGTTTTCACAAGATAAATGTGTCCGGGGTTTTTAAAAAATATCGTATTTTATTTTGTACTAGCTGACCCCCGTGACTTCGCTCCCGTCAAAATTATAGCCTATGTTACTTGGGAATAATGTAGCTTTCCATAGGTGAAAGAATTTTAAAAATCGATCCTGTAGTTTCGGAGCCTATTCGTTACAAATAAACAAACATACAAACAAACAAAAAAATCTTTCCTCTTTATAATATTGGTATAGACTAAGAAAAAAAATATACATTTGTAAAATGTTTCTAAATGTTACCAACTTATTATTAGAAATCAGTATAGCCACAACAAATCGATCGGATACCCGACCGCGTCGTCGTAACTATAATACCATGTTACACAATACGGATCACAATGACACCCCATTAGTACAAATCGGTCCAGTCGTTTAGACTGTGCGGATGAAATACATATGTCGCAGGGATATGATGAAAACAGGGAATTGATCAAATCTCTAAGCGATTTCATCAAATCACGGAGGATGTTAAAATTACAACACGTTTTTATCATTTCCCTAAGCAAATCTGGTGATTTGACAAATCTCACAAAAAAAATCTAGTGATTTGAACAAACCCCTAAATTGATTCAGTGAAAAGATAATAAAACATGTCCAGTTCTTGTTTACGTCGCGCTCGCGCTTGCTTGTCAGTTACCGCGCCCCCTGCTCCACCCCGCGCTCACCCGCGGCCGCCCGCACGTGGTCTTAGTTGGTTCTAAACACTATGGGAGACGGACGCACGCACTTTTGAGTATAATTTTACGAAAATTATAGAGAATGGCTTTGAATACGGAACAAAATCAGCCTCGTACTGAGTTTGTGTGTGAGGAACAGTTTAACGAAGCTATTAAGACGATTGTAGAGGGGCGGCATGATAAGGAAAAACCGTTATGGACTCAAGAGAGGGTAGAAGAAGCGATTACAGCGATTGAACAATTTAAATCAGCTCCAGTACTGAATCTTAAGAGAACAAACAAGCAATATTATTACGGTAACAAATATGATGTAATGGAGTTAGGTACAACCAAGTTTTTGATATTAAAAAGAAAGTTTGCTTCTGACTCAGTGGTTAAGATAGTGACTCCAAATGAATTTTATGCCATACTTTGTGAAACCCATCAAGCGACGGGCCACGGTGGCAGAGATAAAATGCTGTACTATTATAAATCCAGATATTTAATTCCCACTTCTGTTGTATTAGAATTTTTGAAACTCTGTACGGTATGTCAATCTAAAAAGAAATTCCCAAGAAAAGGTATTGTTGTTTGCCCGATTGTGTCTAATGATTTTAACCATCGCGGCCAGGTTGATTTGATTGACCTACAGTCAACCCCCGACAGGAATTATAAATGGCTATTACATTATTAAGATCACGCAACAAAATTCAGTTTTTTGCGACCATTGATTTCAAAAAGAGCAGCTGAAGTAGCAATGGAACTGTTAAAATTTTTCCTGGAAGTCGGTTGTCCCCATATACTACAAAGTGACAATGGCCGTGAGTTTACTGCTGCAATCATTCAAGAATTAACTGCCATGTGGCCAACATGCAAAATTATTAATGGTAGGCCTAGACATCCAGCGAGTCAAGGGTCAGTTGAGCGTGCAAACCAAGATGTCGAAGCGATGTTACGGGCTTGGTTAATTGACAATGACAGTAAAAATTGGGCAATCGGCTGTTATTTTGTTCAATTTCAAAAGAATTCCTCCTTTCATCGTACCATTAAGCGTTCACCTTACAAGGCGTTATTTGGAACAGAACCAAAAACAGGACTCCGATCTACTCATATTTCAACAGAATTACTTGACAAGTTAGTTACTGAAGAGGATCTGGATCAGCTTCTTAAACAGCAAAACGTATTAGCCACAGAATCAATTGATAACAACGCCACAACTTCTGAGGAACAACTAACTATTGCATCAAATGAAGATAACACTTCGACTTCACCTATTTTAACACATGAATTATTAGCTGAACCACCTGTTGTATCAGAAAGTGAATCGGTTGTGAGAGTACAGGAAATGATTTGTATTGTTTGTGGACAAGAATCTACAGGAGCTCATTCATGTGACATTTGCGGAAATTCCGTGCATGCAATATGTGGCATTACGACAAGCGAAGAAGGATATGGGTCGGGAGTTTTATGCTTATTATGCCAAAAAGAAGAGAACATTAAAAAGCAAAGGGAAGATGCTTCACAAAATTTAAAAAGATCTGCTGATAAAATGAAAGAAACTTGTTCGAAAAAATTCAAGGATGTATTAGTTGGTTCCACCGTTTTGGTTGATGTACCAAAAGTAGACAGAGGTCCACTAGATGCAAATAGTATTACAGGGATTGTATTAGATACGAAAAACAATTTATTTCAAATCGGTACTTCAGTTGGTATCATAAGAGATTGGCTTCCAAGAAACGCTCTCCAATTATCTACAGTTACATTAACCGATTCGGTTCCATCCACAACGCTGAGTTTGCGTGAAATTGCAGGAAAATTATCTTTATTTGGAGGACAAGGATTCAAGCAGTGTTCTTGTCAAGAGTCCAAAGTACGATGCAAAACGAACAAATGTGCCTGTAAGAAAAATAATGTTCTGTGTAATTCACGTTGCCACAAATCTGCTACGTGTTTTAATAAGTGAATATTACAAATAGGCATATCATACGTTACGTTTTTCTATTTTTTAATACATTTTTGTTTCTCTTTTTCAAATAATTATGTTCTAGTTGTGATTTTTGAGATCTATATTACATTTTGTGTGCGAAGCCGGGGTGGGTTACAAAATAAAGTACAAAATAAACCTTTAAATTACTACAGAAAAGTTATTTTTGTCATTTCACTGAACCAATTTTGAGATTTGTTCAAATCACTAGATTTCTTTATTGGGATTTGTCAAATCACCAGATTTGTTTAGGGAAATGATAAAAACGTGTTATTATTTTAACATCCTCCGTGATTTGATCAAATCGCTTAGAGATTTGATCAATTCCCTGTTTTCATCATATCCCTGCGACACATACGCAATATTATATTTGTGTGCGAGTGGAATACATAAGCTGTATTATACTGCCTTTTCCGTTTATTAAGCTGTATTTACTGGGAGCACTGGTGGCCCAGTAGTAACGGCCGGGATTTACATGTTGTAGGTCGTGGGTTCGAACCCAGGTAAGCGCTTTACTTTGTGTAAATTATTCCATCACCACTGCTCTCAAAAAGTGTGAAGGAAAACATCATGAGGAAACGGCATGTCCTAGAACCAAAAAATCGAAGATATGTGATGATCCACCAAACCGCACTGGGCCCGCGTGATGGATTACGGTCCATTCCCTCTCACAGAGAGGAGGTCTGTGTCCCAGCAGTGGGTACAATTAAAGGCTGATAATGATGACGATTATACTGCCTTTCTACTGGAACAGAGAGGTATATTAAAATCAGTGGATAAATTCACTAGAGGTACAGAAGGTTTTGGGAATATTCCGTTGTACATAAAGATAAAAATCAACTCCCTGCCGGAGTCTTTCTTCTGATAGTTATTACTTGGGGATCATGAAGTCAAAAGTGAATAGTTAATTTGTATTAAACATCGACCCTTGCCAAGAGACATGGTTCGTTGTCGACCACAGAGTTGGTTCATCATCGCTGAGGGACACATATCTAGGGAGATATGTGTTGCTGGTGAGATAACGGCCAAATGCGAGACAAATAAGAAAAAAACACTTAATATGGTTACAACAGAGTGGAGATATTAGAACAGAGTGGAGATATTTTGTACATTTAGATGATGATTAAAAATGGAGAGCTGTAACCACTCAGGTTGGACGTCTCGGCTTCGGACGACTCGTCACTCTTAAAGAGCCACACCACTTTTATTCGCTAAATCACTCCGCTCCAATGGAAAAGCAGCCTTATACATTTATGCGTATAAAATACATTGACAGAATTACGCATGTGTGCGTATATCGTGTAGGTATTATTATTATTATATCCCGTTATGCTTTGCATGTGTGCGTATCAATATCTCGATTTCATTTTACGAAGTACGATGTATCTTATTGACTTTTTAATGGAATGAACGTTATTTTTATAATCTCATCTGATATTATATTGAGCGATATTGGTAATATCATGATTTTCTATACAGATGGTTGCGTACCAAAATCGCCTGAGAGTTATATGTATTGTATGAGGGATAGTTACATTTTCCTTTTTTGTACAGGATTATAATGACAAAATATTAATAAGGAAATAAAATAAATATGATTAATAAAAAAAATGGTTTCCACAATGTTACTAAATAAATAAATGTTTTATTTTTTAAAATAATAATTATAATTATTAAATTCAATTCTGTTCTCGTTGTAAAGTCGAATAATATAATAAAATAGAATATTAATCGTTGTAGTGTAATTTGAACCAAGAAGTTTGGCGATAACTATACCTGCTGTTATCATAAAAACAAAACACCTAACACAACATAACAAAACAACTAAAATAACATAACATAACCTAAAATATATTACATTTGTTTCTTTTTATATATCCATAAATAATTGCTAGATATTAGAAAGATAAAGTTATGAGTAATATCACAGATAATTATAATATTAGCATAAAGGTAGTACAAGCAAACATTAAAATATAGAACAATAATAATAATTAAAGTATATAAGATATAGAGTTAAGTTATTTAATGTAAAAGTTCTACAGGAAATAAAAGGATATTATTTTTAGTATATTATTATTACCAGTATATTAATTAAAAGTAAATAATACGGAGATTCAGAACCAAACGCAAAGGTAGGACAGGTATTATTATAATTATCTTAATTAAAAAGCATTATTAAACAGCGTCATTTACATAACAAAGTTACCTTATAAAAGTCCATTTTTTAACAATCAAGAACGCTGTAGCAAATTAAGTTAATATAAAAAAGTGAAAATAATTAGTTTCTCCGCTTCCTCAGGTAAGGAGTGGCTCGTAATTTATGAGACGGCTCGAAAATAAGTCGCTTCAAGTTCTGCCATAATGTTCCTTATGTTAACTTTTATTTTCCTTACGGTATTATTTATGGTGAGAAGTTTGTGTCTCCGTAGTCTAGTTTTTGGTGTTTATATTTCTTAATTCGGTTGATAAAAAGGTTGGAAATTATTTTACGAGTGTTTTGGAAGCATTTGCCGCCTTTTTTCAGCTGTGTTAGCTGCTAAGCTTAAAGTTTGTCTCCTTCATCTTCATTAATATTAAAACTCAAAAGCCAGTTTTCCTTTTAGTTTGCATAAAATTCGCGTCGCAGGTTTTTGTTTTATTGCCCTTATTATTTTCAATGGAAATATACCAACCGTATGTATAACAAATTGATTCAAAGCTGCAAGCGTTTTAGATTTTTGACGATTAATTATATATGTGTGTTTCTCAGGTTTGAACTAAATAAAACGAGAATTCTCCGTTTGCCTATAAATAAGTAACCCTCGTCAGGATAAGACGGACGGTGTGTTAAAGCCGCTTTTTTTCCAGAATATTTAATTAAAAAAAACCCTGAATTCCCCGGAATTATCCTCGCTATGATTTGCCTTTATATTTGCAGTAAAGAAAAAATATATTACAAGTTTCTTTAACACTTTTTGATTTGAATGTACTTATTATTGGTCTTTAAATTATGAGTAGATACTGTTATTTTTAAAGTTGAAAGCATTCTGTAATGGCACAATATTATTTCATCATTATGTTCATTATATCATAAGTAGAATCCATAATAGACGAAAAAAGTCATTTATATTTTATTGATATTATAAATAATTGGGTCTTCTTAAGTGGTACTTTTTGTGAGTGGAACCTAATGAGCACTGAAGTTTTTTACTGAGCCATCTTCAACCCTAATATACCAACGCTATAATATTGGAAAACCATTCCATTAAAATTGTTGTGGTAGGGAATTCGGTAAAATATAAATATCTGCCTATAATACTAAAGTAGTTAAGTTAGTATCACCACGGGGTCCCAGCGCTAAGAAAGATAATTTGGGTCAAATAAATATCACTAGATGGCGCGATATGCACCGACTTCTTATTGAATTGTTTGTAAAATTGACATTATCTGGAATTGATGATACAAATTGTATGTTCTTGTTTAATCAACTCTCCTTAGCACAAAATTATGGTGGGGCTGTTAATTCAAATTCCAAAGATTATTTGTGTGGGATGAGTTTTGAGTGTAACGAACGTATCCGTAGGTGTGAGTGAAAGGTATCAGAGTGAAAGGGATGGGGAGAGAATGAAAAGATGGCGAGCTGTGCAAAGAACGACGAACGAGACAGACGTGTTATTTAAGTTTTTTATTAAGTTGTATCTGATTTCACTAAAATAAACAAGTTTTCAAGCAACTAACCATTTAATTTCACCCCTCGATCCCACAAACTTGGGGGCTCGTCCGGGATCAAGGTGAAATAAGTGGATTTTAGTGAAAAAACGCAAAACGAAAGACGACGCACGACTACGACGCACGCCGGTTGTTTTTTTTTCCTTACAAGAAAGATCCTACGGAAAACGAAGACTTTTACGACGATATTCCTAGTTAACGACGATAACAAGGAATCACGATGCCTAAAGAGAAATCTGACCAGGACTTTCAAGATGCGGCAGCTTCGATACCGGCACCGACGGCACACGGTGACATGTTGCACCTTACGGAACAACTAATCCGGAAATTCAGTGCACAAGACGATACTCATACAGCATCCATGTGGATACGCGATATCGAAGAAAATGGGGAAATTTTTCAATGGAGTCCTACTCAACTATTGTTGGTAGCGCGACGTTCGCTTACCGGCACAGCAGCGCTATGGTTACGCAGCGAAAAAGTGTATAAATCATGGGATGAGTTGAAAGTGGCTATCGGTAAAGAATTCGCGGATACCATAGATGTGAAGAGGATCCATGAATTAATGAGCGCAAGACGTAAGAAGAAAGACGAATCGTGTATTGACTACATGCTAATCATGAAAGAATTAGGCAAACGCGGAAAAATACCGGACTACGTAGCTATCAAATACATCGTGGACGGCATCATAGATGATGAAATAAATAAGATTATGTTGTATGGTGTCACAACTTACGCTGACCTGAAAGAAAAACTTAAGTTGTACGCTATGTTCAAGATAAATTCCTCAAAGGAAATTCGACGAAATATGCCGTTCAATGACACACAGAACAGCAGTAATAATAGAAGGAACGCGGCTGCAATGATGCGATGTTTCAACTGTGGGGAAAACAGTCATACGTCGGCAAATTGTCCTCATCGGTCGCAAGGAAAAAAAAAGTTTCCATTGCAATAAATTTGGGCATATTTCTCCAGATTGCCCAGTGAAAAAGATGGCTGGTTCAGATTTGAAGCAAAGGACATCAACGGCGGGTATTCGGCAGACTTCGGCCAGGATCGGAGAACTCGAACGGTTACCGAAGGTTGACGCTTCTGCTCAAGAACGACAAAAGCCAACCAATCAGATGTCGAAAAAAGCATTTTTCAGTTTGATGCGAGAGGGCGCCACCGGCAGCTCGAACGACGAACTTCAAGACGATGTTCAGGGTGAAGTTTACGTAGCAGCGACGACCTGTGTGAACACAAGCACGAATGATTCGTGTCACGAAGTTAGCAATATGAAACCACAGAGCAGGGCAATGATTGGCTATAGTGACAGCTGCCATGTTGTTGAGTTTGACACTTACAACGTAAATAAACAAACCAAGAAATCTGATGAAAATATACCGGTTGTACGAATTATACGTCGTACAAAACCATTAAAAACAGTGTTAGTGCGCGGTAAAACGGGTAGTGCGTTAATTGATTCGGGCTGTGATGTGAATCTGATGTCAAAGGATTTCTACAACGAACTTAACAGGTTAGACTTTGTAATACTATGTAACGAAAACAACATTACGTTAACTGGTTTAGGTTATTCACAAGTGAAGTCTTGTGGTTTTATTACATTAGATATAACGATTGATAATTGTTTATACCGAGACATAAAGTTTCATGTAATGCCTAACGACTCTGTGCCATTCCAAATGATAATTGGTAATGATTTTCTACGAAGTGTTATGATGTTTATGAAAGATTATAATGTTTGGTTTTTGCCGAAAGATGATTGGATGAACCCAAACTATGAGTGGTTGAAAGATGTTGCATGTTTTTCCAGTTCCCTTGATTGTTTAGCTCACGTCAGTGATCCTGCTGTAAAAGAAGAGGTGATAAGGTTAGTGACAAGTTATGTGCCACAGAAAAATAAAGAGGCTCCAATAGAATTGAAAATTGTTCTCAAAGATAACTTACCTGTATCTCAGCGGCCACGACGAATCTCATTCAAGGAGCAGGAGGATGTGGATCACCAGATCCAAGAATGGCTTGACGATGGAATTATCAGGATGAGTTACTCAGAATATTCCAGTCCATTAGTATTAGTGAGAAAAAAGGATGGTAGTTTAAGAATATGCATTGATTACAGAAAGATTAACAGTAAAATGGTTAAAGATGAATACCCACTCCCTATAATAGATGATCATATTGACAAGCTATCCTCAGCTAGAATATTTAGTGCATTAGATTTAAAAAATGGTTACTTTCATTTACGAGTACATGAAGACTCAATTAAGTATACCTCTTTTGTAACGACAACCGGACAATATGAATTTTTACGTGCTCCATTTGGTTAAGCGACTTGCCCCAAGGTTTTTACGAGATTTATCACAATCATATTCAGAGAATTGATTGCCAGAGGTATCGTCATTGTTTTTATAGATGATATTTTAATTCCAGTGCAAGACGAGTATCAGGCTTATGAGCGCCTGAAGGAAGTTCTGAATACTGCATCAGAATATGGGTTACATATCAACTGGAAGAAATGTCAGCTGCTAACCAGAAAGGTAGAATACCTAGGCCACGTTATTGAAGGTGGTAAAGTCATGCCGTCGCCAGGGAAAACAGATGCTGTTGCAAAATTCCCTGAGCCTCAGAACTTGAAGCAACTACTTAGTTTTCTAGGACTTTGCTCCTACTTCAGGAAGTTTATACCTAAGTATGCCCAGATAGCACACCCACTAACGAATATGCTGAGAAAAGAATGCAAGTTTGAATTCAATGATGAACATAGAGCAGTTTTTAACGAGTTGAAGATGAAGTTGGCTACTAAACCAGTGTTAAAGATCTATGACCAAAGAGCAGAGACAGAGCTCTATACTGACGCCTCGGGTATTGCTTATTCAGCTATTTTAATGCAAAGATGTGATGATGGGCATTTACACCCAGTTAATTATATGAGCCGAAGGATTTCAGACGCGCAGGCTAAGTACACAAGCTATGAGCTTGAAGGTCTAGCTATCATTGAAGGTGTGATGAAGTACAGACACTACTTATATGGAAAAGTAAAAAAAAAAACGAAATGACAGATACGACGTGAAGAAAGTAGATGTGATGGCAGAAGGACCAAGCAAGACAACAACATCTGCTGATCATATGAAAAAAAGGCCAGATGACAAGGATTGAGAGATCACGTAAGTATGTTAGGTTCATGTTGTATGTTTGTTGACTGCATGAAAGTGATAAGTATTATAAGTGTATATTTTATGTGTGTTTTCTCTATTTTGTTATGTTCTAGATTCGTTGTAACACAGAATTGCTAAGGGTAAGCATTCCAAGTAATTTGCAATTGTTCTTATGCTGTTGCTAAAGTGTTTTTTATGTCTTTATTGTGCAAGCATATAATAATATGCCAAGCCTTAACTGTTATTAGTGTGTGTAACCAGAGTAATTAAGTGTTTTTTTTTTTGTTGTCTTTTTCTATGTAATGAAATAATAAGAAGTTAACGGTTATGTTGTTATGTAATAAGAGTTCAGTAAATACGTTCATATAACTAAATAAAAAGGTTTATAAATTATTTTGTACAATTGTAAATGTTCTAAAGTATATGTTTGTTTTGAGATTGTTTTTTTAAGATCGCAGTTTCACGTGTAATTGTAAGTAGTATACCAGTGTTTGATACGTAGTGTCTGAGGACAGACACAGTGCAGGATGGCCGAGTGTGGGATGAGTTTTGAGTGTAACGAACGTATCCGTAGGTGTTAGTGAAAGGTATCAGAGTGAAAGGGATGGGGAGAGAATGAAAAGATGGCGAGCTGTGCAAAGAACGACGAACGAGACAGACGTGTTATTTAAGTTTTTTATTAAGTTGTATCTGATTTCACTAAAATAAACAAGTTTTCAAGCAACTAACCATTTAATTTCACCCCTCGATCCCACATTTGAATGGATCATATAAAATTGAATTTCTGAAGTATGCCACTCTATTGTTTAAATTTGTATTGTAACACATTTTGGTGCAAAGAAACTATAAAAACGTGCAAAAAAAATACTATTCAACAAATCGTCAATGTATTTACGAAAACAAATATTCACGAACCGAGTAAACCGTGTTTCTCGCAAGTCGTTGCTAACACCAACTATCTATCGCCGTGGAACAGAACCGAATGCAATCGATGTACAAAAAATAATCAGTTTAATCAGATAAAAATGCTAGTTACATCGGCACGGTTTCTTTTCATGGGATGAGGCACCTGTATGCTTTCACGACATGAATCAGTCAGTTATCTACGAGGGAAAAAGTTACAACAAAATGTGATTCATGATGTAATAACTGTACCTAGTATCCGTTCAGTTAAAAATGTCTCATATACCATAACACTATGGATAGTATTTAAACGAGCGAAAACAAATTTAAATTAAACGTGTAAAAAATACTGAATATGGCTTACAGAAATACTAAGTGGGCGACAAACAGTGGGCGAATACAAATGTTTAAAACAGCGACTTGAAAATAAAAGTTTTTCGACGGAGCCCCGCTGGGTGGGGCTCCATATTCTTTCTGCAGGGTCTAAAGTAATCTAACATGAAAGAGATGAAGGGAGCTAAGTTCGCTCGCTTTGCTCGTTCGCTTCAGTTCCTTCGAATCTAACATATGCATCGCTCGCTCTTGGACTAATTCGTTAAAACCACGAATAAACCCGAACTCGCGCGCACGTCGGTTATTCTACTATTTTCAAAAGGATAATATGCTAAAATAGAAAAACCGAACCCCAAATACAATTAAAGTATGTATCAATATTACGAGCTCACAAAAACCGCCTAAAAGATATTACTCAAACCGGATAAATAGTTACTTACTTAGTATAATAGTCGCCCATTCAGTATATTTTTCGCTCGGTTAATAATTTCCCTAACATTATTATAAGATATTTTTTATACCAGCAAGAGCGAAAGTGCCTACTTTGGATCCTGCCTATACTTAAAAGAAAAATATAAATATATTTGCCTCAGACTCGACACCCAAATAAAACCGATAATCACATAAACACATTTTTATTTCATACCTCACATCTAATCCCACTTCTGACCCTAAAATACATAAATAACTGTTTTCACCGAATTGCCAACTTTATATTCACAGAAACTACCCACGAGGTACTTTATGGCGATTTACTGATGTTTGGGCCACATCGACCGGCTGTCTTGAAAAATGGACGGCCATGCATTAGCGGGTGGGGGTTAGAACGCTTAGTTGGTCGTCCGGGTAGGGGTGATTTTATTTTGACGGTATATTAGTGCCAGTTCAGATTTAGTTGGGCTGTAAATTGAAAATGTGCTGTTTTGGAGTTCTAGAATTTCTAGTTTTTGTTTGGCAGAAAAAGTGGGTATTGGAAAAATAATAGTAAATTGGAAAAGGAAAACAATGTATTAGAGATTGAAAGAAGAGTTCAGCAAACCTGAAACAAATATTGGAGTTTGAGGGAAGTTTTTAAAAGTAACATGCCTATTGATCTGAAATCGAGGACACTGAACTCTAGCATTCTACCATGCTTGACTTATGGGTGTCAAACTTGGAAATTTACGTCAAAAGTCAAACAAAATATCTCGACCAGCCAGCGAGGAATGAAGAGAAGCATGCTTAAGGTAAAAAAATAGATAAGATCCGTCACACAAAAATTAGAGCAATAACAAAAGCCACTGACGCTTTAAGCTACGCACATAAGTTAAAATGGAGGTGGGCTGGCCACATAGTGAGGCTTAAAGATAAAAGATGGAGTTACAACGCCACCATATGGAGAAGACCGCAAGGTAAAAGAAAGAGGGTAAGAACCTCTTCTCGATGGGACGATGAGATGAAAAAGTCGCTGGTCCAAACTGGTGGTAAATAGCACAGGATAGGGAGAAATGGGCAGCTTTGGAGGAGGCCTTTACCCAATCTGGGGACCTAGCTTAATGCATAATATTATTGTTACTAAGATAACTAGAAATAAGTAATTTAGAAATTCGTAAATGAAAGAAAAATTATAAATATGTTTACATAGCAACTAACGAGTAATGAATTTAGTAGATAGTAGCTTGGTCAAATAAAGGATTTTTTATTTTTTATTGGAAATATTATAATGTCCTACAGATGCTCGCGAGCTGACGCAAGGAATTAAAAGGTTAAGCAAATTCCAAATAAATTTCTTTTTCCTATAAAATATCGTTAACGTGCCAACTTTTTGAACGGTCGTTTTAAATTCATTCGTGTTTTTGGCCGTATGTTGAGTAAATCAGCCGCAAACAATAGCAGAATACCTCAAAAGAAAACTGCTAACAATACTTTCTTTATAAATAAAAACGTTATCCCATAAACCATACTTAATACCATCAAAAGTATCTAAGCATTTTCATATTCCATATAACACAAAAAAAGCTATTCATACAGCCAAGAATGGTTACACGGCTACACCTATTTTTCGCTGATGGCAATACCGACCGACAATTGCTTTGTGTTGCTATCAAAAGAAAAATAGTAGGCCCCTAGATTGCTTTCAAGCCCTTGAGGTTGTCTGATGTGACGTTATTTACATCCCATTGGAAAAAACTTTCTTCCTTTTATTCAAACAGCCCGAGGACGCGTGAAAGAATTGTATTTATTTATTTCTTTCGCAATAGTTTTTGTTTACCGAGGAAAATTTATGCGGTTCTAAGAAACATTGTAACGTTTACAGAAATACCTTTTTATTGAAGCAGTAAAGAGTGTCTGGGTATTGAAAGTGGTAAGCGTTTACTTTGATGTTGATACCATAGTAACGTTTTATTTTCCTTGGTGAATAAACCTTTTTGGTGTCGTTTGCCTGAGGTGAAAACTATTTCATTCTTATATAAAAGGTAGGTTACGAAGCTATTTCAATCAATCTGCCTATCCTTTATCTAATTAGGTCGGGGTCTGCCTTCAGTCTAACCATATTTAGCTGAATAACAGTTTTTTTTTTGGACTATCCCACCGCACTATTCCCAAACCACTGCAACTCCTGAAACCCAGAATCAACAGTGGCGACCAACAGAAAAGCGCCGAAGTAATGAAGCTCGAACAAAATCCTGGATAATGAATTTAACTGTGTAGGAGAAAATACAAATTTCCACTTCCCTCCATATCAAACAGGAAACAGTACAAACAAGGCACAAAGATTCGTTTACAACTGGAATAAGCCAAGTTGCCTAGCACCACGGGTAAAAATTATCATTGATATTAATGGGTCCGAACATTGTGTTATGTTATATTTGATTCCAATAATAGGTAAAGCAAAAACGCTTGAACGCAAGGACATTTGTGCTAGTTTCTACGAGTTCTGGTTCCTTTTACTATACGGACCTTGTTGCATCTAGATACAGCCTGTACATTATCCATGAGACATGATTTTCAGATTGTACATATTCGCAGTCAGATGTAGAATACTAACCTAGAGGCCAGGCAACGAGCTTGAAGGAAAATAATTTACTTTTAATGTTACCATGCCTTGTGTGCAATTTGGCAACACAGTGATCCTTACGGATACTCCTCGTAACGCAGCTATTTATTGATACAAAACCTACCTAATTTATTTGGGACCAATTCTTGAGGGAACTAGAATTGGTCCCAAATAAATTTCTACTCCTTGAATGGCAAAAACTACTAGACAAAATATAACTAAGTATGACATTCAAGATAGTAACCCTGGGTAAGATAGGTACACCACGTCTGACGGGCATCCGATCTGCGTCTCCGTAAGGAACAAAAGTGCTGATTTCTCAGTCTCTAGGTTGTGATGGACTTTGACAAGGTTCGAGTGTAGTCCTCGGATGTTGCTGAGGTGCACCTTATGTGAGAGTCAGTGCTTCCACTGTTCAGCTTTTTTTCTCTTGTTCCTTAAGCCTTCGGCCGAAGCCCAACACCAGTTAGTGTCACCTGATTTTCACCACCCGGGGACCACGTTTAGGGAATCGATTGGGGTATACTCCTACGGACGTTGGTGACTCAGCCTCCAATCTTAAATCTCAACTTCACACTATAATCACACTAATATTATAAAGGCGAATGTTTGTGAGTGTGTGTATTTGTACGTTGTTACTTCTTCACGCTTAGACGGCCAGACGGATCTTGATTAAATTTGCCACAGAGAAAGATTATAGTCTGGAATAGCATATAGGATACTTTTTATTTCGGGAATATGTTCCACTGCGATAATTTTCAGCATTCACGCGGATGAAGCCGCTGGCAGAAGCTAGTTGTTAATGTTTTCCAATTCATTTTCCCATCAACCGACCTCATCCTAAGCTCAATAAAAACCGAATGACTTCTTTTTCCCATTACATTTCATCATGACACCGTACATTTTATGTACACCCCAATAACCATCCACCATAAAAACATACACAAAATAAATTCAGACGTAAAAGCTAACTAAGCCAATAAAGTGGTTTAATAAGCACGCATTTACGTTGTGGACATCTTTTTTGGACGACATCAGTGATATTTACTTTACGAGGGAGTCGTAAAAGGCAAATTTCATCGGGTCTTGTGTCCTTAGCGAGTTTTATAGTGACGTATATACGGTCACGTGCGGAACCAACCGAATACGAACGGAACCCTCTTGAGGGCTCGTTGGAATTGCTAAATAGGTGACATGGGCTGTTCTTGTATTTATTGTTTGAGGTTCGCTATTGCCGAATGTGGGGTCCTGAGTTCGGGTCTCAGGTCGCAAAGTGTTATTGGAATTTTTCATCTGAAAACTTTACAGCTGGAGTCCGTAGACTAGATTTGTGCCCAACTGGTGTTAGTAGTTTCGATAACCAGGTCGGGTAAATAAATAATGTTTTTTTCAACCTCAAATTATTTCACATCTTGGAGTTTGGATTCATGTACGTTTTAAGGCAATAGATTCTTCCCCATAACATACTATAGATACTATTTCCCTATAACATTGTCCCAACACCTTAATCCAACCCCCAAGTGCTTATTAGGGGGTATTCAAGACCCTACATCGAAGGGGTTCAAGATTGAAAAAATGCGTCGTCTGACAATGATAAGGGGCTGTAATAGTTAAAACCACAATTTACAGGCTTAACTGCACATTGAAGGATTGGAAGCTATATTTTACGCAAACCCTCGTTTACTTACCAAGTTTTTTTCTAAAGAAAAAAAAAGTGTGATTTCTGTATTTATTTTTAGAGAACAACAATAATTTTAAAAAATGCCTTATGTAAAAAATAAGCACTGTATAAAAGAGACCTCCCTCAAAAACAAATATTTTGTGGAAAAGAAACAAAAAGGTCTTCAAAAAATATAGTGTTGACTGTACTTTTTGTAGTAAAGTAACAGATTTAAAGGCTGCCCCTTTCTTACTCATAAGTCGGGTTCTTTATCACCACATGGTTTCAGAGAAGGTATTTTTAGTTTATAGCTAACTTAGAAATTACTAAATTTATTATTTATGTCACTTTCATTCTAAGAATGTGAAATTTATTACAAAATTATATTTTCATCTAAACCATTTAAAAAGAGCGTCTTTAAAATGAAGACCTAAAATAAATGTGTTTGGTTTTAATTTACAAGTTGGCTCTTCAAATATATAGGTCTAGATATATAGGTAGGTCAAACTTTTTATCCAAAGTAAGGCTTACTTTGGAAGGTTCCTTTTGGGAAACAGAGATAATAATTTAAATCAGTCACAGAGTAGTTTTAGAAGCTTTTAATGGAATAAAAGCAGTTTGAAATTTTTTGGCGTTCTTGGAGCCGGAAATGGGTTAAAATAATAAACTTTCCTGAAATGTTTTTCGCGTCGCATTTTAGGGTTTTCATTCAATTTTGTTTTAGATATAAATATTTTTAGTTGAAAAAACTTTTCTG
Source organism: Orthosia cruda (assembly GCA_964057195.1). Taxonomy (NCBI): domain Eukaryota; kingdom Metazoa; phylum Arthropoda; class Insecta; order Lepidoptera; family Noctuidae; genus Orthosia; species Orthosia cruda. The sequence goes on along the minus strand of OZ059827.1, from coordinate 42,579,608 downwards.
TTGAACTAACTGTTTTAAACATATTTGTTTGACGTTCACTCAATTACTTTAGGTTTATGTTCTGTATACATACATACTTAGTTAACTTGTAATGGAATTGTGCTTGATATATTATCTTTGCCATCTTTATGAAAATAGCACCTTGGAGACGACTTATCTCTCTGGCCACTTCAATCAATCTGCCTAGCCTTTTGCCAACATTGTGGTCAGCTTCCATTCTTACCGGATTCAGCTGAGTACCAGTGTTTTACATGGAGCGACTGCCTATCTGACCTCCACAACTCAGTAACTGGGTAACACGGTACCCCTTGGCAAGACTGGTGTCAGATCTCAAGCTTCTGACTACCCGTAAGGACTGTCAAGTATCTTCGAATTACAGCCGGGACCAACGGCTTAACGTACTTTCCGAGGCATCGAAGAAACTGGGTATGTTGAAATGATCACCGATCCACGGACCGACCTTTTCAAACGTTATTTAACCTTGATGATCGACCAGTGCGGCTGTTATTATTTAGCCCAAGCTCCTCATCTCTCTGGCCACTTATCGTTTATCATAATTAGGTTTTCAACAATATTAACTACATAGTAAGTATAAGTAAGTATGGAGTTTCTTGTGCGTTCTTCTCCATAACAAGCTACTTTCCGAATGCACGGTAGAATCAATTTTTATCTCTGTAAATTTTAATGTATTCTAACGTTCAAAAGTGCCGCTTTGTGGCCTAGTTGAAATAAAATATCTTTGTCTTTGTCTTTGATAGATACACGAACAGAAATCTCTAGCAAGTTCACTAAAGATACATAATTATAGATATATGTATAAAAAAAGGAAATTATAGCAAGTTACTTCTGTAAAAAATAAAACTAAGTGCGACATTTAACATGAAAGTAACAGAAACAATTCTTCACACCGCACCTAAAATTCCAATTGTTACTCTAAACGGGATAAGTAAAGGGCTGCAGATACAGTTGCCATGGTAACCAGAGGCACTTAGCCAGGGGGAGGCTCAATATGAACTGCACCATTTGAATTTCAAGTGCTATGCAAAGCGAATCCGATCTGAAGATCCGTTGAGATCGCTTTAATGTGCTTTGGTAAACACGGATGTTATTGTCTCACTCGAATACCAATTGTTCCTTGTGGCTTTGGATTTCAGTGGACAGAGGAAAGGTATTGGAAACGTAGTAGAAACATAAAGTAAGAAATCTAGGCTACCTTAAAGTTGTCTGGTGGAGACGGCCAATGTACCCATAGAATTAAGTTTTAAGTGTACAATAAAGTTACTATTCTATTCTACCTCGAAGTAATAAGTGGTATTGAATCGTCTACTAGGAATCTGAAACATATGGATACATACGTAAATGTAAAAAAAAATCCTTTGATCTATCAACATGGACGTAAAACATGAAACGATCAAATATCGCTAAGAAATATTTGCTGGGTATTTTGAATATTAGTTTTGCAAAGTACTACATGGAGTTTCTTGCCGGTTCTACTCCTTAGGAAACGACCAATTCGAACCATGCACCTTTTGTCGACCTTTTATAAGTGCCCATGTAGGCCTATGTGAAAAAAAAATAGTTTTTTTTTGAATATTGAGAGTCGAACGTCAGAGTGACTCGACAGCACCAAGTGCACAGTTATTTTAGATGTTCACTCCAAACTTATAAAGGGCGCCATCTACCTTCCCACCAGATTGTAATGACTGGTTTCTAGCAAATAAAGAGATCATCAAAATTCAATCAGAAACCGACGACACATAAGTGACAGTGACGGTTCCTCATATAATCCAACAGAGCAATAAAACTATCACAAAATGATAGCACCACACAAATGCCAGAACTATACTGTCAACAATACGAAATAAAACTACTTTCACGATGCAAATTCCAGCTGTAATTGATCATTACGTCAAGAACGCTCCGCAAACAATTGGAAGAGGATCCGTTTCAGTCATAGAGCATAGAATCGCCGCTCCGGCAACGTCTAGAAACAGCGACCCTATTCCGCCAGATATTAAAAAATTAATTAATATTAATTTCAAAGCCGTCCTGACATCACACGAACCATGAATTTACTATACACATGGATGTAGTATATTTAAGACGCAAAAGAAACTGTCAGATCATTCGTTCTTGCTTATAGAAAAACTATGAAAAATAAAGAGACAAACATAGACAAACGCTACCATCTTGAATGTCAAAGTAACAACTTTTGAGTCACTGTGGTCCCCACGTGAGTACGATCTATGATTAAAGTGTTTCGTTGTTTTCACGCATTTGTTTTGTTTTTAACAGAAATGAAATTGTTGAATAATTATCTTCATGAACCATGGCGGGTGCGGGTATCAGTTGCAGTAGTAGAATGAGCGTATTATCAGGCAATGATCTAAGGATAACTTCCCGCAGGTGAGTTATCGACTAGCGCACTGAAATTATTGTACAGGGAATTCATTCCATAAGCTGTCTGGAATAAAGAAATCTTAGTTCTAAATAGGTCGAGAAAGTATAGTTTCATTTAAACCATTATATTTAGTGAAATAATAAACTTTATGTTTGATGTTGGGGATGTGACAACAGTCACAAGAAAAAAATATAAATACTATTTGTACCCCAGTCAGGGTCGATTCTTACATACTATTAATTGAGTTTTGATCGGGATCTGGGCAAAACCTACACTCGATACAATATCGATATGAGAGTGGCACAAACCTAGTACTGATATTTTTTGTCTATAATATCTATATTGAAGTATCTATAGCATACTTGGCCACGCTGGTACAAAAGATGGCATAGACATAGACACAAGTATATCTATCTCTTTTTGCTTATGACGTTGTCTGTTAGTGCGAAAGAGAATACCGATATTGAAATTGCTACTTAAATATAATACATTCATGGGTATAGTACATCCATGACACAAACCTTTCATGTGCAAGCGAAGTTATAGAACAACTACTACAGGCCGACAATAACCATGGGCATTTTCCCACCAAGCACAATATCCTATTGGTCGTAGGATCTTCCCGTTTCAATGCAGGATGAGGAACTTTCTACATACATCTAGAACGGCATATTTCATAAAATTCGTGTTGCCAAAAGTGTACAGCGCGCACATTTTCTTTCAAACCATAACTTTTTACTAAGTTTTGTTTTTAAAAATGGTGACACACTTGGTTTGGAAAAGCTTGACAATGCCACCTCAGGACTGGCGGGCGTTGCGATCCAAACTCTGTGGTTTCAGCACAGTAAGCTGACACAAACAGAAACAAACGAATAGATCCTGGGATTGTATCGCACCGCTTTATTATGATGTTAATTATTTTTTTTCAATGGTATTGGTTTTGTAAGGAATATTTCTGCTGTAACTAACATCTCTTTCGAAGAACCGTATATCTTTAATTTTGCTTACCATATTGGTTGCAGAAATTAGTCCTTATAGACAGTATTACTATTATATTGCAAGGTAAATAATAGCTGGCCAGCCATGTTGAATTAGTTCTTCCCCCAATTCAATTATTATAGCCTATGTCACATGTTGTGTTGATGAATTAATAATCTATGTAACTACGAAGTTTTATCAAAATCCATTTAGTAGTTTTCGTCTAAGACTAACAAACATCAACCCTCACAGACTTTCACAATCGTAACATAGTAGGTTTTTATTTTAACCTAACTTTATTTGTACTACCAAAACCCTTCAAAATGGTAAATATGCCAACTGTCTAAAACAAAAGAAAAATGAGCCAACGCTCAAGGGATACGAAAACAATAGAGAAGGTATATTTGGACCTAAACAAATACTACCATATCAAACGGAGCAAGCACATGTTGCCAGAATTACGGGAAAACGTAACTTGTGACAAACGTTGGATAAAAGTAGTGAATACTTTCCTTTTTCTAATTTTCTGACTCGTTGACGTACGAAATAAGCTCTGTCCGTTTAAATATTAATAGTGTCTTCAACCGACCATGTAGTTTGCCTTCGTCTTCTTCGTTCGTGACTAAGATAAAATATTCGTCGAAGATACGAGGAAACCATATTGATTTGTGTCGGTAAATAAATACTTGGGAGCATTAATGTGTCATTATTTTCGGTTTTCAATGTCATTACAGCTGGCCTGTCTCATTTAGGTTTCGATTACAGCAAATGAAGCGGATACTGGTAGATACCTGCTATTATCATCAGCCTTTTTTGCAGCCTTTGATCCTTGCGGATACTCCTCGTAACGCAGCTATTTATTGATACAAAACCTACCTAATTTATTTGGGACCAATTCTTGAGGGAACTAGAATTGGTCCCAAATAAATTTCTACTCCTTGAATGGCAAAAACTACTAGACAAAATATAACTAAGTATGACATTCAAGATAGTAACCCTGGGTAAGATAGGTACACCACGTCTGACGGGCATCCGATCTGCGTCTCCGTAAGGAACAAAAGTGCTGATTTCTCAGTCTCTAGGTTGTGATGGACTTTGACAAGGTTCGAGTGTAGTCCTCGGATGTTGCTGAGGTGCACCTTATGTGAGAGTCAGTGCTTCCACTGTTCAGATTTTTTTCTCTTGTTCCTTAAGCCTTCGGCCGAAGCCCAACACCAGTTAGTGTCACCTGATTTTCACCACCCGGGGACCACGTTTAGGGAATCGATTGGGGTATACTCCTACGGACGTTGGTGACTCAGCCTCCAATCTTAAATCTCAACTTCACACTATATCACACTAATATTATAAAGGCGAATGTTTGTGAGTGTGTGTATTTGTACGTTGTTACTTCTTCACGCTTAGACGGCCAGACGGATCTTGATTAAATTTGCCACAGAGAAAGATTATAGTCTGGAATAGCATATAGGATACTTTTTATTTCGGGAATATGTTCCACTGCGATAATTTTCGGCATTCACGCGGATGAAGCCGCTGGCAGAAGCTAGTTGTTAATGTTTTCCAATTCATTTTCCCATCAACCGACCTCATCCTAAGCTCAATAAAAACCGAATGACTTCTTTTTCCCATTACATTTCATCATGACACCGTACATTTTATGTACACCCCAATAACCATCCACCATAAAAACATACACAAAATAAATTCAGACGTAAAAGCTAACTAAGCCAATAAAGTGGTTTAATAAGCACGCATTTACGTTGTGGACATCTTTTTTGGACGACATCAGTGATATTTACTTTACGAGGGAGTCGTAAAAGGCAAATTTCATCGGGTCTTGTGTCCTTAGCGAGTTTTATAGTGACGTATATACGGTCACGTGCGGAACCAACCGAATACGAACGGAACCCTCTTGAGGGCTCGTTGGAATTGCTAAATAGGTGACATGGGCTGTTCTTGTATTTATTGTTTGAGGTTCGCTATTGCCGAATGTGGGGTCCTGAGTTCGGGTCTCAGGTCGCAAAGTGTTATTGGAATTTTTCATCTGAAAACTTTACAGCTGGAGTCCGTAGACTAGATTTGTGCCCAACTGGTGTTAGTAGTTTCGATAACCAGGTCGGGTAAATAAATAATGTTTTTTTCAACCTCAAATTATTTCACATCTTGGAGTTTGGATTCATGTGCGTTTTAAGGCAATAGATTCTTCCCCATAACATACTATAGATACTATTTCCCTATAACATTGTCCCAACACCTTAATCCAACCCCCAAGTGCTTATTAGGGGGTATTCAAGACCCTACATCGAAGGGGTTCAAGATTGAAAAAATGCGTCGTCTGACATTGATAAGGGGCTGTAATAGTTAAAACCACAATTTACAGGCTTAACTGCACATTGAAGGATTGGAAGCTATATTTTACGCAAACCCTCGTTTACTTACCAAGTTTTTTTCTAAAGAAAAAAAAAGTGTGATTTCTGTATTTATTTTTAGAGAACAACAATAATTTTAAAAAATGCCTTATGTAAAAAATAAGCACTGTATAAAAGAGACCTCCCTCAAAAATAAATATTTTGTGGAAAAGAATCAAAAAGGTCTTCAAAAAATATAGTGTTGACTGTACTTTTTGTAGTAAAGTAACAGATTTAAAGGCTGCCCCTTTCTTACTCATAAGTCGGGTTCTTTATCACCACATGGTTTCAGAGAAGGTATTTTTAGTTTATAGCTAAATTATAAATTACTGAATTTATTATTTATGTCACTTTCATTCTAAGGTTGTGAAATTTATTACAAAATTATATTTTCATCTAAACCATTTAAAAAGAGCGTTTAAAATGAAGACCTAAAATAAATGTGTTTGGTTTTAATTTACAAGTTTGCTCTTCAAATATATCAGGTCAAACTTTTTATCCAAAGTAAGGCTTACTTTGGAAGGTCCCTTTTGGGAAACAGAGATAATAATTTAAACCAGTCACAGAGTAGTTTTAGAAGCTTTTAATGGAATAAAAGCAGTTTGAAATTTTTTGGCGTTCTTGGAGCCGGAAATGGGTTAAAATAATAAACTTTCCTAAAATGTTTTTCGCGTCGCATTTTAGGGTTTTCATTCAATTTTGTTTTAGATATAAATATTTTTAGTTGAAAAAACTTTTCTGTTGAACTAACTGTTTTAAACATATTTGTTTGACGTTCACTCAATTACTTTAGGTTTATGTTCTGTATACATACATACTTAGTTAACTTGTAATGGAATTGTGCTTGATATATTATCTTTGCCATCTTTATGAAAATAGCACCTTGGAGACGACTTATCTCTCTGGCCACTTCAATCAATCTGCCTAGCCTTTTGCCAACATTGTGGTCAGCTTCCATTCTTACCGGATTCAGCTGAGTACCAGTGTTTTACATGGAGCGACTGCCTATCTGACCTCCACAACTCAGTAACTGGGTAACACGGTACCCCTTGGCAAGACTGGTGTCAGATCTCAAGCTTCTGACTACCCGTAACGACTGTCAAGTATCTTCGAATTACAGCCGGGACCAACGGCTTAACGTACTTTCAGAGGCATCGAAGAAACTGGGTATGTTGAAATGATCACCGATCCACGGACCGACCTTTTTAAACGTTATTTAACCTTGATGATCGACCAGTGCGGCTGTTATTATTTAGCCCAAGCTCCTCATCTCTCTGGCCACTTATCGTTTATCATAATTAGGTTTTCAACAATATTAACTACATAGATACACGAACAGAAATCTCTAGCAAGTTCACTAAAGATACATAATTATGGATATATGTATAAAAAAAAGGAAATTATAGCAAGTTACTTCTGTAAAAAATAAAACTAAGTGCGACATTTAACATGAAAGTAACAGAAACAATTCTTCACACCGCACCTAAAATTCCAATTGTTACTCTAAACGGGATAAGTAAAGGGCTGCAGATACAGTTGCCATGGTAACCAGAGGCACTTAGCCAGGGGGAGGCTCAATATGAACTGCACCATTTGAATTTCAAGTGCTATGCAAAGCGAATCCGATCTGAAGATCCGTTGAGATCGCTTTAATGTGCTTTGGTAAACACGGATATTATTGTCTCACTCGAATACCAATTGTTCCTTGTGGCTTTGGATTTCAGTGGACAGAGGAAAGGTATTGGAAACGTAGTAGAAACATAAAGTAAGAAATCTAGGCTACCTTAAAGTTGTCTGGTGGAGACGGCCAATGTACCCATAGAATTAAGTTTTAAGTGTACAATAAAGTTACTATTCTATTCTACCTCGAAGTAATAAGTGGTATTGAATCGTCTACTAGGAATCTGAAACATATGGATACATACGTAAATGTAAAAAAAAATCCTTTGATCTATCAACATGGACGTAAAACATGAAACGATCAAATATCGCTAAGAAATATTTGCTGGGTATTTTGAATATTAGTTTTGCAAAGTACTACTTGGTCAAATAACTGTGCACTTTGGCCCCACTCCCGCCAACCCACGCGGAGCTCCGCGTTATTTTCATGCGCCAATATGTGTCGCCATGGAGTTTCTTGCCGGTTCTACTCCTTAGGAAACGACCAATTCGAACCATGCACCTTTTGTCGACCTTTTATAAGTGCCCATGTAGGCCTATGTGAAAAAAAAATAGTTTTTTTTTTGAATATTGAGAGTCGAACGTCAGAGTGACTCGACAGCACCAAGTGCACAGTTATTTTAGATGTTTACTCCAAACTTATAAAGGGCGCCATCTACCTTCCCACCAGATTGTAATGACTGGTTTCTAGCAAATAAAGAGATCATCAAAATTCAATCAGAAACCGACGACACATAAGTGACAGTGACGGTTCCTCATATAATCCAACAGAGCAATAAAACTATCACAAAATGATAGCACCACACAAATGCCAGAACTATACTGTCAACAATACGAAATAAAACTACTTTCACGATGCAAATTCCAGCTGTAATTGATCATTACGTCAAGAACGCTCCGCAAACAATTGGAAGAGGATCCGTTTCAGTCATAGAGCATAGAATCGCCGCTCCGGCAACGTCTAGAAACAGCGACCCTATTCCGCCAGATATTAAAAAATTAATTAATATTAATTTCAAAGCCGTCCTGACATCACACGAACCATGAATTTACTATACACATGGATGTAGTATATTTAAGACGCAAAAGAAACTGTCAGATCATTCGTTCTTGCTTATAGAAAAACTATGAAAAATAAAGAGACAAACATAGACAAACGCTACCATCTTGAATGTCAAAGTAACAACTTTTGAGTCACTGTGGTCCCCACGTGAGTACGATCTATGATTAAAGTGTTTCGTTGTTTTCACGCATTTGTTTTGTTTTTAACAGAAATGAAATTGTTGAATAATTATCTTCATGAACCATGGCGGGTGCGGGTATCAGTTGCAGTAGTAGAATGAGCGTATTATCAGGCAATGATCTAAGGATAACTTCCCGCAGGTGAGTTATCGACTAGCGCACTGAAATTATTGTACAGGGAATTCATTCCATAAGCTGTCTGGAATAAAGAAATCTTAGTTCTAAATAGGTCGAGAAAGTATAGTTTCATTTAAACCATTATATTTAGTGAAATAATAAACTTTATGTTTGATGTTGGGGATGTGACAACAGTCACAAGAAAAAAATATAAATACTATTTGTACCCCAGTCAGGGTCGATTCTTACATACTATTAATTGAGTTTTGATCGGGATCTGGGCAAAACCTACACTCGATACAATATCGATATGAGAGTGGCACAAACCTAGTACTGATATTTTTTGTCTATAATATCTATATTGAAGTATCTATAGCATACTTGGCCACGCTGGTACAAAAGATGGCATAGACATAGACACAAGTATATCTATCTCTTTTTGCTTATGACGTTGTCTGTTAGTGCGAAAGAGAATACCGATATTGAAATTGCTACTTAAATATAATACATTCATGGGTATAGTACATCCATGACACAAACCTTTCATGTGCAAGCGAAGTTATAGAACAACTACTACAGGCCGACAATAACCATGGGCATTTTCCCACCAAGCACAATATCCTATTGGTCGTAGGATCTTCCCGTTTCAATGCAGGATGAGGAACTTTCTACATACATCTAGAACGGCATATTTCATAAAATTCGTGTTGCCAAAAGTGTACAGCGCGCACATTTTCTTTCAAACCATAACTTTTTACTAAGTTTTGTTTTTAAAAATGGTGACACACTTGGTTTGGAAAAGCTTGACAATGCCAACTCAGGAGTGGCGGGCGTTGCGATCCAAACTCTGTGGTTTCAGCACAGTAAGCTGACACAAACAGAAACAAACGAATAGATCCTGGGATTGTATCGCACCGCTTTATTATGATGTTAATTATTATTTTTTATGTCTTTCAATGGTATTGGTTTTGTAAGGAATATTTCTGCTGTAACTAACATCTCTTTCGAAGAACCGTATATCTTTAATTTTGCTTACCATATTGGTTGCAGAAATTAGTCCTTATAGACAGTATTACTATTATATTGCAAGGTAAATAATAGCTGGCCAGCCATGTTGAATTAGTTCTTCCCCCAATTCAATTATTATAGCCTATGTCACATGTTGTGTTGATGAATTAATAATCTATGTAACTACGAAGTTTTATCAAAATCCATTTAGTAGTTTTCGTCTAAGACTAACAAACATCAACCCTCACAGACTTTCACAATCGTAACATAGTAGGTTTTTATTTTAACCTAACTTTATTTGTACTACCAAAACCCTTCAAAATGGTAAATATGCCAACTGTCTAAAACAAAAGAAAAATGAGCCAACGCTCAAGGGATACGAAAACAATAGAGAAGGTATATTTGGACCTAAACAAATACTACCATATCAAACGGAGCAAGCACATGTTGCCAGAATTACGGGAAAACGTAACTTGTGACAAACGTTGGATAAAAGTAGTGAATACTTTCCTTTTTCTAATTTTCTGACTCGTTGACGTACGAAATAAGCTCTGTCCGTTTAAATATTAATAGTGTCTTCAACCGACCATGTAGTTTGCCTTCGTCTTCTTCGTTCGTGACTAAGATAAAATATTCGTCGAAGATACGAGGAAACCATATTGATTTGTGTCGGTAAATAAATACTTGGGAGCATTAATGTGTCATTATTTTCGGTTTTCAATGTCATTACAGCTGGCCTGTCTCATTTAGGTTTCGATTACAGCAAATGAAGCGGATACTGGTAGATACCTGCTATTATCATCAGCCTTTTAATGTTCCCACTGCTGGGACACAGGCCTCCTCTCTGTGTGATAGAATGGCCAGTAAACCACCACGCGGGCCCAGTGCGGGTTGGTGGATGTCACCTGTCTTCGAATTTTGAAATTGGTTCTAGGATATGCCGTTTTCCGTCACCTTTTTGAGAGCAGTGGTGATGAAATAATTTACACAAAGTAAAGCGCCTGCCTGGGTTCGAAACCACGATATACAGCTTGTAAGTCGCGGCCGTTACCACTAGGCCATTACTGCTATCATATACCTACCTACTATAGTATATATGATAACTTTATAGGTTTTTTATAAATTGGGCTTTGAGAGTGTTATGGAGTGCCTTCTTAATTTATGAACGTTTTTTTGCGGCTTTGCTCCCATATACCGCAAAGGAACTGCGAGCATTTTTCTGAATAAAACAAATGACACTTGGTGACAGCGTAGTTTTCTAAGACTTTTCATATGTAGTTCATGTGTGAACGTAGGTGAAGCAAAAGGAATATTTAAGGATCGATGGCGTTTTGTAGTTTCTGCTATAGGAAAAAGGAGTGCGTGTAGGTATGTATGTATACATGTAAACAGATGATCAATTTTTCTGTGAAAATTTTAATAGTTTACATTTTATCAGCAAAACTAAAACCCTACATCATTCATATCAAACAGACGAAATTTCGTTATGTCCCAAGAAAACAGTATATATCATAGCTACACTTAATTATCCATTATCATAACACTTCAATATGCAAATGCCTATCAATTTGATGACAATAGCGCACTAATAGATTAATCGCTGCGCGACACAAAGCGACAAATTCAATGTCGAATCCAAATCAATTAACTAGAACCAATTTGGGCGAAGTTGGACGATGCAATTAGAGATGTCGGGTTGTTGAGCTACGTATCTATATTGACCGAAGTAAGACTGGCTCGATGTTAACGACGAACAGACTGTCCGTAATGATTTCCATTTGTTAACCGTCTATAGTTCACTGAACGTTGTTAAAGTTATCGAAGATATTTGTAGACAGTAAATGAAGGTCAGATATCTTACTGCTACACTTGCAACCTTGATCTACTACTCATGATCTTATGACTTTGAAGTGAAGCTTGAACTCAATTTCAGACAAATGTCTGTTGACCTATGTTGTGTTGTTATTACTTTTGTAAAATAAAATCAAAAATCAATCAACAAGTGGTTACTTGTTAGGTACTGGTTTAATAAATAAGATCATAACATGTTATTTATGGATACATAGTTCTTCTAATATAAACCTAAATTACTTACAAAAATACGTTTCTGGTCATTGAACTTTTGGAACTGCAAATTGAAAATGTTCACCTTTCCATTCCAATATTAAATTTATATTTGCATACTTCGCGTGGGTTTCATCCTGCTTCCTCTTTTAATTATTATTATCTATTTTAATCAATTCTCTTTGCAACGCACTCACAAAGGGCTTCAACACCTCTCTCTGAATAAGGTTTACCGTCGAAAATACAATATTTTAAGGCGACAGTTACTAGAACAGTGAAACCTAAATCTTTTCCAATTTTCTGAGAGCCAACAGCTGAAATCAAACTTGTTCATAGTTGTGGTACTTGTGTAGTATTTTTCGTAGGCTTCATAAATCCGAATTGTGATCTTAGATCTTGTACAGTCATTGGAGCAAAAGGACCATCCTTCAACTTTTTTGCTGCATCTATTGAAGTTTTGCATAACAACTTGGTGAGTCCTTTACGTCTATGTTGCCGGTGGGTCCCGAGGAACATCAATTCGCACCAGCAATCGACACCATATCTAGGTAACCGAATTTGAATTGTATTATAAGTAAATTAAAGTTTATAATAGAAATATTGTTTAAAGCTTGTAGGCATGCGTGAATAGCTAAACAAGGAAGTGTGCTATTATTTGAAGAAAACCCATACAACAAGAATGCGTCTTCCTTCCGTATTTGGAATGACTATTTCTTACCTCTTGGCGTAATCACACTGTGTATCAAACTCAACCATCAAATTTACGAGGGCACGGGATGATAGTTGCTTGCAGCGCTCTTCAGAAAATATTTCGAAAAATGTCTTCTCAGATGAATCTGAAAATAACACATAATATAAACAACATGGAGATGATCTGAACCATTGTCAGCTTTGCGTTAGAAGATTAAAAATAAATCAACATTCGATATTATAAAATTTTTGCTTCATCTTAAAAATGATAGCGATAGCGGATTTGATATTTCTAAGCTATTTGTTAAGTTTTATTTTCAATTTTGTTTGCATTATCTTACTTTGTCATCAAATCTTTACTGATTTGCCACAATTATCGTGTCAAAAAAAAGTCTTTACTATTATCTTAATCAAGATTGTTTTGAAGATATATTAATGTAATATATTTTGTGCCCTACCAGAGTACATGATATACATTGCTCTATGAATACAAAAAAAAAAACTAACCTGCAATTTATTGAACACAACTGATTCGATTTCTCCACTCTCAATGGAGACTGCTACTAATGACAAGCCATCCAATGCTGCGTTTGCGCATAGTTCCAACAACTCTTCTGCTGCTAAGGGATTCTTTTTCACGTGGGTACCATTACATAATGCTTCATCTATGAAAAAATGTTACTTAATTACCTGGAACACCGAAGATGTTACAATTAGGGAAACAATTATATAAACAAAACAGTAATATAACTGTTGGTAAATTAAAGAACGTACTTTTAAGGCACCAGACAGAGTAGCAGCTGATAGAGATTCTACTCTGTATTTACCTTAAATAATAATAATTGAATATATAATAAACAATGAGTTTAATTTATGGCTGAATAATAAATTTAATATTTCTCATCATACATTATCTGAATAAAACCTGTTGAATATTTCATTTAATTTCATTAAGTATTTGAATACAATTTTAATTATTTGATACAAATAAACATAAAACACATACATTTATGGAGATACAAATTACCGTCATCTGTATTATGCCACTGCATATTTTTATAAGTAACACAAATAATTAAAAACTATAAGTGTCAAAAGTGGACTCACACGTCCCAAAACACTGCATAGTGCCGAGTAGTTGTACCTAATGTAAAAAAATAATGTTGATTGAAATCCGCAAAAGAAATGGTTATAAGTACGCTAAAACCCAAATTTTGACCAACTTTCTTCGAGCCCACTGCTGACCACAACGCGGTACATAACTGTGGTGCCTTCGTGGCTGGTTTCCTTGCCATTATGAATGCGTTTGTTGGCCCTAGGTCTGCAATAGTTAGTGGGGCGATGGGACCATCCTTGAATTTCTTCGCGAGTTCCACAGATGTTTTGACAAGCAATGTTGCAAGACATTTCTGTTTATGTTGAGATAAGGTTCCCAGGAACATTATTTCACAGCAGCACACAACACCAAACCTGAAAATTTTATAAAATAAGAATTCATTTGCTTCACTAAATGACCCGCCTGGACGAGTATCGTAAGTCTTGCCCCAAAAATCAGTACAACAGTTTTTGCGACCTAAAATTATATAAATGGCTGCCAAATATTTAAATTTCACACTGCATGTCAAGTTCCACCCTCCTCTCTATTCCTCACTTTATCGCAATACTATCAATGCATGGCGTACTGTTTATTTTTAGTTCAAGAAATAAATTTTCAAATATATACGTACCTCTCAAAATAATTGTACTTTTCGTCAAGTTTGATCATGAACTCTATTAAGAATCGCGAAGCTGGCGTTGGTGCTTCCTGAAATGTTAAAAATTGCAAGCATTAGGACATTATATGAAATACTGTTTTAGATATCCGTCAGTTTTTGAATTTTGAATGACAAACAATATAGCGGCCTATCTGATGGCTTTCCAACGGTGTTTGGCAGAAGAACTTGGCGTGATCATTCTGAGCTTCTGCCTTTTTTTAAATCATGTAAATTATGTGCTTGTTTTAATATGTCTAATTAGATTATGACCAGCACAATAAACAATATGTCATGTGCTACAGCATGTTGAATACTAACAACCAAACTATCACTCTTCCATTTTGTTATCTCTATGAACAAAGCTATGGCGCTGTCCAAGTATCAATAGATACCTCGCTACTTTTTATTTATACATATGTGGTGGGTCACTAAGGTTATCAATTTATCTACGAGTTTACAAGGAAGGTACAAAATAGTAGTTTATGAAACTGTTGCATAATAAGGGGTATTAAAACATGAGTGTGTATTTAAAAACCGAGCCGTAGGCGAGGTTTTTAATATTTCCACACGAATTTTTTAATACCTAGTTATTTATTTATTTATTTATTTAACCATTTATGCACACACACATAATATACAGACAAGAAGAAGAAACAGAAAAATAGGTACATAGGTGTACATAGGTTATGTGCAGTTTCATACACTACTTTATCTACACTCGGGAATATTGGGATTAAACCTACTAAATAAAAGAAAAATTCTAAAGAGTAACAAAAATTCAGTACAGCAAAACGTATGAATGGCGCCAAAACCCAGCACATCACCGCATTAACCGCGCATGCGCTAAAGCGGGCACATGCCAAAGAGTTTTAACTAAATTTTTACGTTTAGTCTATTTAGTCTTTTAACAAGTGAAAATTGGAATCAAAACTTTTTATAATAGGTACTATAAAAATGGCGGGCCCCGCTGTCGCTAAACTTTCCTTTACAAAAAAAATATTAATGGAAACTCCTTGGTAATATTATCTTCTTGGATTTGCCCTGTATCGTAAAAGAAAACAATAGTATATTATGCAAATAGTGAATAAAGGACGGATTTAAAGCTAGGGTCATTGATAATAATAATAAATAATAAAAATTGTTTATTTCTCACCACAAGCCAAAAAATACCAACAGAATTTACACATGAGCAAAAGCAAGTAATTTTTGGTTGTGGATCGCTGGTGCCCGTGGTAGGTAGCAACACCTGTAATACAGGTCACCAGGTCCCCACCCGGTCATAGATTAACACATTTGATAGCTTACATCTGATATCACAACAAATAGCCGTTTAAAGCAATTAGTGAGTTAATAACAACTTACATTCATTTTAGAATTATAGTGTATATATATAAGTATATCACGAGTAAGTGATGGATTCTAACGACTGAAGGATTCATGATGATTGAATCACGAGCATAGCAAGTGATTCAAGTGTTAGAATCCTGAGCGACGCGAGTGATTCATGGCCCTCGATAGGCCGTTTTATTCAAGTGTTGCATACTATACTTTATACCATATTTTATACGAGAAAAAGAAAGATTTAAGCGAAAATAGACATTTAATGAAAAAAAAAAAAAAAATGACAGCAAAGAACACAAAACAGTTTTTTTTTATTTCCTTTTGAACTTCGCACGGTTTGTGCATTTATGCAGTGTCACGTTTAGAAGTTCTAGTTCCTTTAATTTTTAGTCCAATTGCCTGGCTCCAGTAAAATGGCGGTAACTTTATTGGAAGCTTCTACGGAGTTTTGTCGACAACATGAACAAATTCATGTTCTACCGCTGTTTTACTTGCACACACTCGTGCACGTTTACTAATATTATTAGAATAATAAACCACCATATTCACGATATAAATATACAATTTAACACAAGTTTAGGAGAATAAAACAGAGAAGCAACATAGATGCCATCACGTTCCCGCAAAAACTCCTAAAGACAGTTTTTATTCTAATGCATAAACTCATTGTCGAAAATGTCGACCAATCAAATCTCTAGGAGTTATTTGCACAAGGAGTTTGTATGTCGAGTATTCTTAGCACAGCTTATGAGATTTTTCCTAGTATCAAGGTAACGCATGTATTACATGTACTTAAATCAGTAGGTGCTTTGGATAAGTAGGTAGATCGTATAATTTCCTCCGTGTGGAAAGTTACACTGGCTTAGTAGGCGTTTCGGGCGCTGAGTTTCCTCCTATCCGGTCGAAACAGGAATTTCATTATTATTAATATTTTTGAGTGGTGTTTCGGACGGATCTTTTTTTAGAGGCAAAGTAACATCAGAAACATAAAATCAGTAGTTTAATAAAATGATAAAAATAAAACTTCCTCATTTACTGTTATAGTTAGATTTTGAACATTATCATCATTTATACTCAAACTACCTGGAGAAGAAGAATGAAGAAGTCTTAATATTTGCGGGGCTGAAATTATTACCAGTAATGTCTAACTTTAGTACCAGGAGATTATAATCATGAAGAAGCATTACCGACGCTGGAATCTTGAGATGTAAAAACAGTACAGGGAGATTTTTTATTCGGACCTGCTGGTACTCCGTTAGTTAGTCTTTACCGCTTCTTCATGATTCTGGCCTTCTGGTAGTTTCGGTATAAATGTTCAACATGTAAATAAAAAAGCAAAAGAGGAATTTATATTTTTATCATGTTATTAAACTCTCAACTGATTTTAACCGACTTTTTTATTTTGTCGTCCTAAAAAAAATAAGTATGTTCCGTATGGTGACGGACATAAAGAATTTCACCATCCCATATCTTCCCGTGGGTGTCGTAAGAGGCGACTAAGGGACACACCAGAGAATAAGCAGCAGCATTCTCTGTGCACTTTAACAACAAACTGTGATCGCCAACCCGCCTGCCAAGCATGGCGATTATGGCAAAGCCCCCAAACCAAAATGAATAGCACACAGAATAAAAGGCCCCGAGTGCCCTAGTTGCTACGGTAGCGGTTGAGGCGATGCAAGGGGTGCTAAGAATCCCCGGAATGGACCCGACTACGCCAATAAACACCGACGACTGGACCTGGGAACTTATAACACGCAAACACTCCGGACCGACGAGAAGATAGCCGAACTCGAGGAAGAATTGAGCAGGTTAGGATGGAGCATTATAGGGCTGAAGAGAGGGAGAGGACTCGGTAATCCTCAAATCCGATAACCTGCTCTATTTCCGAGAGGGTAACCGGCAGTCCCAGGGTGGTGTCGGATTTATCGTCCACAAGTCCCTTGTGAACATTGTGGTGAAGATCGAGAGTGTGTCGACCAGGGTGGCGTACCTTATACTTAGAATAACCGCAAGATATTCGCTGAAAGTCATACAGGTCTACGCCCCGACCTCGGCACACCCCGACGGAGACCATGTATGAGGATAACTCTAGAGCCATGCATGGTTCCAAAACTTACTTCACCGTTGTCATGGGGGACTTCAACGCGAAACTGGGCAAACGAGACAAAGATGAGCTCCAAGTAGGGCAATTTGGAATTGGACGTTGGAACCACCGGGGTCACCTACTGGCCAGTTTTATGGAGAAGGAGGGCCTCTACATGATGAACTCCTTCTTCAGAAAGCGCGAGCACAGGAAGTGGACCTGGCAAAGCCCCGATGGTGCAACTAAAAACGAGATCGACTTCATCATGTCAACCAAGAAGCAAATGTTCAATGATGTCTCTGTCATCAACTCTGTAAAAACCGGGCGCGATCACCGCATGGTAAGAGGCACATTGAACATTAATATCAAGCTTGAAAGGTCTCGACTGATGAAGTCCACGCTCCGTCCAGCACAGATCCAGGTCCAAAAAACCGAAACCTTTCAACTCTAACTCCAGAACCCTAGGGAACTCCGTGGACGTATACAGCGATGGGTTCGTGGAAGCTGTCCATACGGTCGGGTCTAAGTTTTCAAGACCCGCCGTACAGATAGGAACAGAAAGCTCTCTGGCCCTACTCTCATGCTCATGAAGGAGAGGCGTGAGATAATCCTTCAGTCTTCAGACGATGCGTTGAAATACCGGCGGCTAAATAGACAGAGCTTAAAGTCCTTGTAAAGTGACCTCCGGCGCTATAATACGGAAAGTATTAAAGACGCGATTGACCAAAACAAGGGCTCCAAGGTCTTTGCAAGAGATCTGCCTGTTGGGCAGAGCCAGCTCACGAAACTGAAGACCGATGAAGGCAGGATCGTATCCGCGAAACCGGAGCTTCTGAGGGAGATCGAGAGATTCTATGGGCACACGTCAACCAGTAAACCCGTCGCGAATCTAGCGAATGACCCTAGAGCTAGATTGACGCGACACTATACTGAATAAATTCCAAAAGTCAGCCTGTATGACATTAGGATGGCTCTAAAACAGCTTAAGAACAACAAGGCACTGGGTGATACTGGATGAAGGAATTACGGCCGAACTCCTGATGGCGGGTGGCAAACCACTTCTTAAGGCCCTTCAGAAGCTGTTTGATTCCGTCATACTCGAGGGGAAGACGCCACAGGCATGGTGCAGGGGTGTGGTGGTACTCTTCTTCACGAAGGGTGACAATGCCTTACTCAAAATCAAAATCTTTTTTTTTTTTTTTTACATGTGCCTACATGGGCACTTATAAAACGTCGACAAAAAGTGCACGGTTCGGGTTGGTCGTTTCGTAGGCCTGACAATAAGTCGTAAGAAACTAAAAAAAAAAAAGTTTATACAATATATAACAAAGTTAAAAAATGTTAACTAACATCTAGAAGGCCTACAATGTTCACACATTCACAAAATAATCGGTAAAGAATCTATACAAAGTTAAAAAAAAAAATAACAAGACTTAATTTAACATGTGGCACAAATGTTGTTATCGGTGCTGTAACTATTCTTTGCAAAGGGCTATAAAGATGATTGCGAACTATTGTAAAAAGTCCAATTAAAAGTGAGATTGAGAATAGTTAGCCATCCACATATTTGTGCCGTTTATGAGTTACCAGGGAAGCCGCATGCGCAGAAGGAGCTAAAGCCAAAAATTTTATCTTCAACGTAGTCCTTGATTTCATAATACGAGTATGCTTATATAATAAGGACACGTTTGATGTAATTTTTTAATTTTCCATCGGTCAGATCTATAACTGACTTTGGCAACTTGTTAAAAAAGCGTATACTGTTTATAAAAAAAAGACTTGCTAGTTTTAGTTAATCTGAATTTGTGTATTACAATTTCGTGCTTACTGCGTGTATTTAAATTATGGAAGTCGCTTCTAGTTTTGAAAATCCCTCGATTTTTGCGGACATACAAAATACATTCCAAAATATAAAGTGAAGGTAGAGTCAGTATATCGATCTCTTTAAATTTACCTCTGAGGGACTCGCGATAAATTTAGGACTGACGACCCATTTTATAGATCGCGCGGATTGCCCTCTTTTGTAATGTGTAAACTGAGTCAACATCTGCTTCTGTTCCCCACAGCAGAATGCCATAAGACATAATACTGTGGAAATAAGCATAGTATACTAACCTAGCTGTGGCTACATCGGTTAACTGCCTTCTTTTCCTTACTGCATATGCAGCTGAACTTAACCTTCCCGAAAGAGTTCTAATGTGCGCGCCCCACTGCAATTTTGAATCGATAGTATACCCTAAGAATACAGTTTCCTTTATAACTTCATGATTTTTGCCGTCAAGATTTAAGTTTAGGTAACGATTTGGTACATTTGGTAAAGAGAACTTAAGACATTTTGTTTTTTTCGCATTCAGTAAGAGATTGTTAGCTGCGAACCATTTTGAGAGAAAAATTAGACTTTCGTTGACATGTAAGACATCCGTATCTTTCCTATCTATTTTATTTCTCTCTGAATTATATCCGATAATTTGGCCATCACAAAGGGGAGTTTGATAAATAGGAAAGCACGAGATCAGCAGTTTGTCCTTGAATTCCGTAGTGTTGTAATTTACAGATCAGTGTGTTGTGGTCGACGCAGTCGAACGCTTTTGAGAGATCACAGAAAACGCCAATGGCAAAGTTGTCAAAAAATAAAAGGCCCGTTTAAATAATAATAATTAAACCTGATGCTTGTTAATGGTACTCGTTTTTATAGTTTATCGGTATTATAGGAACCAATTAGGATTATAAATTTGATTTTTCAATCTCTCACGTAGAAAGCCACCGTGGCATGTAAAATTAGAAATGTCAACGGACTTCTTAGTTTGTGACGACTTTAGTACCTACTAATCCGTACGTGTGTAAATTAAAAAAAATAGATTATTTCCCTTATGGCACCTGCGAAATATATCGAAAGGTGCCGTATGTGGAATACCTCAGGTGCCATTTTGTACGCTTTTTAATTGATATATAAGACTGGTTATTGTGATTTATGATATTTACTGTTGATTGTTGTAATGGTATATTAAATAAGCTTTATATTTTTCCAAAAATTGCCAGACTTATAGTTAAATAATATAACACAACCTAAGGTTTTTCATTCTGATTGTACAAAATTTGTTTAAAAAAGTATAGTTCGAAACACCACTCAAAAATATTAATAATAATGAAATTCCGGTTTCGACCGGATCGAACGAAATGCAGCGGCCGAAACGCCTACTAAGCCGTTACACTGGTCAACTGCAATATGTCCGGACCTGCAGTAATAAAACTTTAAGGCCGTAAAATACAATTAATTCCTTTACAAAACTCAATAACCCAAATTATTTTACATTTCCCCTGGTCAAGTTATCGAGGTTCTACTGTATTATAAATATGAAATTTTGGATATTTGTGTTTGTGGATGTATGTTTGTTACTCAATCACGCTAGAACAGCTATAGGCTACTTTTCATCCCGGCATAATGTTTCCTTGGGATAAGATAACAATTTACACGCGGGCGAAGCCGCTGGCAGAAACTATTCAAACAATAAGTTTTAATATAACAAGTTTTTTTAAACAAACTACACAAACTTAACTGATCACAAACAAATAAATCTAAATTAAAACATCAAAAAAGAGGGTCGATTTCATAACAATTTAAAGCCTCAACGCAGCCCCCCCACAGGTAGTGACAGCGCCTATTCTGTCAGAACAAGGTTTTCCATCATAAATCAAGTCGGCAAACGAAAAGACTTCAAGTACGTCAAAACCCAAAATTTCTCCACATCTCTTTGAGCCAACCGCTGACCACAACGCGGTAGCTAACTGCGGTGGCTTCGTAACTACTTTCCTCGGCTTCATGAACGCGTATGTTGGCCCTAGGTCTGCAATAGTTAGTGGGCAATGGGACCATCTTTGAATTTCTTCGCGAGGTCCACAGCTGTTTTGACAAGAGCCTTTGCAAGACCTTTTTGTCTATGTTGAGGTTTGGTACCCAGGAACATTAGTTCAACGAGGCTATCAACACCATACCTAAAAAAATATAAAATGAGATTTAGTTTGCTTTATATAATCATATATCTGTCTAAACTGACTCACTGCAAGGCAAAGGACGGTCTCTCCCTTTTCACGCACATGACTCTGGCAATGTTAGTCAGTTATTGTATTTCATGTAACTATGTATCAATACTATGGTATTGTAAATTATTAATTTACAGAACCAAAATAAAATGGCGTTAAAACATACCTGTCAAAATAATTGCACTTCGCGTCAAGTTCGACCATGAAGTCCATCATAGCGCGAGATGATGGTCGTTTGCAGCGCTCCTCGGTAAAAAATTTCGAAAAAGGACTTTTTTGTTAAACTTGGTGTTGGCTTTTCCTGAAACGTAAAAGATACTATTTTTACAAAGTTTTGTCAAAATAATTTGTTAGCATACAGCTCTTATCTCTCTGATAGCAAGAGGTACCCACCGCCTATAGACATCTGCAGATGCATTGGTAGATGCTTTATTATTTAAAAGACAAAGCACCATCAATCTTTCCTATTTATTTAATCCAAAATATAGACACGCCGAAGAGACGGTGGGCTGATGATGTAGAGGAAGAAGCAAGGAAGAGCTGACAGACTGTTGGCAAATACAGAGGTGCATGGAAGGAATTGGAAGAAGCCTTCACCCGAAAAGGGTTCCATACCTAAAAACTACCCGTACTAACATTTAGATATTAAGGGAAACTTCTAACTAAGAACTACTAATAAAATTTGTAAAGTATACTTTTTTGCGGCATGAAAACGGTAAATAAACTATATACAGGTTATACCAACCTGCAGTTTACTAAAAACAGTTGCGACTACTTCTCCAGTGTCAGTAGCGACTGCTACCAGTGACAAGCCATCAAGAGCTGCATCTGCACATAGTTCTAACATCTCTTCCGCAGCCAAGGGATCCTTGTTTACCTCTACTCCGATGCAAGCGGCTTCATTTGGGATGAAGCCTTCTCTAAATACCTGAAGCGTAAGAAAAAGAACGATATAATATTATTGTTAATTTTCCGAAATTATAAAATTGGTGATTATACAAAAACAGTTAACAAAAAACTTACTTGTAAAGAACCAGGAAAAGTGGAACGTGAAATTGATTCAATTCTGTATTTTCCTGAAATAAAAATAAACTTTCATTAGATGTCCAGCATGACTGCGAAGCATACATAGCCAGAAAAGGCTAAGGCAAATAAAAGCATAAAAATGTATTAAGTTCATCCACTAGTTTTTGAGAACATCCAATTATTAACTTCCTAATTGAGTATTGTCAAAGTTAGTCGTCATATTGTTTAGGTGAAGCCAATTTATATTTTTTTAAATATAGTTTAAGCTGTCAACCACTTTGAAGTCTTCACTGTCGTTGCCACTGTTTTCATCCTCATTAATGTCATTTTCAAAATCAAAATAAATTTATTTTTATTTTACATAGGCCTACATGGGCACTTATAAAACGTCGACAAAAGGACCACGGTTCGGATTGGTCGTTTTCTATGGAGAAGAACCGGCAAGAAACTCCATGGTTACTCTTTTAAAAATGGTTTGGTTTTACAATATTTCCATGTTACAGCATTAGTACTATGGGGGGACAACGTAGGCCCGACAATAAGTCGTAAGGAACTAAAAAAAAAATGTTTATATAATATATAACAAAGTTAACAAATGTTAACTAACATCTAGAAGGCCTACAATGTTCACACATTCACAAAATAATCGGTAAAAGAATCTATACAAAGTTAAGAAAAAAATATATATATATATATATAACTAACAAGACTAAATTTAACATGTGGCACAAATGTTGTTATCAGTGCTGTAACTATTCACTGCAAAGGGCTATAAAGATGATTGCGAACTATTGTAAACAGTCCAATTAAAAGAAGAAAAACAAAAAAAAAATGAAATTGAGAATAGTTAGAGACATCCACATATTTGTGCCGTTTATGAGTTACCAGGGAAGACGCATGCGCAGAAGGAGCTAAAGCCAAAATTTTTATCTTCAACGTAGTCCTTGATTTTATAATATGCTTTTTTAATAAGGACACGTTTGATGTGATTTTTGAACTTTACATTGGTCAGTTCTATAACTGACTTTTTCATAATGAACATGACGATGTCGTCATAAACTCAAATCAAATACGCAAAAAAGGCAAGACGCTTGAAGGATGCCTATGTCGTGTGTGATATGATGAAACTTAATAAAATATAACTACAAAAACTATCACTTACCGTCTTCTGTAGTATACCAATCCATTTTTTATTTTGAAAAAATATTAAATAATCGTAAATAAAAGACTGAATGTGACACCGCGCCGCGATTAAGGTCTGTGAATGATTGTCTGCATTTTTGGCTGTAGGTTATATGCGGACGTTAATGAGTTGTCATATATGAATAGATTCCAACAAAAAAATACTGGTTAAGTGCGAGTTGGTTTCAAAATGAGCGTCCAGTACAAAGGAAGATCAGTCGTAACATTAGACCTCACCTAATTATTGTAAGAATCAATTTTGTTTATTTATAATAATAATTGACTCAAAAACAAGGAGGAGGACTAAAAACCGAAAAATAAAACAGGTCCTTTTCGATATTTTTGAGTCAGCGCAAACTAAGAGATAAACAAAGAACAATGAGGCCATGGTTGAACGCTTGAATCTGTCCTTGAAGGCAGTCTCAGAATGGGGTGATGCCAATCTGGTCAATTTCAATGCTTATAAGACCCAGGCGTGTCTTTTTTTACCTAACTTTTGATAGAATGAACTGATTGCGATGAAACAAAAAACAATTAATACTTCAAGTTACGCAATTCTTTTTTATAAAAGTTATCTACATTGGTTTCGTATATTTTACGCGATGCGTGCACAAATAAACTAGACAAACAGACAAGCAAACAAAAATTTCAAAAATGCTGGAAATGGGTTCTGTTGGTTATCCTTTAACACCCTGGCTATTTTTTAATATTTTTAATGTACAAAAACGACCTTTGTACAGATTTATTATATGTATTGATGATTAAATACATTAGCAAAAGTTACCCAGATATAACCTACAAAAGTTCACGACTGAATATAATTTCTATTCTATTCTTTCAATATCTATTAATTTCGGCGTTCTCGAACAAAAATTCATGCACAAACTAATTCAGAAAATGACCCTGAGGTAAACTAGATATTTTTCATTGAATGACGTAGGAATTAGCGAAAATGATGTATGGGCTTCTGCCATTGTGTTATTACGTAGAGCGAAATGTGTGTGTGTGAACCCCACGAACTCATATAATATATTTATTGTTTTTATCAATTATAACATAATTATATCATATTATATATTTTTTATCTTTTTAATTAATGAGTTAATCATGAGTGCAAATCAACAAAATGGGAAAATGGTGATATATATAAATAAACTTAATGTTAATTTGGGAAGAGTTTCAAAGAAACAATGTTTTTAAAACTCTTTCAAAAGTTACATGAATTTAAGAAAAATCATTTATTATTATAAAACTTATAAAACTATTTAAAAAAAATCTACAACAAAAAACCTGTAATTAAGTAACCCGTACATATTATGACTGGCAGATTCTATAAATCCGGATGATCAAAATTGAAGCGTAATAATTGTGATATCAGCATTGAAAAAACAACATATGACCATCTGCAGTGTAATATGCTATGTAATTGCTATTACCTAATGATATATGTGGCTTTCGTCATAAATGACTATTTTGTTGAAGTGATAACTGATATAAATGAGAGACAGTGACACTATATCTGACTAGGTCTTGTACATCTGGTACATTATTTTTTGAAGTATTGTTGGATCTACTGAATATTGTATATTTGTATTCTATAAACTCTTTTTTTGGTATTATATAACTGCACAGCAAATGTGTGAGTATACATGTACCAACTGCAAATCAACAATTAACTGTACCTATATGTGGTTCATTGACTTATGTGTGCCCTGGCAGTTGAGTGTGTCATGCTCTCTCAAATGCCTTTCTGATGGGGGCACATGTGTTGGATCATTCGGTTGCCTTCATGATGGTTGAGCTGAGTGGTGACGATCCATGCGTAATGTTCGCCATCTGCATTTGTATACATCTTGGGGCACGGCAGTGCTCCCAACAAATCGAGTAAACAAAGACAGCCGTACCATCCTTTTCACTAAGCTATTCAGCACATTCCTCCACCTCCCTATAACTTCGTTGGATAAATCTAGAAGACTCAATTTTGAGTGACTCATTGGTCATTAGCCGATTTCTGATTTAAGTAAAGCAGCAATAATCAGTTGAGTATTGTCAAATAATTTAGGAAGCGTTTGAGTTTTTTACGTTTCACTATTGAAAATCTACCTAGCTCAGTTAAGTAAGTACCTAAGTACCTAAATAAGTATGGACCTGTCAAAGATCCATTCACTTTCTCTTTCACCCTTACGTTGCATTTTACAATAGAAATTCGAGACATCACAAGATTGCATAAAATTTACTAATATAAATTTTATATAGCTATAAAAAGTACGTTAGTATTATATTACTTCATTCAAGATTTAAAAAAACTAGTTATTAAATATGTTATAAACTTTGATTATTTGATTTTTCATAATTAAGCAATTTAATAGATTTCTATTTGAAATGTATACAACCTTATTATGAAACTATGAAATGGATCGTAGGCACTAGTCAATTACTTCAAGATTGTCATAGCAACCCTATAAGATGTCTTATCGAAAGAAAATAATATCTAATATAATTTGTTATTGCCAAAATCAAGAATTTAAGCTTATAATTACTAAAAGTGAATGTGTTCAGAGTGAGCAGTTGCTGGTTCTTGTGAAATAGAACTACAGAATATTTTACTCAGAATTTCACAAGATCTCTCAAGAGGGAAGAGAACCGACACACACACAGAATTCGTGCATCTGCATTGGAATCTGATTGCAATTGTGATTTACCAACAAATATGGACTTTCGTGATAATTTTTTTATGAGTGACCTGGGTTTTCAATTCAAGACCAAAGGCTTGAATAGCCATCGAAGAGCCTCCGAAGGAAAACAATATTAGCCAGGGTCGGTGCCATTGAATATGTGCCGATGAAGGAGGACTGTGTTTTAATATATGTTAACGAACAATATATTATCTGCCTACTTATTTTGTAAAATAATAAATAAATGAGACTTATCATGCTATTTTTATTATCTTTATTGTAGGTACTGATACCAAAATCGTATCATACAAAAGTCAAATTCTGTACACATTTTCATCGTTGTAACCTTTTCTTATCGTAAGGATCCTACTAATATTCTATATAGGTATGAAAGTCTGTATGTTTAGATATTGGTTAATCACACCTCAATGGTTGAACGTATTTGATAATATATCATTTGAAATACAATTACACAATGACTAATAATAAAATGATTTAATAATAAAAAATAGATATAATAATAAATAAACGGAATAACAAAGCCTTTTATTCTGAAATCAGAGATATAAAACTGTAGTCTACACAATACATCTTTATAGTTTATAAAAAGTTCCTAATCTCAGTGAGCCTCTTGGTTCAGGCCTCCACTAACAGTTTCCACTGGGGTCTCGCATGATCTTGGTGCTTTTCTCCATTTCCTTTGGTTATCGCGAATCATATGACTGGTCAATCTTCACTTTTCACATAGTTCCTGTAGGATAACTCTCGGGTTTCGCTCAGGAAAAGCCACTGGCAACCACAAGCACAAAAACTGGCACTTTTAAATATTTTTGTTGAAGATCTCACTCATCATAATAAGCATTTCTGCCGAAAGACTGCTGGATACAGGCCTTCCCGGCACTCAGCATTCAGCGTCACCACATCAACCGGTGCTGTGCGTCTTTCATACATTGGATGCCCGCGACCTCAACCTGGTTATCGGTATGTAGAGGGAGGCTTTTCAGCCCCATCGACCACCCGTTCTTCGAGCAACTGAGATCTATCAAGCGTGAAATATTTGCATCCAATCTAATGTTTTCGATAATTCAGATCGAACACTCTTCTGCCACGCATCGGTCGTCGTTGAGGCATCTCTAAGGAAGACAAGGATGTATCTTCATCACTCGTTTTATAAGTTTTTATATATTATTTTGTATTTATTTCGCTTGATTAACGTTTAAGCAAGGGCTTGTCAACTATCAACTGCCAAATGTAACCAGTGTAGCCAGATTTGACGAGCCCCAAGTCACCGAAAATTTTGTTTTTCCATTTATAAAAACTCAAGACGACCACTATTCACTAAAACCTCGAAACATTCTACGAAACGTAAATTTCCATTGTTGCCTTAAACACCCTAGAAGCTAATATCAACTTTAATGCGTTTGACACAATAATAATTATTGGTTCCGCATAAAACATTTTTCAGCATTTCTTTATTTTCCCTGTGTTGTCACGACTGAAGTATATTCATCGTTCATGAAGATTAGACATTCTTATTCCGCAATCGCCTAAAATAGTCCCATGTTTTTAGGGTTCCGTACCCAAAGGCGAAACGGGACCCTATTACTAAGACTCCACGATCCGTCTGTCTGTCTGTCTGTCCGTTTGTCACCAGGCTGTATCTCATGAACCGTTATAGCTATACAGTTGAAATTTTCACAGATGATGTATTTCTGTTGCCGCTATAACAACAAAAACAGAATAAAATAAATATTTAAGTGGGGCTTCCATACAACAAACGTGTTTTTTTGCCGTTTTTTAAGTAATGGTACAAAACCCTTCATGCGTGAAGCCGACTCGCACTTGGTCAGTATTTTTAAGGTAGCCTAGTTGGCGATCAGTCGCCAATCGTAAAAATTGGTCGCCTCGGCCACCCTTTCGAGACTAAGCCTTAATGGCGAAAAGTCGCCCAAACTGGCCACACTGATTATGTAACGTTGACAACGGTTTGAGAATTTGAGAATGATCAAATGTGTTTTTCTCAGTTGTGAAACCCAATTGAACGTCAATGAAGGTTTTTTGTATGATATAAGGTATAGTTTGGCATGACTTGACGACGTATACTGAAACCTTGCTCAGCATCTCAGAAAACTTAAAGTGGCAGATGATCAAGAGTGACAGATGCTTAAATCGAGATAAGCACATACTTACTTAACTCAGAAACCGGCCATAAGAAAACATAATATAAATAGTTATATTACCAAATTACATTCAATTTCAAACATGTTGTTTAGGAACTGTTGCAGGTCAAAGTTCATTAATTTTGTTCCTAACTCGCTCACCGATCATCAACATTTTAAGGTACTGCTAGCTGTCGCACGAACTTCAATTCAAATAATACATACTATAAGTGTTTAACCTACACAGCAAGAAAAAACTAAGACATCCACGAATTCCATTCCCGTTTTCTGGTTATTGACACTGCCTATGTAACTTTGTAATTTTATACGCAGGTATTAAGGTACTAAGATAGCGCAGGTGATGTTGTTTATGAAAT
Source organism: Orthosia cruda (assembly GCA_964057195.1). Classification (NCBI taxonomy): domain Eukaryota; kingdom Metazoa; phylum Arthropoda; class Insecta; order Lepidoptera; family Noctuidae; genus Orthosia; species Orthosia cruda. The sequence goes on along the minus strand of OZ059827.1, from coordinate 42,550,382 downwards.
TAAAATACCTACCTAACTCAATTGAGTCCGCTACAAAATAGCTACGATCTCAATCTCATGCCTTGCCTTCGAGATAATGCGCCTACTCATAAGTATAGTATAAAAGTTAGTTGTTAGTTTACTATACCTACCTATATCCAATAATTACCTACCTATTTTTCTATATAATCAGGATAAGTGGCGATAAATTGTAACTGTACTGTGTTGTATTGTTTTAATTGTAACTGTAAAAGTTACTTTGTAAACGCATATGTCGTATATATATTTGTAAAGAATTACAAAGTTACTTATGCAGTATCAATAACAAGAAAACGGGACTGGAATGCCGGGATGTCTTAGTTTATTCTTGCTTTGTAGGCCAAACACTTATAGTGTGCACAATTTGAAGTTCGTGTGACAGCTACCAGTACCTTAAAATTCTGATGATCGGTGAGCGAGTGACAAAATTAAAGAAATTTTATCCGCAACAGTTCCTAAACAACATGTTTGAAATTGAATATAATTTGGTAATACACCTAGTTATATTATGTTCTCTTAGTCACACAAAATTGAGTCTTCTAGCTTTATCCATAACGAAGTTATAGGAAGGTCGAAAATGTCCTAAATAGCTTAGTGAAAAGGATGGTACGGCTGTCTTTGTTTATTCGACTTGTTTGAGGCACTGCCGTGCCCCAAGATGTATACAAATGCAGATGGCCTTTGAGTATCTTTTAGGTACCTATATTTTTGCCTGAATAATTGTAATTCAAATGAAACAATGTGTTTTAATAATACTAGTTTTATTCAACAAATTAGAAGAAGAGTGGGTAGATTTCATAATATTTTAAATCTTCAACGCAGCCCCCTCACATGTAGTAACAGAGCCTATTCTGTCAGAGCAAGGTTTTCCATCATAAATCAAGTCGGCATAGGAAATGACCTCAAGTACGTCGAAACCCAAAATTTCGCCACATCGCTTTGAGCCAACTGCTGACCACAACGCGGTAGCTAACTGCGGTGGCTTCGTGAATAGCTCCCTTGGCTTCAAGAACGCGTATGTTGGCCCTAAGTCTGCAATAGTTAACGGGGCAATGGGACCATCTTTGAATTTCTTCGCGAGTTCCACAGCTGTTTTGACAAGAGCTTTTGCAAGGCCTTTCTGTCTATGTTGAGGCTTGGTAGCCAGGAACATTATTTCAACGAGGCAATCAACACCGTACCTGGAAAAATATAAATGTAATAATATCTGAAAGTATATTTATCTAGCCAGATAATAACTCTACACAAAGAACACTTTTCCACAGTTTTGTATTTTAGGCAATGCAAGCCCCTTTTCAACCAACATAAAAAAGGAGGAGGTTCTCAAATCGACTGTATGTTCTTTTTGTATTTCGCAGTTTGTGTTACGCGATTGCCCCGCCAATTATAAACCGATTTTGATGATTATTTTTTAATTTGAAAACTGTTGTATCTCATGTTGTTGTAGTTGTTTTTAAGTTATCCTTGATAATACGTATTTTCATAGGAAGTCGGTAGTATTTTTTTGTAAAAAGCTTTTTATTTTTCACTTTTTAGTTGTACCTAGCTAATAGGCAAGTAGTTACGTAAGGTAGGTGAAATGAGAGTGTACCAAGGTGATCTGTACACATCTGCGTACCCCTTTCGAGCGTACTGGCGTGATGTTATGAAATGGTATACACAATAAACAGACATGTGATTGCAGCAATCCCGAGAGTATTGCCGTTATTTATTGAAGAGTTCTGTTGTATATCTCCGAAGTTCTTTATCAGATTTTTACCAAATTAAAATGTGACCAAATTCGAATTTTCAAAATCGGTCCACAATTGACGGAGATATCGGTGAAAATACATTTAAAAAAAAATACATAAAGTCGAACATAGAACCTCCTCCTTTTTGGTACGTCGGTTAATAAAAATAACTAGGTATGTACGGTACATAAATCGTTTATTTTTAGAATTAGATAAGTATGGCGGTATTACGTACCTGTCATAATAATTGCACTTTGCGTCAAGGTCAACCATAAAGTCCATCATAGCACGGGACGATGGTCGTTTGCAGCGCTCCTCGGTAAATATTTCGAAAAATGACTTTTCTGTTGAACCTGGCGTCGGCTTTTCCTAAAAAGTAAAAGATTCAAGCATTCTATAAAGTATAATTTAACTAATGGTAGAGCAGTGGTGGCCCACTGGTAACAGCCGCGACTTACGTGTCGTACGTTAAGTTTATTTTGTAAATATTTCATCACCACTGCTCTCAAAACGGTGAAGGAAAACTTCGTGAGGAAACCGGCATGTCTTAGTACCAAAAATTCGAAGACTTGTGACATCCACCAACCCGATCTGGGCCCGCGTGGTAGATTACGGCCCATTCCCTCTCACAGAGAGGAGGCCTGTGTCCCAGCAGTGGGAACATTAAAAGGATGATGATGATTTAAATAAATCGTTCCGTTATTCTTAATAAGAGGTAACCACCGCCTATGGACTTCTGCAGAGAAATCAAAAATCAACATCATTTTTTTTATTTCACATAGGTACTTGTCTAGCCGCACGGCAAGTATATCAGAAAGCACTGCGTTTCTTATGCAAATTTGTTCGTCCATTTGTCACTAGATGGCGGTGTACAATTTCGAACCATTTCTGAATCTCGATGTTAAGATTTTCCGCCGATAATATATGTATCTAGGATTAAGAATTTTTTGTAACCCCCTCCACCCTTCACACTGCAGGGGGTAGATATCGAGTGGACCCCCCGGGCGAAATACCTGGGGGTTACCATCGATAGAAGGCTCAGCATGGGAGGCCATGTTAAACAGGTCGTCGCTAAGGCGAGAGTTGTGCGCGCAATGCTCAAACCGGTGCTTTCATCCCGACTCCCGTTACGTACAAAACTGGGCGTATATAAAACTTATATACGTCCAGTAATTACATTTTCTCAAACATGCTTGGAAATTTGAGCATTATTTTGACAACCTTCTTCGAGATAAATCGCAATTGCTGTACTGGCCAAATACATGCGAACAGCGGCCGGCAAAAGTTGTATGAAAATCCATATCTGTCGTGTCTAGCGGCCAAATAAATTCCATAGTAAACTCATATCTGTCGTGTAATTTAAAAATGGAACGATCTTTTTCTCCGAAGCATGGCCACCAAGGAGGTAACTTATCAAAGGTTTCATTTAAATTTCGAACTGGCTTGCAAATAGAACGCTGTTTATTGAAAAAAAAACAAATGAACACTAACGCGGGAACAATTATTGTTGTTCGTCATTGATTTTGACAAAATGAGTTCTAGGTACTAATTTGGTTTAATTTCCGCGCATTACTTGAGAAAAGCACTATACAAGCCTTGGCCACAACTAGGCATTGATGGACTTACGTATGTGTGCCTCGGCTTCGCCTCGGCCCACATTTACACGTTCGTCCATCAATGCCTCTTTTGCTGGCCGCTGCAGTAATGTACTAATGCCGCTCCATCTTGGTACGTCCTCACTAGCGAGACTAACAAGAAACGTATCCGTGCGCAGCAAAACCTTACGCTGCGCCGGATAACGGATGCCCCTCGCTACGTGAGGAACGATGTTATCGCTCGAGATCTAGGGATTGAGAGCCTGGATAGCTTCTGTGCCCGCCTCACTACAAATATGTTCGCGCGTGCCGACGCCTCTGCTCACTCACATATCAAGCAGATAGCGCCGTGGCACACGCGCCCGCCGTTCGTCCGCCGCCTTCCGCGCGACCTGTGTGATACATAGGCCCGCCCATGCCCCTCAACAACCCCTCCCCCGCAGCCTCATATACCCGATTGATGCTTGAGCGAGCCGCACATTCACTACACGCGCCTCGTTCATACAAAAACACTCCACTATTTACATACATGCGGTGTATATAGTGTGCTAAGTTAATATAGGCACTATGTACACTGTAAGTCACACAAGCATGACTCCACAACATATGTACTCACGTAACAAGTATAAGCCGCGCGCGGTGCACGCTTCGTTACAAACATGAGCGGTGTTACACAATACAATACCGCTCAAACATACATAAACGGTCCCTTAGCCTGGGACGTAACTGGCTAGCTTCGGAAGCGGGTCAGGCGGGGGCCATACATCCTCAGTTGGGCGCGCCAATATAGCCGGTATCTAGTCGCTGACTATTTCCTACCCGTGCTCTGGGGGTTCGCCTCCAGTCTCACTGAGTAGGAATGTGTCGCATAGATACCGTGAAAACCGACGCTGCAAGGCAGCGTCGCGGCGCTCCCGCTGAACACATGTCACCCATGTCACCCATGGCAGGTAGTGTATACACGCCTGCCATCTACCAATATGCCAAGATAGGCAAACACAAAGACTCGTGCCCGTTGTAACGGGCACGCAGTGAAAACCGCGGAAGAAAGGCCATCCCTATAATCCGCTCGCAGCGCCCCCTGGCGGGGGCGCAGCGATCATTACTCGGTTTTTGTAACCACTACACTTCTACTACTATAACCTGTGTTCTATGGTGTAACCACTACATCTATGAATAAATCAGACTGGGGGTCAAAGTGTTGGCATCAGTGATCCACACTCCCAAGTACAGACTGTAACCTTTTTTCATTCAAACCCCAGTTCTAACCCTCATGAGTTAGTTCTTCATGGTCCTTCGGAGCCGAATGTGGCAAGGGCTGTACAGTTTAGGTGTGTTCTCCTAATTGGACGGAGAATCATCAACCCCATACGTTCCTGCCGAGTGGAGTCTTGGATGGTGAGAGAAGGAGATAGCAATACTGGATCCAGAAGCGGGGAAGTACGGTGGAAGGCGTACAAATCCAGCAGCAAGCAAGCTGCAGACGACTGAGGTCGTAAGGAAGTGAGTGATATTGCCGAAAATCGTGAGTACTTTGTGATTTCTTATGTGCCAAGCAAAAGTGAACTTTATTGCCTAGAAGATTTTAACTTTAACTTTCGAGTAGTAAATTGGACATATAATAATTTTATGTGTGCATGTTAGACTTAGCTAGATTTAAGCCAAATTAGGTTTAGACGGGGAACCTATGCCCGATTTTTAGTAGATTTAAATGTCAAACACTTAGAAAAATTTGTTGTTTACATTGACTTGTAAAATTTTCGAAACTTTTAAGAACTTGTGAAATTTTAAGAAATATTTTGGTCTTTGATATTTTTTGGGACTTAGAAAATTTTCTTTGTTTACATCGACTTGTAAAATTTTCGTAAATATTTTGGACTTTGATTTTTTTTGGGACTTAGAAAATTTTCTTTGTTTACATCGACTTGTAAAATTTTCGTAAATATTTTGGACTTTGATTTTTTTTGGGACTTAGAAAATTTTCTTTGTTTACATCGACTTATATTTTTATTGTTTACTTCAAAATGTCTTTGCAATCACATGTTAAGGTGCAAGATGATATTCACGCTCGATTGTCAAGAGCTAAAACTAATTTCAAAAAGTCGCCAGAGGATAGAATTACCGAACAATATTTAGAAACTAGATTAGAAAATGTGGAAGAATTGTGGGCGCAATTTAGTTTAACACATAAACAAATTATTAAAGATTGTGAACCTAAGGAGTTGATATCTTCACCATACACTATAAGTGAAGTTTATTATAATACTGAGGAATTATATTTATATTTGAAATGTGACTTTTTAAGTCTGCATTAAATAAAATTAAGAGTAGTGATGTTTCTACCTACGTTTTTACCTAGAATAACTATCCCAACATTTTCGGGGAAATATACCGAATGGCCGACCTTTCGAGATTTATTTGTATCAGCAATACATAAAAATAGCACTATTGATAATGTACAAAAATTACATTATTTAATAAGTTATTTGACTGGCGAAGCCGAGCAGCTCCTTCGTCATATACCAATTTCAGAATCAAATTATGAAAGATGATGGGCTCAGTTGGAGACCAGGTATAACAACAAAAAATATTTGTCTCACTGTATTTTGGTAAGATTGCTCAGTCAGAGGAACATAGTACAAGAGTCAGCTAGTGCTTTAAAGGAATTAATGGATACAACATCAGACTGTCTAAATGCACTTACTAACCTAGATATTGACATAACTTCATGGGATATTTTAATCATTCATATCATAACATTAAAACTAGATCCAGACAGTAGGAAGGATTGGGAACTAAAGGTAACTAGTAATACTGATTCAGATAAGCTGCCTACATTTGAACAGTTTAAAGAATTTTTAACAGGCCGCTATAGGGCATTTTAATTCTTAGGAACTAAGCCAATTATAAATAATGTTAATATGTAAGGCAAAGGTTTTTCACACGGCGGCGGCCAATGCAGCCATGGTTTGTCCGTGTTGTAATAGTAACGAGTATAAAATAAGAAATTGCAAACAATTTGTTAACCAGGATGTGGATATTCGGAGTAAGTTTGTGCAGGATCACAATTTATGTTTTAATAATCTGGGGCACAACCACTCTGCCAGATTTTGTAAGTGCACAGCCTCTTGTCAAATATGTAAGCGGAGACATCACTCCTTGTTGCACCCTAAAGGTGAGCAGGAGTCAGTAAGAGAAAGGCGAGATTCATCTATGAAAGAAGATACAAATACGGTAGGATTAGAATCTGAAAACAAAGTAGTAACTTGTTTTTCGAAAGGTTTAGCAAATAACCAAGTGTTATTAGCCACGGCCCCAGTGAGAGCTGTATCGAAAAATGGAGTTATGTTTACAATCAGGGCCCTGTTAGACCAAGGTTCTCAGGCATCATTTGTTACAGAGCATACTGTGCAAAGTTTAGGGCTTCAGAAAAAACCAGCTAAAGGTTTAATAACTGGTATAGATGTTAATAACAAATTATCCTTAAATTTGGTTGTTGAGGTTAAATTCAATCTAGGGTCGATCCATCATTTGAACTTGTCGTCATTATTACCTGGTAGGGAAACCGTATATTTAGATTGGGCTCAAGCTTGCGACATCAAATTAGCGGATCCTAGATATCATACACCGGATAGAGTGGATATGTTGTTAGGAGCAGAAATTTATGGTCAAATTTTACAAAATGGGTTAAAAAAGGCTCCTGATGGTAGCACTGTAGCTCAGTCTACCTCATTAGGATGGATTTTATCAGGAACAGTAGCCCCTGCTGCTCAAAATACATCAAACATTACCGTAATGCATACTCACCTTGGTGATGACGAAATCCTGAAAAAAATCTGGGAATTAGAAAAGGAACCAAATCAAATTAGGAAACATACACTTACCGAAGAAGAATCAAGATGCGAAGAGATATTTAAAGCTACAACTGTAAGAGACGGTGACGGTCGTTACGTAGTAAACTTACCATTTAGAAGTCAAGATCCGAGCTGTCAATATGGTGATTCAAGAATGGTAGCAATTAATAGGTTTTATGCATTAGAAGCTAAACTCAATAAAAACACAGATTTAAAGACAAAATATGAAGAAGTTCTCAATGAATACTTGCAATTGGGTCACATGAGGCAAATAACCAAAGAAGAAGAACAAAATCAACATGCAGTGTACTTACCTCATCATGCGGTTATACGAAACGATAAAGACACAAACAAGGTTCGGGTTGTCTTCGATGCTTCCTACAAAGGAAAAAATGGAATATCGCTCAACGATGACCTAATTATTGGTCCGGGGCTGCAACCAGATTTGCGGCATTTATTGATTCGTTGGAGAACTTATCGCATTTGCCTCGTTTCAGACATTGTCAAAATGTACCGAATGGTGCGCGTGGCCGACCATCATACAGATTTTCAACGCATCGTGTGGAGAGACACCAAACAATCTGCAATAAAGGATTATAAGTTACTTACAGTGACTTTCGGAACCTCTTCAGCGCCTTTCTTAGCAGTTCGATCAATGCTGCAGGTAGCATACGATGAAGGAGTGAACTATCCACTAGCAGCTGAAAAGGTACTTAAAGATTATTACATGGACGATCTTATGACTGGTTGTGACTCAATCGAAGAAGGCATGCAAATCTTTAATCAAATAAACGAGTTATTAGCAAAATCAGGATTCACTTTACAAAAATGGTCAAGTAACAGCAGTGAATTACTGGAGAAAATAATCGGAGGAAGACACTCGTTCAAGGGACAAGATGGTGTAGAAAGAGAGATCAAAACGTTGGGACTTACCTGGAACCGAAGCTGCGACACCTTCCAGTATTCTGTTCAGTTGCCTCCGCTGCAGGAACCTGTTACAAAAAGGAAAATATTATCAGACATAGCAAGACTATTTGACTTTTTGGGATGGGTCGCACCCGTAATCATTTTTGCAAAAATACTAATTCAAAAATTATGGGTTTCTGGGATTGGATGGGATGAGGAAATTCCATATGAAATAAGAAAAGAATGGTTTACTTACCGACAAGAATTGCAAAGTTTAAAGATTTTTTCTAAACCTCGATGGTTAAGCATGAAGCACGGTGACAAGCAGATTGACTTACACGGATTTTGCGACGCGTCAAAATCAGCATATGCTGCGGTAGTGTATGCACGGGTTGTCGATGCTGACGGTGAGATACATGTCACTTTGCTCACGGCAAAAACTAATGTTGCTCCTATAAAAACGATTTCAGTGCCTCGACTGGAATTGTGCGGAGCATTCCTCTTAGCAAAACTCTTATCCGAAGTCTCAGAAGTGATGGGAATAAGTAAATTAAATTTGTACTACTGGACCGATTCAGAGATCGTGTTAGCGTGGTTAAATAGCCATCCCAACAGATGGAAAACATTCATGGCAAATCGGGTTTCTGAAATTTTGAGCTTAAGTGAACCTCAGCAATGGAATCATGTTCAGTCGAAGAGCAATCCTGCTAATTGCGCATCGCGGGGTCTTTATGCGTCAGAATTTGTAAACTTTAAATTGTGGTTAGATGGTCCGGGATTCCTAAAGGATAAAAATATTAAAGTCGACAAACGCAAGACGGTATCAACAAATATAGAAGAAATAAAGGTACACGTAGCATTAGACGATAATTTTATTTGGGATAAATATTCATCACTTACCAAACTTGGTAGAATAGTAGCATATTTAAGACGTCCTTTAGAGTTGAGAAAACCGAAGGCTGAAAGAAAGCATCATAATTTTATAACTGCAGAAGAAATGAGATTAGCGTTGGAGACATGCATAAGGGTATGTCAAAGTCAAAACTTTGAAGCGATAATTCTGGACCTGCAAAAAGAAAAGCCTAAAAGAAATTTGTTTAAATCTTTACCTCGATTCCGTTAATCCTGAGGGTGGGCGGTAGATTGGAACGTTTCGATCTGGCCAGGGATCGTAAAAATCCAATGTTGATTCCAAGTAATACTCATTTTACCAATCTTCTAATTGCCGACGCACATTAGAGGAATCTTCATGGCGGTCCTCAACTAATACTTAACTACTTAAACACAAAATATTATATTCAGGGAGCTAAACGGTTGGTTACAGCATACGTGCAAAACTGTGTAATTTGTTTGCGTTACGCAGCTTCTACAAAACCTCAATTGATGGGCCAGTTACCACCTGCACGGGTTACACCAAGTAGGCCATTTAAGAACAGCGGGGTAGATTTTGCTGGTCCTATTAATTTGAGGACATCAAAGGGTAGGGGTCACCATGCATATAAAGGATACATTTGTTTATTCGTCTGCATGGCGACTAAAGCTGTCCACATTGAGGTCGTTAGCGACCTAACAACACAGGGGTTTCTTGCCGCCTTTAAAAGGTTTGTGGCAAGACGAGGTCACTGCAAGGATATATGGAGTGACAATGGTACAAATTTTCAGGGCGCTTCTAGGGAATTAGATTTATTACTTTGCTCCGAAAATTCAGGTACAGCTAAGGATATTGCTGTGGCATTGGCCAGTGAGGGTACCACATGGCATTTCATTCCACCACATGCTCCAAACTTTGGCGGATTATGGGAGGCTGGAATAAAGTCATGCAAGAAGCATTTAAATAGAGTAATAGGCAGCACTACTTTAACTTTTGAAGAGATGTCCACTTTATTAAGCCAAGTAGAAGCATGCTTGAACTCACGTCCCTTGTGTAGGCTGACGGATTCGAACACTTTTGATGCATTAACACCAGGGCATTTTCTTGTGGGGGAACCAATTGTAAACGCGCCCGATCGTAATTATGAAGATGAAAATATTTCTAGGTTGAAGAGGTGGCATTTAGTGCAACAGATGACGCAACATTTCTGGCGTCGCTGGTCCAGCGAATATTTGACTACACTTTTTCATCGTTATAAATGGGCTAATCAAACTCCGGAAAGCAACGTAGGGGATGTAGTGTTAATTAAAGAGGACAACTTACCTCCTTGTCGGTGTCTTCTTGGCAGAGTGGTTGAAAAGCATCCAGGGTTAGACAACCTTACACGAGTAGTCACACTTCGCAGTAATGGTTCTTTATTTAAAAGGCCAACATCAAAACTGTGTGTCTTGCCTATTGCCTAAGAATGGTATTAATAGATTATGTGATAATTTTAAGTACTGTTTAGTTTAAGTTATGATTTTAAGCATTGTTTAAGTTTAAGTTAGATGTCTAAGTCATATTAAGAATAAGGGTTGTTAAAAATGTTTGATTTACAAAATATAACTTTCTTTAAATATAAATTCGCTTTGTAACATTTAACTTTGGAAGGACATAATGTTGCACAAAATGTCCTTGGTGGACGGAATGTCTAGCCGCACGGCAAGTATATCAGAAAGCACCGCGTTTCTTAAGCAAATTTGTTCGTCCATTTGTCACTAGATGGCGTTGTACAATTTCGAACCATTTCTGAATCTCGATGTTAAGATTTTCCGCCGTTAACATATGTATCTAGGATTAAGAATTTTTTGTAACCACTCCACTACTACTACTATAACCTGTGTTCTACGGTGTAACCACTACATCTATGAATAAATCAGACTGGGGGTCAAAGTGTTGGCATCAGTGATCCACACTCCCAAGTACAGACTGAAACCTTTTTTCATTCAAACCCCAGTTCTAACCCTCATGAGTAAAAGGGTTCTTCAGTACTTATAAAACGTCGACAAAAGGAGCACGGTTCGGGTTGGTCGTTACCTATGGAGAAGAACCGGCAAGAAACTCCACGGTTACTCTTTTAAAAAATTGTTTGGTTTTACAATATTTCCATGTTACAGCATTAGTACTTAGATATGGGGGGAAAACGTAGGCCCGACAATAAGTCGTAAGAAACTAAAAAAAAGTTTATATATTATATAAACAAAAGATAAAAATAAAGTAAAACGAGATAAAAAGTTAACAAATATTAACAAACTTCTACAAATCCAGAAGGCCTACAATGTTAACACATTCACAAATCAATCGGTAAAAAAATCTATACAAATCTTAATTCTTTATTGTATACTAGCGGACGCCTCACGGTTTCACCCGCATTGTACCCGTTCCCGTGGGAATACAGAGTTAAAAAGTATCCTATGTCATCCACGGATAATGTAGCTTCCCAACGGTGAATGAATTTTTGAAGTCGTTCCAGTAGTTTTTAAGTTTATTACAAAAAAACAAATCTTTCCTCTTTATAATATTAGTATAGACAAACAAATCTACATATACAACATGAGTGATTATAAAGTTGATCAATCAATGGTACAAAGGCGAGCTTAACTCTAAGAAAGGTTTCTACCAGCAAACTTTAGTTTGATAGAGAGAGTTTACAAAAGGAAGAAGAGAAGTAGTCCAGTGTACAATTTTAGAATTATATAAAATAAATCATAAATATATTTAAGTACAATATATATATACCTATATACATATACTAATATTATGTCATTCCGAAAGAAAATGATCCTTGATTTTCCTCTTGAAGACATTCAGAGAAGGGCTGCGCGTAGGGAATGTGGTAGAGAGTTCCAGAGACGCACTGCAGTAACAGAGAAGGAGCCATCATAGCGGCTGGAAGTGTGACGTAGTGTACGAAGGAGAAGAGAAGTGGAAGTGCAACAGGGTTCACCCCTCGGATCAAAGTACTCAAAGCGTTCACAAAGTTTTGATAGTATAGAGAAGAGACAGGATATGGGTATCTCGACGACGTCGAATCGGCAGCCACTTCAATTTAGTCCGAAACTCCGACTCGTGATCGTATTTACGGAGGCCGAATATAACGCGGATGCACAAGTTCTGCAGTCGGTCCAGTTTATTTAGGAGTTCCTCCTATGCATCTAGAAAACAGACATCCGCATACTCAATGAGCAGTAGAATAAAAGACTGAGCAAGAGTGACCATAGTGTGAAATGGTAAGAATTTTTGGAGAAGTTTAAGAGACTGAATAGAGTAGAAGACCCTCTTACTTACATCAAAAACATGAACCTCCCAAGAGAGGTTAGTATCCACATAGACGCCTAGTTTTTTCACGCTTTTCGAATAACATATGAGCACTGAATCATAAACTACTGGCGGAAGGGCTTGGGAGGGAGCATGTATCTACTACCAACAATTCAAATTCATTTATTTCGGACTACTGTGATCCATATTGGGTTAGTATTACAAAAAGCTTATATTCTAGTGTTAGTATTATTGATTAAAATTCTAAATTATAAACACTGCGTGCAGAGGATGACCAGCCAGGAAGGAAGTTTCCTATCTAATCTAATTAATTACCATAGGCCTACATGGGCACTTATAAAACGTCGACATAAGGTGCACGGTTCGGGTTGGTCGTTTCCTATGGAGAAGAACCGGCAAGAAAATCAATGGTTACTCTTTTAAAAATGGTTTGGTTTTACAATAATGCCATGTTACAGCATTAGTACTTAGATATGGGGGGACAACGTAGGCTCGACATAAGACAATAATTCGTAAGAAACTAAAATAATAAAATAAAAAGATTATATATTATATAAAAAAAAAGTCGTGTGGCACTCGGGGACTGCCGCGGTAAAGCTATTGCATAGCATTTATTCTAGATCCAGTCCTGGAAAATGCGTCAAAAAAATTAAAAACTCGAAAACGTAGCGAGCCAAACCCGCATTTATTTACGATTAATAAAACTCTAAAAAACAAAAAACGTAGCGAGCCAAACCCGCATTTATTTACGATTAATAAAACTCTAAAAAACAAAACAAAAATACCCTTATTCACATTGAAATAAGGTCGCTTTTCTTTGACAAGCAAAAGTGACCCTTATTCTCGTTAGCATAAGGTCCACATTGATCACCATTGTCACAGAAACAGCTCAGAGAGACCGATAAAAGGCAAAAAAATTACGACCAACAAAAATTTTAAAACCCTCATATCTCTGAAACGGTTGGAGTTAGCGCATTTCTGACAAAAAATTTGCCCCCTGCCCACCGCTACTTCATCCAGGAGAACAAGATAGGATTTACCCCCCCCCCCTTAACCGTTTACCTACCCCCGCAAAAAAAAAATTCATTTTAAAAATACCAACACGGAAATCGAAAACACGTGCAACAAACCTCCCCCCCCCGCCCCCCTGCCCCTCACCACTCAGATTCCACAGAATTCAAAAGCCTTATTAAAAACAAAACAAAAATACCCTTATTCACATTGAAATAAGGTCGCTTTTCTTTGACAAGCAAAAGTGACCCTTATTCTCATTTGCATAAGGTCCACATTGATGGACAGTGGGGAGCGTGAGGTCTTTTCGTTACGGAACTTCTGGATTCGGTCCCCGCGCTCATGGCCCGCGAAAGAAGCTATGCAATAGCTTAAAAAGTTATCAAATGTTAACTAGCATCTAGAAGGCCTACCATGTTCACACATTCACAAAACAATCGGTAAAATAATCTATACAAAGGTAAAAAAAAAGAAGTATAACATGTGGCACAAATGTTGTTATCAGTGCTGTAACTATTCTTAGCAAAGGGCTATAAAGATGATTGAAAACCATTGTAAAAAGTTTAATTAAAAGAAGGAAAGAAAAATAAGATTGAAAATAGTTAGAGACATCCACATATTTGTGCCGTTTACAAGTTACCAGGGAAGCTGCATGCGCAGAAGGAGCTAAGGCCAAATGTTTTTATCTTCAACGTAGTCCTTGATTTTATAATATGCTTTGTTAAAAAGGATACGTTTGATGTAGTTTTTGAACTTTCCATCGGTCAGTTCTATAACTGACTTTGGCAACTTGTTATAAAAGCTTATACTGTTTATAAGAAAAGACTTGCTAGTTTTCGTTAATCTGAATTTGGGTATTACAATTTCGTGCTAACTGCGTGTATTTAAATTATGGGAGTCGCTTCTAGTTTTGAAAAGCCCTCGATTTTTACGGACATACCAAATACATTCCAAAATATAAAGAGAAGATAGAGTCAGTATATTGATCTCTTTAAATTTTTCTCAGAGGGACTCGCGAGGACCCATTTTATAGATTGCGCGGATTGCCTCTTTTGTAGGATGAAAATTGAGTCAACGTCTGCTGCTGATCCCCACAGCAGAATGCCATAAGACATAATACTGTGGCAATAAGCATAGTATACTAACCTAGCTGTAGCTACATTGGTTAGCTGCCTTACTTTCCTTACTGCATATGCAGCCGAACTTAACCTACCCGAAAGAGTTGTAATGTGCGCGCCCCACTGCAATTTTGAATCGATAGTAATCCCTAAGTATACAGTTTCCGTTATAACTTCAAGATTTTTGCCGTCAAGATTTAAGTTTAGGTCACGTTGTGGTACATTCGGTAAAGAGAACTTTAGACATTTTGTTTTTTTCGCATTCAGTAAAAGATTGTTAGCTGCGAACCATTTTGAGAGAATAATTAGACTTTCGTTGACATTTAAGACATCCGTATCTTGCCTATCTATTTAAAAAATTAGCGAAAAAATCATCAGCAAATAGAATTATATCCGATGATTTGGCCATCATAAAAAGGAGATCATTAATGTAAACAAGAAAAAGGAATGGGCCGAGAATTGAACCTTGGGGCACGCCCATCTTGATTAGAGAGAGACCCGGAGGACGTCGCCCCATTAACATTTACTTTTCGCTGTCTGTTTGATAAATAGGAAAGCACGAGATCAGCAGATTTTCCACGAATTCCGTAGTGGTGTAATTCACAGATCAGTATGTTGTGGTCGACGCAGTCGAAAGCTTTTGAGAGATCACAGAAAATGCCAATGGCATCCTGGGACCTCTCCCAAGCTTCCAAGATGTGGCTGATGAGTTTTACTCCCGCGTCCGTTGTCGACCTACCTTTCGTGAAACCAAACTGTTGACTATGCAGGATCCCATTTGAATTGAAGTGAGACAACATCTGTTCCAGCATGTTTTTTCATAGATTTTACTCAATGCTGGAAGCACCTATATAGGTCTATAATTAGAAGGATCACTCTTACAGCCTGATTTGAAAATTGGTACTACTTTACTGTGTTTCATTAAGTCAGGAAAGCTGCAAGTCATCTGCATACAGATGATAGTTAGAAGTTAGGACCTTAGTGATAGCATTTATGAAAATCGAGAAGAGGAGAGGAGAGAGGACGCTACCCTGAGAAACACCCGCAGTCAAGTCACACCAGTAAGAGGAGCCCTCATCGGATCTAACAGACTGCGAATGGCACCGAAGATAAGATTTGAACCACTTATTACCGAAGCAGAGACCTTAAGAGAGGAAAGGATTCCTAAGAGTATGTCAAAGTCAACCGAGTTAAAAGAACTGCTGAAGTCCAGTAGATCCAATACAGTAAGACATCTATTATCCATAGCCAGTCTTATATCGTCAGTAATTTTGACAAGAGTGGTCACAGTACTATGGCTAGATTGATAAGGACTCAGCAGGCAATTAGAGGACAAATAACAACTAATACTTCTTGAGTTCTTTGATTGGGGACTTAGAAAAGTGTTCATTAAAGTTACACTAGTTGATCATTCTTCCATACAAACGTAGTCTGGCGATTACTCCACTGTTTGACAATGCACGTTCAAAAATAAATTATATCAATATGTCTCATCATTATCTAGGCCTGTATGAAAACAAAAAAAAATTGATAGTTATGAGCGTCGAAATTTCAACACAAATTTTAACGCATCTTTGGGCGGAAATAAATACCATAAGAAGAAGGAAAATTGCAAATCGGCCTCCATACAGGGATAGATTAGTAATTCAACAAGGCAATTTTTTTTTTTTTAGATAATATTCGTTTTGTAGTTTTACATGATATCAAGACTCCCAAAGGTCTGTTTATAAAATTTCGCGCGCACGTATTCGTCCCAAATCATCATCCATTTCGATACAAATTTACAAAAGTGCTCATTCGTACGCGAACTAGCTTCTTACTGCTCATCACAGCATCTATCTCTATCGCACGAGTTGTCGGATGAGATAGCATGCATTTTAACCCCGCGCACAAAATAATTAGTGCCATCGACTAGAGGAAACTTAGGTGCATTGAGATCGATTTCAACAGGAGAACTCTTGGCTTTGGCTTTGCCAATACCAAGAGTCTTTAAAAAATGCCATATTTGTGCTGGGTCGCAGTTCATCTGAGTTTTTATTACTGTGAATAGCCATGGCGCAGGAAGGTGTTTGACTCCTACCTTTTTAAGGGGAACATGTGCCTCGTACAATTCTAAGATAGTCCTGCCGAAGGTTTACACCATAATGTCTATATCCTCGCAGGTGAATATAGGCCCCCAGTCAATTACACCCGCATCAGCCTTCAAACGCTCCAAATCAATGTTTTTAAAACTTCGAAGAAATATAAATTTGCCTTCCGTTTAGGAGGTCGAATCTTATAGGATAGATAAATGAGGTCGTGCAGGAAGCTGTCCATATGCAGCTACTTTGGGAAGGTCAGAAACTAGAAAAAGATCTAAGAGAGAAGGAGTACAGTGAGGAGCCCTGTGAGTAGCATTTAGTAGAAGTAAGTGCATGTTGACAGAAGAAACAAGTGATTGGAGTTTACGGCTGCAAGAATCTTCCTTGAGTAGACAAGTGTTGAAGTCTCCGAAGGGGCAGAGAATAATGCGTGGAAGGAAGTACAGGCTTGAGAAAAGTTTCAGATACAAGGCCAGCATGAACAAGATCTGAGTCGGACGACAGCAAATCAGAGTAGTGAGCGGGGACGCTTTGAGTATTTAAGTGAACAGAGTAGCAGAATTTATGACAGTTAGAAAAATAAAGGAAAAAAAAGAACAAAAAAGTATAACAAGACTAAATTTAACATGTGGCACAAATGTTGTTATCAGTGCTGTAACTATTATTAGCAAAGGGCTATAAAGATGATTGAAAACCATTGTAAAAAGTATAATTAAAAGAAGAAAAATAAAAAGAAATAGTTTGGAAATAGTTAGAGACATCCACATATTTGTGACGTTTATGAGTTACCAGGGAAGCCGCATGCGCAGAAAGAGCTAAAGTCAATTTTTTGTTCTTCGACGTAGTTCTTTGTTTTTGTAATATGCTTTTTTTAATAAGGACACGTTTGATGTAGTTTTTGAACTTTCCATCGGTCAGTTCTAAAACTGCTAGCTAAAATATTTATATTCCTGTAACTACGTCCGTCCTTTCAATTATTTAAACGAGAATATATCGATGCAATGTCTATTTGTTTTGGTTTTCCATCAAAATGGATCCTCAGCCAAGTACATCACAATTTTTTTATTTATTTCACACACAATTATAAAAGAAAAGTCTCAGATCGTTAATTAATCGTCAAAACTAAATTATCGGTTCAGAAATATTTAATTTCCTGATATACTTAGTTTACGAGAGTAAAATTATAAACGAGAAGAATCGATCCGGAAATATTCCATTTCCATATCGAATAATTTTGCAACGTCACTATTTAGTACTTGTCATAACGTTGCAACAATGAAATTGTCAAATCTGGAATCGAATTAAAATTCCGAGTATAGTAGAAATAGATTTGGTAATATTTTATATGTCAAAAGAAACTGATAGCAGTGCCATCATTTTTGTCTGTCTAATTGTAGCTACTATTATAACAATATTTTTTCAAATGCCCCAACGTTGGTCCATAAGATGCTTAATGGCGTTATTAGAGCTTCATATTGTAAATGTATGGTAATTCGGTTTTTCATTACCATAACAATATTATAACAAGTGTCTATTTTTTGTGGCCTCTCATTCTCAAGCTGATTGCATTATTCAGAACAATTGTCCATCATATGTGGATAATTTCAGACTGACAGATGCCCGAAACTATATTCATCTGAACATGGTACTGTCCGAGTATTAATAGAAACTTTGTTACACTCTTATGACGACAAATCTGTATGTATTTTATAAAATATTAAGTAATAAATTTTACATGGCTGATTGTGATATCACCAGTTTCATTCTCACTATTACGCTCTTAATAATACCTTATTAACCCACTTCATAATATTAGTAAAAAAATCATGAACCCATTTTCATGCGGTAACATGCGGACAGGCTAACCTATATTATGAAAATGATTTGAAAAAGGTTTATATTTTTTTCTTTTTAAACACGAATTTTCTTCCAAATTATTATTATCTCTAAGTAAGCTTTGTTAAGAGGATTCTTTTGCAGCACGACTACGGTCAATATTAATAGTACCAACCTGTAGTTTACTATAAACAGTTGCGACTACTTCTCCAGTGTCAGTAGCGATTGCTACCAGTGAAAGGCCATCCAGAGCTGCATCTGCGCATAATTCTAACAGCTCTTCTGCTGCCAAGGGATCCTTGTCCACTTCTAATCCGATACAAGTGGCTTCATTGGGGATGAAACCTTCTCTAAGTACCTAGAGAGTAAATACAAATTCATAATGTTCAAAAATGTAGAATTGATGATTATAATGCGTAAAACAACTGATTAACTAAAGACTCACTTGTAAAGAACCAGAAAAAGTTGCAGCTGAAATTGACTCAATTCTGTATTTTCCTGAAATAAAAAATAAAAATATATTTCATTAGGATGTGCAGCATGACTATGAAGCCTATCTTAAGGTAACATAGTTAGACAAGGCAAGGCAAAATCAATGCAAGTAAGTTTACCACCAATTTGAGAATATCCAATTATGGAGTGGGTACCTAATTGGGTGTTGTCATACTTCGTCGTCCTATTGGTTAGGTTAAGCTTTTATTTATTTCGTCAGCATCACATTATAATTATAATGTCGTTATCACTATTTTCATCTTTATTATTGTTATCAGCATCATCAACATCGTTATCATATTATGTCATTTGACGAATTATTTTTAATTTATGACAACTAAGATGTTTCTTAGTGATAATAAATGTTAACTGAATTCGAACAAGATAATATCAAAATTACATTATTGACAGATTTTTTTGGAAACTCCTAAGATAACTTTACTGGAATTGGATTAATATTCAGACTTTTAGCAGCGACATCATTTAAATAATGATTTTTAGAATCAATTAAATTGTTGAAAAATATAAATTTGAGTATATTTATTTATTTATTTATTTAAACTTCATGTACAATGGTGATACATAGGCGGACTTATCTTATAACCTGAATTAATTACCAATTAAAACAGTCTTAAATTAACAAAAATTACCAAAAATATCACTTACCGTCTTCAGTAGTATACCACGCCATTTTTGTTTTATTTTGTTTTTTAATAATCGTTAAATGATACTAAATGGGACACTCCGTAGCACCGAGAGTATGGTCTGTTAGTGTCTGACAGAGTTTTTAACTGTGGGTTATAGCCGACGATTATCTATAACTACGTCGTTAAATGAGTTGTCATATAATAACGAATAGACTCCGACTAATACCGGCTAAGTGCGAGTTGATTTTATAATGAGTATTCCGTACGAAGGAAGATCGGTAGTATGATTATAAGGAGGAATTGCAAGTGTTATGTATTCCCTCTGCATATCTATCTCATAGGTTCATAGTCCATATCAATGTTATATACTTTTCATTATTCATGGTTCATACCATTAGTATAAGTATCAAATTTAACACTATATAATATTATAAAGGCAAAACTCTATGAGTGTGTTTGTTACTTTTTTACGCTAGAACGGCTGAACGGATCTGGATGAAAATTGGCACAGAGATAGATATAGTCTAAAATATCCCCGGGAATATGTTGCCTTGGGATATCTTTCGAAATTCACGCGGGCGAAGCTTTTGCCATTAAGTTGTTTGTTTACTTTTGTGATTCACACTTAATACTATAATTTTCTTGTTGTTTTTATGTAACTTTGCCCAATAGTGGTTAATTAATTAGTTAACCTCATTAAGATATTATGTTAATTATTTCTAACGATGTGTATATAGCTCATGTCCTTTTATCTATATATATAAAAGAAGAAACTGACTGACTGACTGATTGACTGACTGATCGATCAACGCACAGCCTAAACCGCTAGGCCTAGAAGAATGAAATTTGGCAGAAAGGTTCCTCATGTCGCGTAAGTGAGCACTAAGAAAGGATTTTTGGATATTCGACCCCTAAGGGGGTAAAAAGGGGGTTGAAAGTTTGTATGAAGTTTTTACAGTTTGCAAATTGGACACATGAATATTTACATTACGCTCTTGGTTGATAAAAATAATTAATGTCTTTATTGGTTTTTCTAAATTCCAAACCTAAGGGGGTAAAAAGGGGGTTGAAAGTTTGTATGTAATTTCTACAGTTTGTAAGATGAACACTTGAAATTTTAGAATTACGCTCTTTGTTGATAAAAATAATTAATTCATATATTGGTTTTTGGAAATTCGACCAGTGAGAGGGTAGAAAGTTTGTATGAAATTTTTTTGTTTGTAATTTGGACACGTGAAATTTTAGATTTACGCTTTTGGTTCGTAAAAAGAATTAATGTATTTGTTGGTTTATGGAAATTCGACCCCTAAGGGGGTAAAAAGAGGGTTGAAAGTTTGTATGTAATTTCTTCAGTTTGTAAGTTAGACACGTGAAATTTTAGATTTACGCTTTTGGTTTGTAAAAAGAATTAATGTATTTGTTGGTTTATGGAAATTCGACACCTAAGGGGGTAAACAGAGGGTTGAAAGTTTGTATGTAATTTCTTCAGTTTGTAAGTTGGACACGTGAAATGTTGGACTTACGCTTTTGGTTAATAAAAAAAAAAATTTGTGGTTTTTGGTAATTCGTCCCCTAAGGGGGTAAAAAGGGGGTTGAAAGTTTATATGTAATTTCTACAGTTTGAAAGTTGGACACGTGAAATTATAGATTTAATATCTAGGTAGATAAAACAAAACCATGTATTAATTAGTTTTTGGAAATTTTGCTTCTGTGGGGATAAAATAGGGCTTTTAACGTTATATGAAATTTCTTCGGTTTGTAAGGTAAAACATCTAAAATTGTAGGTTTTCGCTCCTAATTAATTAAAAAACAATGAGTTTAATTATTTCCGGAAATGCCACCCCTAACGGGGCTAAGAAGGGGGTTGAAAGTTTGTATGTAATTTCTATAGTTTGTAAGTTAGAGTTGGAGTTGATAAAAATAATTCATGTAATTATAAGGTTTTAGAAATTCTACCCCTAAGGAGAATAAAGTAGGGGTTGAAACTTTATATGAAATTTCTTCGGTTTGGAAGGTAAAATATCTAAAATAGTAGGTTACGCTCTTGATTAATAAAAAAGTAATGAGTTTATTGATTTCTGGCAATTCTACCCCTAATAGAGGTTAAAGGTGGCAATTTGAAGGGCTTATATATTTGAAACTTGGCATCAATACTAACAGCAAATATTTTATATTTTTTTATTGGTTTTAAAGTAAAGGTCGTCATTACAAGTTTTCAAAACTACTCCTGAAATACGATTTAAGGGATGTTAAAGTTTGTACGGAAAATCTCATTTCTTGGATTAATAAACTTGAAACTTGGGACAAATACTAACGTAAGTAAATAATAAAGGATATCATTATTAGTTTTTCGAAACTATCCCTAAAATATGATTGGGTGGGTGTTGAAGATCTTGGTTTAATAAACTTGAAATTTTGCACAAATACTAACCTTAATAAATAATGTGGGTTGCTATTAGTTATTCGTTTGTCAGAAATATCTCCAAAATACTATTTAGGGGGTGATCAGGATTTTTGAAGTATTTTATTAAACCTAGCTTAAACCTACCTTTTAATGATGTAGGTCAGCACTAAGGAAGGAGTTTTGGAAATTCAACCTTTAAAGAGACATTTAATTGTATAAAAACTTTTTACAAAAAGATATTACTGACCTCCAACTAAAAACACTACAAAGTGAAAAATAAATTTCTTTTTCGATGTTGGTGTCTTTGGTAGGTACTAATTTCGTTATGGACACTGACTTCGAAAAATAAAGTTATTTTTCACTTCGTAGTGTTTTTAGTTGGATGTCGGTAGATATTTTTTTTTTTCACTTTTTTTAGGTGGACCTAATAGGCAATTTGCCTTTAGTAAGGTACTTAATATTTTTTTGTGTATGTTCACCGATATCTCCGTCAAACAACACTGTTCAAACGGTCCAGTTCGGTAGTTCCAAATCGAGGAAGAGGTCATCTTAGTGCCGTAAGATTCTGCAAAAAACCGTTGACAAACCTAAAACATCTTCTGGGGGTAATTCTGAATAACTAATGATGGCAATTTATTATTGCCCAAGGAATAAGATTTTTAACCGACTTTCCAAAAAGGAGGAGGTTCTATGTTCACTAAATCCTAACATAAACTGTAGATATCTACGATAGCCCATTTATTATTGATTTAACAATAGATTATTTTTGATCGCCTTTACTAACTGCACATAATTTAGTTGAATAAAATACAAAATCATGCGAACGAAGTCGCGGGCGGAGTGCTAGTTATATATATTTTAATACATTGCCCCACAGTAGGAATTTCTTCCTGTATATGGGTGCGTTTACAAACATTCAAACTTACATACACAAGACACCCAGATCCGGTACAACTATCTATAGGTCATATATATTGTATAATTGTTGCGTGCGGGCATCGAACACGACACGGAGCGCAGCAGCCGATCGCTCAACCACAAACCTAAACGTGTCGTCAAAAATAAATGTATAGGCAAAGCTTCTACGTGTCAAATCTATTGTATCTCTAAATCTTAGTTATTATACATTTTAATACAGTATTTTTTAAAGTCAGTGAGTTGTTTACTTGCGTAACACAAGAATCAATTCTAAGGATCAATCTTCATAATTTAAATTTTATTAACGGACGACAGAACAAGGAGTTTAGGTTCTCAAATCGACCATTTATAATTTTTGGGGTTCCGATCACGATACACCCTATTGCTGTCACTCATGTCTGTCTGTCCGTCGTCAGTCACACAGGTTTTACAGCCAAACGGTTGAAGCTGCAGTCTTCAAAATTTCACAGCTTAAGCATTTTTTTGACCCAAATCTATACAAATTGTCAATTGTTTTTTAAGAGGGGAACGAAAAAAAATTTGGCTTACACCACACTCCCATACACCTAAAGGGGAGGCCGAAAACCATTTTTTGGCATACACCACCGAGTAGGGTAGCGCTGTTTAAAACTTCTTGAGCAGATTAATACTTTTTTTTTTAATTTTGGCAAGCAAAATAATGAGAAGCCACCTAAATCAGTTTTTTTGTAATAGGTCACCCTATTACAAAAAAACTGATTTAGGTGGCTTCACGAGGGAATTTCGAAGAACTATCTGAGTAACAATATATTGATATTTTGTAAACTGTGAAAATTTGAATTTGATTTTTTTTAGCTCCAACTGTTTGTTTGTAAAACTGTATGACAGACGACGGACAGACAGACAGACGCGTGATTGACAGCCATAAGGGCTCCGTTTGGACTCATCGGGTAACCCTTATAATTAAGTTTCTTTAAAACTTTTCGTAAAGTAACACGAAAAAATTAAATAACATTTATTGTTAGTTTTAAAACGATTAAATCCTAAAACAAAAATTCATCATCATCATTTCAGCCGAAAGACCCACCCAACTGAACCGTTTATCCCAGGTAGACATAATCGTCCACAACTTCGAGTGTAGAGTCTCCGACCTTGATAGGAGTGGGTGTTACATGGGCATTCACCATGACTTTGGTTTTGTCTATATTCATTTTAAGACCCACTCTTTCGGAAGCTCTACCGTGGTCATCGAGCATTTTACTGAGGCTCTCCATGGTCTCAGCCATGACCACTATGTCGTCGGCAAACCGAAGGTGAGTGATGTACTCGCCATTAACGTTGATGCCCAGCCCCCTCCAGCCCAGAACCTTGAAGACATCCTCCAGCGCAGCAGTGAACAGTTTCGGAGAAATGTTGTCTCCCTGTCTCACTCCGCGCTGGAGAAGGATTGGTTTCGAGGTCTGATTCTGAAGATGGACTGACATGGTGGCGTTTTTGTACAAATACTTCAACACCTCAATGTACCGGTAGTCGATCTGGCACCGTTGGAGAGACTGCAGTACAGCCCAAGCCTCGATCGAATCGAAAGCTTTCTCGTAATCCACAAACGCTAATACTTTAGGTTATACTCTTCGGTCTACTGTATAACCTGCCGCAGCGTATGTATGCGTATGTGTATGTGTGTGCTTTTTGCTGCTAAAGCCTTTTCGAAATCCGGCTTGTTCGGGGGGCTGGAAATCGTCAAATCTGCGCGCGAGACGATTCGTGATGACTCTTGAAAACAACTTGTAGACATGGCTATGAAGTGAGATGGGCCTATAGTTCTTCAGCCGGGCATTGTCGCCCTTCTTGAAGAAGAGTACCACCACACCCCTGCACCATGCCTGTGGCGTTTTGCCCTCAAGTATGACGGAATCAAACTGCTTCTGAAGGGCCCTTAGGACCGGTTATCCACCGCCTTCAGGAGTTCGGCCGTTATTCCGTCATCACCCAGCTAACAAAAAAAAAATCTTAAATAAAATTTTGATACCGTAAAAACTAGCCGATTCAAAAAATATTTATACTACGATAAAATAGTGAAATTTCAAAAAGCAGGCAAGGTTTTAAAAAACGTTTGTAAAACCATCATATGACCTGCATAGTCATAATGCGTGTCATAACAATAACGTATGGGTTTGCATAAAGCTATGTTTCATATATATGTTTCATAAATTTTGGTATTTCGATAATCGCCTTCGTAGAAATAATGACACTTAGTCTAGAACATAGGTGATGGGTGTGGACTGTCTTCATGCTGAACTTATAAGTTCTTAAAGTTGTGAATAAATGATATTGATTTTTTGTAGTAGGATCTTTATTCTATGACCATCTAATACAAAAACAAAATTTGGCCACGACGGCAAATCTCAGCACAGACTAGCCAACGCGAGATGGAGATATTGTGATATTAATAATATTTGATGCACAGGTGTGTGCGCAAACACAGGTGTGATATCCAATGGGATGGCTATCCGACACGACTGGCAAGACATCAGCCACAAGACCAACGGCTTTACAACTACGCTTTTTCTAACCACTTGCGTGGTGCGGACAGCAGAATATTTCAGTTGAGTACTGACCGCCTTGGAGCTAAGACGTCGCAGAATCAGTGTCGATCCGTAATATTAGTAAGCAAGATTGTAACTAAGTGGTGACTATTTGAATAAACCCAGTGTATCGAATAATTTGTGTGATTTCATTTTCACGATTGTACCCACCGACCTGCCCACACACGATGTCTTAACCATCGGTAAGTCAGTCCCTAAGGGACTGACTTACCGATGGTTTGCATCTATCGGCCACCAAGCGATAAATATTTATGAACCCTTTGACAAACGTAAAACTAGGAGAACCCTAATAACATGGTAAATGTGAAACCAAAGTGTGACCATGTGTGTTACTTAGTTTGTTATCTTAACTAGCTTTTGTGATTAGGTTAGATATTTGTTATTTCTGTACCTTTTGTGTTACATTTATGACTGTTACATTTTAACAATATTGAGAGTCATTGTTTACCTTGGCAAAAGCAGTAGATTGATTTTAGCTAACGTGACGGTTAATACGTTTCATAGTTTTAAATGCCAGTGTAATATGCCTAAGCAAAATTTTAAATATTCTATTTCACATAAATATATATCGGCACACATGAAACGTCAGAACCCCGTGCACGGTTCATATTGGTCGTTGCTTGAAGAAGATCTGGCGAAAAACTCCAAGATAAAAATCTATGTCGTTAGGCTGTAGGACAAAGGCTTGCCTTTCCTCTTTTGACTGGTTCTTTTGACTAGGATTGGCCTTGTAATCTTATAAGACTGGGAACCAATTTTAAGAGTTAAGAATTTTTTAGGGTTTACAAAAAAAAAACACTTGTTTGCTATATAAAATATAATTTATTTAGCATAAAATTGTATCATTTATATCTCTATAACAATTTATTTATTTATTATATTTGTAGCATTCAGCATCTTAGCACTAAGCATTTCTTATCTTATTATAAATTAAATATTTGAGAACTACATTTACTTTGAAGTTAATCAATTCTGATAGCAGCAGCTTCAGCAAAAACTTCTCCTCCTAATCTTTCCGCATAAGACTTTCCATTGTAATAAAAATCGTTGAAAGACACCCTTAGACCTACATCAAAATTAAGAACCTTCCCTATCTTTTGCGTAGGTTCAGCTGTCCACAGCGCTTGACAGATCTTTGGTACTGAAGCTACAGGTTTTCTCGGTGCCATATTTGAATAGCTTGGACCTAGGTCTTGTACCGTCATTTGTGATACAGGGCCGTTTTTTAACTTCTTTCCCAGTTCTAATGATGTTCTGCATAGAATTGTTCCTAGTTTGTGGAATCTTTGTTCGCGAAGTGTTGCAAGGAACATTATCTCGAGACTACAGTTGACGTTGTATCTGGAATGAGAAGAAAATGCTAATTTATTAAAACGATTATTCAGAAACTTCGTCGAATTCTATAATTAAATATTATTTGACTAGAATTCAATCAAGACGACAGCATTATCATTTGCTTGCCTGCATTGTTTGTCGATGTAGCTTCACAAAGTCACTGTGGGTCATTAGAGCACCTTCATCTAATTTAGTTGTGCTTGCAAAGGCCTATTTGAGTAATCCGTATTCATATTCTTTATTGTACAATTAGGCAAGCTATATATTTAGTTACAAGTATTTCATTTGTCATATGAAGTTCTCAGTAAGTAAGAACATCGTGCGGTACTCTCTCGTGTTGGTACTCTTACGGAAGGAATTATACCTACGACTTATACACAATATTTGGGCATAGCTCGCTTACTAAGACAGTTAGGACCTAACAACAACAATTCAAACAGCATTGTCAAATTAAATTTATCAATTACAATAACTTTTCGCCTACAAACCTTGTCCTAGACTGAGAACATATATACGGACTTTCATTTGCTATAGAGTCGTCTTTCATCATCATCGGCTTTTTATAATGTTTCCTCTGCTGGGACACATACCTCTTCTCTGTGAGAGGAAATGGGGCGTAATACATCACGCGGGCCCAGTGCGGGTTGGTTGATGTCACATGTCTTGGAATTTGCCGGTTTTCTCACGATGTTTTCCTTCACCGTTTTGAGAGCGTGGTGATGAAATAATTTACACAAAGTAAAACACCTTCCGAACCCACGACCTACAACTTGCATGTCGCAGCAATAGAAATATAAAAAACAGGAGAAGTGGCAAGGGGGCGTGTTGGTGTCCGCTCAACGTGGTCACAGTTACCATGTCATGGGCAAGGCTAAGTTTTAGTTTTCAAATATCACAGAGACTGTACTATTTTTGCAAAAAAATACATCGTTCCTTAACCACTAACTAATTTTGTCGCAAAGTGACTGGACAAGCAATGTAAAAATCACAAAACAATACTATATTAAGTGGATACATTGCGTAGTACGGCCGCTGCTTCTTGCGACGAGTAAGTGATGTGCTTGTGGACTTGTTTTTGTGTGGATTAGTTATACGGTGCATGGTATACACGCTTTAAATAAATGATTTTATTTCTGTAAGTTGGTTTATACAAACACTTTCACATGTCGATCATATTTTTTTAAAACTAGATGAGGTCGGCTTTTCCTATCTGACTACTCTGAGAAGAAAGGCCGAATCAAACTCAGAGGTCACAGTCTCTTTTAACGTCCAGGCAAAATCTTGGTTAGATCATGTAGATTGATGTCTCAAATGGTTTTTTGAGGAAAGAACCAGCCAGATTGAGTGGACCTGTCTAGTCAGTGCACGCATTCGACGAACAATACCAAAGAAAAGACATTCGGGTAGGCCGCATAAACTACTCAAAGTGCCACACCATGATTAAAAACTAAGATAAATTAAAATTAAAAAAAAATATGATCCACATAGTCTTCACATTCACAATAATTAATATTAAAATAATATCATCATCATTTCAGCCGAAAGACGTCTACTGCTGGATATAGGCCTCCCCCAGACGTCGCCACATTGACCGATCCCGTGCGTCTCGCATCCAGCGCCTTTCCGCAACCTTAACCAGGTTATCAGTCCACCTAGTGGGAGGCCTTCCAACGTATCGACTTCCGGTTCGCGGTCGCCATTCCAGAACTTTTCGACCCCATCGGCCATCCGTTCTGCGAGCAATGTGCCCTGCCCACTGCCACTTAAGTTTGGTTTTCCTTCGGATATCATCATTTCTGACGTGATCACGCAAGGAAATTCCGAGCATAGCCCTCTCCATTGCCCTTTGGGTGACTTTGAGCTTTCTGATAAGGCCCATTGTGGGCGCCACGTCTCGGTTCCATAGGTGATCACTGGCAACACACACTGGTCATAGACTTTTGTCTTGAGACACTGCGGTAAATTCGACGAGAAGATACCACGCAACTTCCCGAACGCCGCCCAGCCGAGTCGGATTCGACGGTTGATCTCTTTCTCGAAATTGGACCGTTTGTCCCAGGTAGACATAATCGTCTACAACTTCGAGAGTAGAGTCTCCGACCTTGATAGGAGTGGGTGTTACATGGGCATTCACCATGATCTTGGTTTTGTCCATGTTCATTTTAAGACCCACTCTTTCGGAAGCTCTACTGAGGTCATCGAGCATTTTACTGAGGCTCTCCATGGTCTCAGCCATGACCACTATGTCGTCGGCAAACCGAAGGTGAGGTGAAAATAATATAATACTTTAAAAAGTAAATATTCTTGTGTTTGATGGGATAAGGTTTATAATTGATGTGTAGTACATTCTGATTTAAGAAATGCGGGTGTGTGTGCGAATGCGTATCTATTGCTTTTACTGAATGCATGCATGTGTAGTAGTTACAGTGTGGTAGGGACAAACTGGAGACACAGGTTTCCGATATATTTACGTCTACCGGGCATATCGCCTTGTTTATTATATCTACGGTCGCAGCCGTTACCACTGGGCCACCATTGCTCTCGTAAAGTCGTCATTATAGTAAATATATACCAAATTCTCAGCACGGTTCCAAGATAGTTAGACAATAGCGAGATCGTAATGGATCTCAACTGGCAATCAAACTGGATGTTCTTTGTTAACATTCAGTACTGCAGCTGTATGAAATAGGTAGTTATCCTACAAATAATTAATGCTACTGGCTTTTGAACTTTAAAACAAAGGATATATATAATAACACTCGGAGGGGCATTATTGCATAACTAGCTGTTGCCCGCGACTTCATGTGCGTAGATTTAATACTTCGAATAGCCTATTTTTTATATTGGGCAATAATATTATAGGTGTGTAAGCCACTTCACTTGAAATATTATGAAAGGCAGGAAAGTTCAGGAATGGCGACCGCGAACCGGAAGACTTTGACGTTGGAAGGCCTCCCACCAGGTGGACCGATGACCTGGTGAAGGTTGCGGGGATCTGTTGGATGCAGGAGTTGCGGGACACACGGGACCGGTCAATATGGTGACACTTGGGGGAGCCCTATGTCCAGCAGTGGACGTACTTCGGCTGATATGATGATAATTAGCGGTTTTTCGCCGTTTTCTATGTTTTTTTTTTCGGACATGTTACCTTTGACACTAACCGTTAGTGAAGCTTTATATCAGTGAAAGTTTTGCTGCGTTTTCGGACCCGCACTTTTCTATATGATTTTTTACAAACATATAATGAAAAAAAATTGTATCTCTACAATATTAGTAGTAGTTCTTTTTGTTGTTATATTAGTGAAGGCGGTAAAATTGTGCAACAAAGGAAGGTTAAGACAATGCGAAACTTGTTTCATAAAAGAATAGTTTAAATGTTTAACATATTGCCTAAATAAATTCATTCTTCAATCGCATCGTCTAAACGGCGGTCGAGGCGGACTAATAACTGAATTTTCGCAAAATGAATAACTATTACATTTTCAAACGCAGCACTTGTCTGGCGTTTCATTTGTGACAGGTCTTTAATTTATTTTCAGAAGAAACAGCGTAAGGGTTTCGAAAACTACTCAATTTCTCACATTTAAATTTGGTAGCCGATTTTTATTGTCATCTAGACAATACAGGTAAAGATTCTATCTCAACATAGTTGACTCCTATGTGTATATATATCTTGAGCGCACTCATTAATATGTTTGTCTGACAGTGTACCTTGTGAACATTGATAGGCAGGCTTACGTGATCGACCGTGCAGTAGGTAAGTAATTAGTTGTGTACTTTTAACTCAGCAATGACAATGACTGGCATCCGTGTCATGTTTATGTTAGAACACAGCATAAATAGTTAACGTACCATATCTATTGAGTTGTAGTAAAATCTACTGTATTCTACATTGTTTGCCTATTCGTGTCCTTACGTGTTATGATTATTTCTATAGGTGGGAATAACCTAATCTATACTTTCTATACTAATATTATAAATGAAAATGAAAAGCGTTTATTCACAGAAAAATATAATGTTTCAATTTAAATATTACCTCTGCCAAACTGCAAAGCAGTTTGTTGGCATCTGTAGCTCCTTTTTTGTATATAATATTAAAATATATTTTTTTACAATGAGACCTTGACAATTGTTGTAATGCGAAGGTAACTATGCCTGTATGTTTGGCTTTCATGTCTAAAGCGCTGTCCACAAATTTACGGGTGCCCGTCCCTAACGGAACACGGCAGGGACGGAGAAATATCGGTTGCATACGATTTGTACGAACTTGTTCACACATCTCCGAAACAGGAGGATCCAGATCGTTTATACAAATTGTATGTAACCGATTTTCCGTATTGCATCAGGGACGGGAACCTGGAAATGTATGGATAGCGCTTAAAGGAACCGATGAATCAATTTTGATGAATTTCAGTATTGAAATAGACTAGACCTTGGATAAGAACATAGTTCACTTTTATGCCATGATTAAGTTCACTTAGGATACATTTGTGGCAGTAGCTAGTTTCTAATAAAAACCAAAATATTGGTACAAAAGGAAGATCCAGCAAAAGCTATAAACTTAATGATGATGATTTAATTTATCTTGTTTGTTTCATTGTCGGTGCCTAAGGTACTTGTCTCACCGCCGATGTTCACTGAGAAGCGAGTAGAGCTAGAAACTAGAGACGAGTTGGCGAGCAGCGAGAAGCGAGTGTATAGTTCCCATTGTTATGTCGCTTGGCTATAAGCGAGTGTTCTTGGCGATGGGCGATTACTCGCACCACTCGCTCGGGGCGGCTGCACTGTAGGTAGAAATTACCGCTAGTTGGTCTCTCGGCTTGAGTTCTCACCGCAGAGCGAGTATCGCTGAGCAAGTATGACTTTGATAGCTCTTAGCGCTGCGACAAACTAGTGGCGACAAACTCTCTTAGAGATCAACAATTACCACGGGATCTTAAATCTTTTATACGTTTCTTCATTGAGAAAATAGTCGATAGCTAATCGCTTACTCGTCAGCGGTGGGACAAGTGCCTGAGATCATATTTTTAATTGATCAGTTCTCAATTGTAATCTTTTTCATAGCTTATTGTATCTACTTTAAGGAATACGCCAAAATACTGAACAAAATCAAGTAGCTTAACATACAAGACACTGCTTAAAAACAAGAAAATTAACATAACTCCGATAAGGTATCATAAAACCAAAATTTGCTTATGCATTATGACTTATTAACGTGCTGGTTTCATTATGTCTGTCAAACAAGATTACTAGAATTAATGAGATTCGTGCATTATGGTAGCTGTTATACGAGAAATGAATTTACTGAAAGCCTCCCAGTTTTACGTTTAGTCGTCAAGGAGTAGACTACATACATGTGTGTTCAAATTAGAAGATTATGAGAGAGACTCGTATGAAGAAAATTAGACAGGGGAAAGTACAAACGGTTTATGGACTAGTAACGAGAATGTTACTTCTAAGATAAAAATGTCGCCGAAATATTGTTTTAGAAATAGCTGAACTCATAAAGAACATCAGAGGGAAAACTTAATGGGAAAAGAGATCATATTGAACATAAGAGATCAAGTATCGGCTGACACAGCAACAAGCATGTCCAAGGAACTAACACTCAATCGAGCGAAGTAGAGAATGCTACCGTAATGGCCAAAATTCAACTGGCTTCACATTAACGCTTGGAATGGGGTTCACATTAATGAAGTATATCTACATGTCAATCAATCAAATACCTAGACTTTTCTCAACTATGAAAGGGGCGGGGGGGTAGGGGTGAGCAGTGCTGGCCCGTGGTAATGGCCCCAACTGACGTGTTGTAAGTCGTGGGTTCAATCCCAGGCAGGCACTTTACTTTGTGTACATTAATTTATAACCACTGCTCTAAAAACGGTGAAATAAAACATTGTGAGGAAACCGGCATGTCCTAGAACCAAAAATTCGAAGACATCCACCGACCCGCACTGTCCCCGCATGGTTGATTAAGGCCCATCCCCTCTCTCATATAGAGGAAGCCTGTGTCTCAGCAGTGGGAATATTAAATGGCTGATGATGAAGATGATGATAGTGTCGGCTTCAGGTCCACCCAGATATTGAATGCCAGTATTTTACAAGGAGTGATTATCTGTCTGACCTCCAGAACCCAGTAGCCGAGTATGACGATACCATATACAAATGATAGTTAGGACCAACGGCTTAACGAGATTTCCGAGGCATGGAGGAATGAAATGGATTGTCACCCCACTCCACGGGCTGACCTCAATAATTGCCACTTAAGGTTACCCTAGTCAGTCATTCTTCCATACAAACGTAGTATGGCGATTACTCCACTGTTTAACGATGTACGCTCAAAATATTAAATAATAGCAATTTGTCTCATCATTATCTAGCCCTGTATTGAAACAAAAAAGTAAAAAAACGAGTATTTGAAAGTTATTTCAACGTTATGAACCCTTATTTCAACGTATCTTTGGGCGGAAATAGATACCATAAAAAGAAGGAAAATTGCAAATAATTTTATTTTAAACAAAAACATTCAGTAGTTTTCCATGAAACTCATACTCCCAAAAGTCTGTTTATAAAATTTCACGCACTCCTTTTCGTTCTAAATCATTATCAATTTATTAATTTTATACCATGAGTTTGTATTCGTACGCGCACTAGCTTCTTACTGCTCATCACTGCGTCTATCCCTTTCGTACGTGTTGTTGAATGAGATAGCATGCATTTTAAACCCAGCTACAAAATAGTTCGTGCCGCCGAGGTTGCCCTCTTAACCTCAAAGATCGTCAAAGTATCAACAGGTGAAAGACTAAAAGAATCAATAAGTATTGGAGAAATCTTATTGACAATAAGTGATTGTCCTTACTTCTCAAAGAAATTACACCTTCCGTCGACCTCCGCCATCCATTCTATGAGCGCTCGTGACGAAGGCTGTGTGCAGCGTTCTTCAGCAAATATTTCGAAGAATGGCTTCTCTAATGAATCTGAGGTAGCCACCTGAAATCATTAAATGTTTTTGTGAATAATCATAAAGTGATATTATGCTGTTGCTATCTTTGATCAACAATAACCAACTAGATAACGGTCACGTACAAAAGCAATGCTTAATTCTATCCGCGTGAATATATACTTAATTTACTCTATATAACTCTTAATTTACAATACTTTACTATTTACCGCAGTGTCTCAAGAGAAAAGTCTATGTACAGTGTGTGTTGCCAGTGATCACCTGTGGGACCGAGACGTGGTCGCTCACAATGGGCCTTATCAGAATGCTTAAAGTCACCCAAAGGGCAATGGATAGGGCTATGCTTTAATTTCCTTGCGTGATCACGTCAGAAATGATGATATCCGCAGGAGAACCAAAGTTACTGACATAGCCCGAAGAATTGTCAAACTTAAGTGGCAGTGGGCAGGGCACATTGCTCGCAGAACGGATGGCCGTTAGGGCCAAAAAATTCTGGAATGTCGACCGCAAACCGAAAGACGATACGTTGGAAGGCCTCCGAGTAGGTGGACCGACAATCTGCTTAAGGTTGCAGGAAGAAGCTGGATGCGAGACGCAAGGAATCGGTCAATGTGGCGACACGCGACGCCTGGGGGAGGCCTATGTCCAGCAGTGGACGTCTTTCGGCTGAAATGATGATGATGATGATGACTATGACATACTGAACAAAATAAGAGCTCACGTCTCAAGTCAGCTATTATGCACCTAGAGGTGTTTATTGCGTCGACCCTCCATTTAGTTGGTATTGATAATCGAAGGTTGCTATGGTCTACTTAAATTGTAATGAATGATTTTGTATAGTTTTAGTTTTTATGCTTCGCATACTACTATGCAAATACTGCCCTTCCATATTATCAAAGACAAAGATATTTTATTTCAACTAGGCCACCAAGCGGCACTTTTGAACGTTAGATACATTAAAATTTACAAGGAATAAAAATTGATTCTACCGTGCAATCGGCAAGTAGCTTGTTATGGAGAAGAACGCGCCAGAAACTCCATATTTATTTATGTATTCTTTATTGTACACCAGAAAATATAGTAACAAAAGAAACTTAAAACTAAAAATACACAACGGGCGGCCTTATCGCATTCCGCGATCTCTTCCATATGTACTCTTTAAAAAAAAAAGATTTTTTACAATATTTAGGTACATAAGTACATACATTAATAAATTCATATGTGTGAGGACAAGGCACCCAGAATCACTACACACTATACTACGTACAGGTACAAAGTATTAAAAGTACTCACACATGTACTGTGCAGTTACATAATAGGTACTAGAAAAACATTAGCATCCGAAGCAGTTAAGTTAAGACCAATGCCAACTGACGGCGCCCGTTCACGAACATGACGCATGAATCGGCACCACCCAGTTCAACCATCATGAAGGGAACCGAATGATCCAACACACGCGCCACCATAAGAGAGACATTTGAGAGAGCATTACACACTCAACTGCCAGGGCACACACAAGTCAACGAACGACACAAAGGTACAGCAAATGGTAGATTTACAGTTGGGTACATAGTACTCACACACCTGCTGCGCAGTTATACAATACTAAAAGAAATTGAGTCTATATAATACAAATATATTCATACAGTCTTCAGCAGGTCCAAAAATCTTTAAAACAATAATGTTCTGCATATCACTTGTTTTTGCGCCCTAGTGGTTGTGGAGCAAGACTAGCATTGAGCCAAGCATTTTTATCAGTGATGTAATCTCCCAAATTATAATATGCCTGCTTGCATAGTGTGCGTTTTATAAAAGTTATAAATTTCGTCTCATTCAGCTCTAGAATTTGGGGAGGGATTTTATTGTAACATTTTGTACAGTACCCCATGAAAGATGAGGCTACTTTAGCCAGTCTGATACCTGGTTGAACTAATTGGTCCCTATTTCTAGTAATGTATTTATGTCTATCTCCGTTTTTACTAAAAATTTGTAAATTCTTTCTCACGTACATGCTGTTTTCATAAATATATTGACAAGGAACCGTCATGATGTTTATGTCCTTAAACAGTTCCCTTAGAGAATCGCGCCAGCGAAGATTGTATATCGCTCTGATGGCTCGTTTTTGTAGAATAAAAAAATAATCAATGTCTGCAGCCCTTCCCCATAATAAAATATCGTAAGAAAATAAACTATGAAAGTAACTAAAATAGACCAGCCTCGCGGTATCTACAGCACTAAATTGACGAATCTTTCTAACAGCATAAGCTAACGAACTTAGCCGCCCTGCAAGTGATATTGAATGAGGACCTCACTGTAACCTTGAGTCTGGCGTGATCCTCAGGAAAACCGTTTTATCGACGAATTCTAGCTTCTCCTTGTTTAATATAATGTAACAATCAGTACTTTTGACGGCAAGGAATATCTCTTCGTAAAACCCAAAACAGCAAACTAGGTTTCGTATTTGGATAATAACTATGTAGGTGTATTTTTTCCAGAAAACTTGTGCACTTGCCTAAATGACTCCTATTGTTATGCCAAAACGCAAATTGTATAGCTGAAAGATCTTTTGGATTTTTCTCTGTTGCAAAATATATTGTTTCATCTATAATATTTTTAATACCCATATTTAAAAAATATTTTATCTTAAAGTGTATACTCCGTAAAAATCGACAAAAAGAATCACGAAAAGGAATTAAAATAACAAAGTAGTCGCTTAGCATTCATTACTTTTGTTAATTAGTGACAAGCGGAATAATGAGGTTTCGAGTTTTCCTTGAAAATAAAAAAGTCAATAAGTAAGCTGAAATTATGTAAAATCTGAACTGTTAAATAATTCATTTTCTTATTAGATCTGTCTCGTAACTGAAACGGCTGTTGTATTTTATGTGTACGTATTTTTGTGCAAGGTAAGTCTTAAGTCGTAAGGCAGTGGACAGCGAGGCGGCGGAGTTTTTCGACGCCATATTTTAGTTAAGACATGGTATTTTTAGGGTTAGCTAGTAATAGCTAGGTTAGTATTTTGTACACTCTGATTTATGATCCACGTAAATAAATATAGTGATTCCTTTAAAGTTAAGTTTATTTTATTTAGAAGTTTTCATAATCTGCCAAGACTTTGTCCAAATATATTGAGTGTGGCTTCCAATATATTTGAACGAAATCATTGATATTTTGCATCGAGCGACTGTTTATTTGACCTTCATAAGTCCATAACCCATTTACAGGATAATACGGTACCCATTGGTAAGAATAATTAAGTGTATCTAGTATTAATATTTACTTTGTAATAACCGACTATCGGAAAACAGTGATTTTCTTGTGTCAAACTAAATATATCTTAAAAAATCTTGTGTATAAATGAAAGTAGTCTTTTACAACAACTTAAACATTACATTATTCATTTTCTTCTTTCTAAGTTTCTAAAAGAAACTTTACTCAAAACTTTAACATCTATTTTGGTTCTTAGACCCAATATCACTGATCAAATTCAGGACCACGAACCTGTAATTTATTAAAAGCAGCTGAAGCAACTTCTCCAGTATCGGTTGCGACTGCTACTAGCGAAACACCGTCCAATGCTGCGTCTGCGCATAGTTCTAGTAGTTCTTCAGCTGCTACTGGGTTTTTGTTTACTTCTGTACCGATGCACACTGATTCATCTTGACAGAAGGCTTCTCTAATAACCTGAAACATTAAAAATTATTGCAAGAACTTTTTGAGCCAAGGGTTCTGGTGCGCCAGTGATGGGGTACTCCCCAAAGGAGGTTCCGGTGAAAGACAGCCGCAGCGGTTTCGCGGTGAGTGCTAACGCGTTCCCGTGTAGGGAAGTGGCACAGGAGGTCATCGTGGAGTTTTAGTGAGTTAGAGTCCCACATAACGGTACTCTTGGTAATGCAGTATCCAACAACATTTTTTACTTGGACATTTCTCCAAGCAAAAAAAAAGGCGGTTTCAAATCAATCTTCTTCAAGACTTGCTAAGGTTGGTCCATGAATGTCTGATCATCCTTTAATAATACGAGATCTTTTTATGCCACGGAAAGAACGTTAAACCGTTTGCCCCAGCTGTCATGAAATGATCTTTGACAGTCTTTACGGGTAAGCATTCTGCATCCAAACCTAGATCTGGTATTCACTGGATTGCTTAAGTTTGCATTCCGCTAAAAGTATTTTTATCGCCACATTTAACAGGTTTTTGGAGGATTTAAAATAAAATACGAGAACCATGGCTAACCATAAGTTCTCAAGTGTCATTAACAAAGGTAGTGTGAGTACACTTTAAGCGGATAAAAGTATCATTTCAAGTAGGTGGCGAGGGGAGACTATGAAGAAGGGTGCGCGTTGTCGGTTGCATATTTGAGTTGGATATCCCTTGTAGGTAAGTTAGTCTTCTTGTATGTTTGTAGTTCAATTTACCAGACTTAACTTAATGAGTCCATACTAATTTTATGATTACGAAAGTAATTATGTCAATTATGTTTGTTTCATTGAAGCTAGTAAGTAATCAATACATCTTCTGTATTACCACTGTTAGTAAAATGTTTTTTTTAAACTGCTTCAGGTTTTTTTTTATTTAATGCTCCAAATGTTTTAACTACCATATTTATATAATGCTTCTTCAAAACCGAGTAAACCTTTGATCAATTTATTTCTCCATTTACCGGACTAGAAAATTAAAGAACAACATTACGCCTTTGTTTGATGTCATATTTGTCTAAAGTATTTCAGAACAACGTCGAGAGAGGAAATCGTTAAAAGAAACTTCGGAAGAAAACTAAATAGCCTTATTGTATTTACGGAAAATACTCACTTTTAATGCACCAGGAAAAGTAGCAGCTGACAGAGATTCTATTCTGTACTTTCCTGGAAAGAAGATAAAATGGAATCCGTTTAAAAATCGTTTTTTTTTACCTATTAAACTTTTTCTAGTTGTCTTTTGCTTCGTCCAACTTTTATGACGTCACAAAGGAAACGTACTTTTTTAGGTATTCATAGATTGGTTTAGTATCGAGAAGGTTGCTTCGGGAGTAAGCAAAAACTACGATTGGATTTTTGGGTTTGAAAAAGGGATTCAATTTGAAAAGGATAAAGTTTGGTGTCCATGAGCTTGGGTATTATCGTGTGGGGGTCTCAATTCTGTTTGTGAAATTCACTCGAGGACTCGTAGTGCGTAAATAATAATCAAGTATGTTCAAATAAAAATGAGTTACTTACGCAAAATTATAATATTAAGTGGTCATGAAACCAAACAATGAGATCATGAGTTATGGTGTGCAAATTCGGTATACAAATAAGGAATAGGCAAATTTTATCGTACAAAAACAAATAAGTTTTACAGCAGCTATAGAAAATCTGTACGAATTGCACATACAAACCGCAAAAAATAAACTGTAGGAATAACTAGATACTGTATCTTCCAACTGGTATAGTGCATAGTATAAACTCCTTCGTTTGCTTTGTGCGGATAGTTTTCAAAGCCCGAAAACTGAAACATTTTCGTTTCATATATTCGCATACTCGTATAAGACAAAAAAACTACACAGATTCCCGGAATGTCAGACTTTAGCGTACCTTTTTAAAACCGGCAGATTCATATGAATGCTAGCATTTTTGGACACGAGTGTGTAGGAATATTTTAGATAAGAGGATTTAATTGTTCTTTATCGTGCTACATTTTAGATAATGATTCGACCTTATCGGTCTGAAATAAAAAACTAATCTGATTCTGAGTTCAAATAAAAACAATCATAGCCTAAGCTGCTTCCCGATTGTAAATATAGGTCATTTCATTGTATTTGTGAATATGAAAAAGCAGTTTTGGAAAACAGTTTTGGTTACTAAAGATACTTAACCCGTTACTTAGGATAATGTTGTGCTTATTGAATCACTAGAATAGACCATGTTGTATATGGCAACGAAGGTAAACAAGACATACGTATGAAATAAGGTTGTTTTGTTTGTTTGTACTGTAGAAACCGGTCTTGATAAGTAAGTAAGAACCTAAGAACACTGTACTTTTTAACACATATAATATCAATAGAAATAGTTTTAAAGACAACACTTATCACAAAACTAACCGTCTTCCGTGGTTAGCCACTCCATTTTCAAAATATAAACAAAACAATATCACACTCAAACGTCAAAAACTTAGTTTGAATAAAGAACGTGCGCACGCGGCGTTGCCTCGTAAGTAACTGCCAGTCTGCCATTAGTTATCTACTGGAATAGTGTCAGTTGTGATTGTGTTTCTCTGTCACTGAACTCGCGAGTTTGTATAAACTTGACCTCGCAAGGTTATAATGTTGATATAATGTATTTTCTAAGTGGGTACTTTAATGTTTATAAGGGTTTTTTCTGGATGCCAATTATAAGATATTTCCTGAAAGTTCGGAAACAATGAATTAGTAATATGATATTGTTAATAAAGCGGTCATTGCCGCAATAGTCTTGACGGCTTATAGTATAACTGCCAAGAGCTTCGACTAACACCTGAGGAAGCTCTCGTTGGGCAGTTGGATCGTTGGATCAAGAGTTTATTCTAGAAAACGGTGCTGTTGGACACGGCGCGTATTGCTATGAGGTTCCTTTCTCAGGAACCCTGACGTACCGGTAGCTTATACCCTGTTGCCGATACCGTGGGTTAATATATTTTTATAATTTTAAATGTTTTTAATACTATAATTTAAAAATATAATCGATATTTATGATAAAGGTATGTAAATATCAATTTATTAGATTTTAGATAATCTTACATTCTACTTTTAATTAAAACTGAACCCTGCACGAGAATACTAAATAATGATTCCTTATGAAGTCATCATCATCTACTGTGTTTTTGATTTAGAAGCCATTCTGCTATTTTTAAGGCTTTTTTCTCATGTTTCTGATTATGAATAACTTAGATACAGAAATTTTAATAATGAAGATTAACTATATCATGTAGTAAGTTCATATTTCTTGCAAGCATAACAATATTTAAGTATCTGCTATACAATTTTAAGTACCCTGCTAAAATATGACATCATTAAGTTCTCAAAAGAGCTATTTATCTTTGAGCTTGACGAGAAAATCCTAAAACTTTTTATCCATTCTATGAATTTATCCCGAGCTAGAATAAATTAAATTTTGTCTCGTTTAATCATAATCTCTGTTTCTGACAACTTATTTAATACACGGCCGATTAATTATCTAGAATACAAAAGAGAATAAGACGAAAATATCAAACACAAAGATATCAGGGAGAAAATCTTCTTGTAAAAACGACCTCTATTCAAAAACACCGAAGGCGATTCTTTCATAAATATAATCAGCTTTCACCGTGAAATTATTATTTTGATGAATGACTTTATAAAGTACAGATGGCTATTGTGATTATTTTTATATTATCAAAGTGTGTTGACTTCTGAGCATTGTTCATACCATTGTGATTATTACAGGGTCTGAAATCTACTCAATAATCAGGTCTTTCATCCACAACGGAGAAGTATGCAGAAAAACCTATACCTCGTTACCGGGAGGAGTATTGTAGTGTCCAATAGGGATATTCGATATACGGCGAATAGGTTTCATATTAATCGATGCATCGAATCGATCAGATGCTTTGTAAATCAATTGATTGACTTGATGTATCGATGCATTTTCATAAAAGGATCGGTCCATTGGAGTGGTTATCGATGGCTATTCATCGGACCTATTGGATATTAAGGCCGGGGTTCCTCAGGGTTCGGTACTCTCAGCAACATTATTTTTGTTGCACATAAACGATCAGCTAAAACATTAGAGTATGCAGGCGACAGCACTATTGCTGCAAGGTACTTCGTCCAATATACGATCATTGCTGCTAAAACCCAGACGCGTCTTTTCTTTACTAAAAAGAGCCAATTCCACTCGGTTCCTTCCGTCCGAGGTGTAACCGTGCCAATAACAGAGTATCATGAGCTTATTGGCGTTATTTTGACATCGACCTTTAATCTTGGCCCGTACGTTGATCCTAAGGCTAAGCTGGCTTTCAAAAAGTTGGGGATCCTTGCAAAGGAGAGACGGCACTTCATGCCAGCATCTGTTCAAGTTGTATCTAGCGTGAGTTCGATCATGTATGGAGTACGGTTCACATCTCTGGGTCGGATCTTCCAAGTAACAGCTTAGTGCACTTGAGTCGATCGAAAAACCGGCTAAGAAGCTCATCGGCAATGAGGCACTATGTAACGTAGATTTGGGTTCGGGGTAAACAAAGCACAAGTTCACAGTTGGCAATTAGTTTTAATGATTAAAGTTGAACCTGAACCGAATTACGTTAAAAATAAAAATATATGTAGGGTCGTTGGTATCAGTTGGCTGGTCTGATTTTGGTTTCAAAAGGAAAGTAAAAAGTTAAAGACAAATTTTATTTGTTTAAAGTTAAGGTTGAAGAATAAATATAAAGAAAATGCCTATCACTCGGAAGGAGTGTAGGTAGGCTGGACAAAATATATGTGTATATTACATACCTATGTTTTTTTTTATATTTCATAAATTAAAGTATATGTAGATGTTCGAAACGAAACGTTTCGTTCCTTTTTTGCTATTTGTTGCAACACTGTGATTGTTAGCCAGCCGATCGTTACTCGGAATTGTGTTCGCGATACGCGCGTGGTACTGGTATTCGCCCGTGTATTTGTGTTTGTGTATATTTCGCGCGCAGCGAAGTATTTTTGGCGGAAACGTGTGTAGATGTCTGGCAGGAATACCACCAGACCACGTCCACTATTCCCTTTATTATATATATGTTCCCTATAACCCTCGAACGGACACGGGACCAGGAGACCACCGCGGAAACAAATTTAAGTAATAGTAGTAAGTTATACCATTGTACCATTTTTCACCTGTCTGACAGGAATCGGTATCTCAAGGAACAGACCCCTAGCTACCGTTGCTGCGTATCGCAGTTTCGCGGGTATGGACCTTGTAGGATCCAGTAGTCGCAATATTGCTATGGGCCCCAGTGTTCGGCTCTTGGTTTTGTGATCTGCAGGCCTGTATTCAACAATAGATGAAAGTAGAAAAAAATTAATGGTACGGTACGCGGTCGCATCGCCAGAACTTTTCGATAACTTTTACTTCGAATAGAGAAGTGTCAAAAAGAATGGCAGACGTGTATGTCAGTTACGAAAATTTGTAAGCTAACATTTTTTTTAACAAAGATTCTCCTAGAACAAAACAGGTGTTACAACTGGTCCAGTCAAAGCTTGTCGAGTTTATCGGTGAGTGCGATGGAATTACATGATTTAATTCCGCCTAGCGGGTTCTATCATCGGATTTCAAGATGTACGGCGATGCGCCATCAATACATGGTGGACATCTTACCCATACGCACTAAACATTCCTTGCCTGAGTCTGTGTTTCCTGATAGCTACAACGTAGGAGACTTAAGGTAGAGGATGAATAGGTTACTTTTAGGCAAGCGTGCTTCACCGTTGACCACATCATCGCTTACCATCAGGTGAGATAGTGGCCTAGCCTGAGCCTACCAAGGAAGAAAACAATAAAAGAACATCGAATCAGATCACTCTGAAAAACTAGGAGATAACTTATTAGAACTTGTGGGAAGACCAAGTTGGGACAAATTAGTCCACAAGAGCTGGAAACGACAATGTCTGGCTAAGCTATTTCTGACAAGTCGTCAATTTACATGCGTATTCCAGTAGAAAGACTCAATGAGAACCTACTGGATATTTGGTATGATCTTAAAAGTCAGCTTCCTAATCTTCATGCAATTACTTACAAATTTCGACCGATGCATCGGAAAATGTTGACGCTCAACCTCGATGTCCTTGTCCCTAATGATCAACATAATCCTCATTTCTTTCACCCCAGATAAAAGGTACAATATGCAGCATAGCTGATAATAAAAATGTTGTGCTAGTTCGTTCTATTTAACGGGTTCCCTACTTGATTTCGAAAGTTGATAATTCGATTTTTATTATATCAAATAATCGAGCCCGGTTACAGGCACCTCAG
Organism: Orthosia cruda; assembly: GCA_964057195.1. Taxonomy (NCBI): domain Eukaryota; kingdom Metazoa; phylum Arthropoda; class Insecta; order Lepidoptera; family Noctuidae; genus Orthosia; species Orthosia cruda. The sequence goes on along the minus strand of OZ059827.1, from coordinate 42,506,707 downwards.
ACGGCTTTATCTCTGGGATGGCACTGGTTTGCAATGTCTACAAATAATTTGATGGATCTATTGTTTGTTTGCAAGTTATTATCAAAGGAGACTTCTTCTGTGTATTTACCGACTTATGAAGTCGGATGACATTATTTATAAACTCCACTCATTCAACTTCTACCAACCATCCTGCGAAGATTGTTGCACCTGCCTTACGTTTACCATGTCAAAACATTACAAAAAAGAACTTAAAAAAACTAGTTGAAATGCCAGTAAAAATATTAAACAAATTGTTTTTCTCTTTATCTATCGAAAAAACGAACATTATCTAGGCAATTTTCTTGGGAAATGAAGTGGGCGTACAGTCCTATAGTTAACAAGATTGGTTCGTGTCTGGAATCCCTGATTCGTACCTCTCGCAGCCTGATGTGTTTCATTAAGTTGGCTCGTGACGGGCAATACAATGATTTCACAGACGTTTTTATTGTCCTGAAGGTTGTATGAGTTTTTAATGTTGACAACATTTTATTTGGTCTCTTTGTTCTGAAAAGAGAAATGTAGTGTTATGTTTTCGTCATCATAGTCCAGTCATTTAAGCATAAATTTGTGAACTACCTACTAACTGGAATGAGAGATAATAAGCTGGCAAATCGTATACACCTTCATTTTGACGTTTTAAAAGTTGTCTCAAAAGTCTCATAAAATCCTGTGTCGGCGGCGTAAGTTATTCCAGGTCAAAGGGCCCAAATTTGACCAAAGGAAATTTGTGGTGAAGACAAGTTTATTCCTTGTTCAATTGTGCAGAAAATTCCGTACATAAGATTCACTAATGTTCATTAGTTTTCGAGATATGAGTCAAAATATATTTTTTTTGTGTTTATTTTTTTGTAATAAATCTGTGTGTATAGTAATTTTGGCTAGTTAAATTATGTTGTTATATGCTCAAGAGAGCCTTTAAACGTTCAAATTGACGTTTTCTGATATATTTTCGTATTTTGTCATCATCATATCAGCCGAAAAATGTCCACTGCTGGACAAAGGCCTTCCCCAAGCGTAGCCACATTAACCGGTCCCGTGCGTCTTAATAATTTTTTGGGAGTATAGAACTTTGACGGACGGTTTAATGACTCTCTTGGACACATAATATAACTAGCCCACATTATCATACTAGGGTTATTTTTTCATATCTCGAAAACTAATGAATATTAGTGAATCTAATGATGAACTTTTTTGTGTACAATTGAACAAGAAATAAACTTGCCCTTAGCAAAAATTGCAGTAACATCATAACTTGCCTAGACTTCAATTTATATTTTATAAATTTTATTTATTCATTATTTTTATTTTACTGCAATTGAAAACATAAATCTGATTTTGGGGCCCTTTGTCCTTGAATAACTTACGATTTTATAAAACTTTTGAGATAACTTTTATAATGCCAAAATGAAAGTGTATACGAGTTTTCAGCTTATTATCTTTCATTCCACGGTTGATCGCTATTTTGACTGGGCTATCAGTTTTGTTCTGTGCTTAAAATAATGCCTGGTTTTTCATTTTTTCTTCATTAATTCACTTACACATTCACGCTAAAATAAGGCACTTTAAGAAACTTTTCAGCATTTAAAAAAAAGTATTCTTTTGAGAATGCCTCATACAATTTGATGCCAGTCATTCTAAAAACTTCACAAAGTTTCACTATCCCTGTCAAAACTTTCCAACGCGTACTTTTTTTTATTTCAGAATTCAAAACACGTACAATCATATCGGGATCAAGAAACCCGAAGCAGATAATATCTGCATGAAAATTTCGAATCTCGTCGACTAGACAACGAGTACTCGAAATCTATCACCCTTTATTACATCCGTGGGAAATGTAAAAAGCACTTAAATAAAACTACGATGAGAGGGCTAAGAAATTCTTCCAGTTAAATGTGAGAACACTTTATAGCTACGATGGCTGTTAGCACTTGAGAAATTGAATTTCGTTCGCGTGGCTCGTCTACAGATTACTTTCTGCTGATTCGGCTGTATTGCTTGGACCTGTCTTGTCATATCATTGAAGCTGTTCGAGTGTTTCAGCTTTAACTTTATTGGAATGTAAGAAATATTTTGTGTGGCGAGTTTCATATAAAACAAGGGAGAAAGTTTTCTGATGATTGACGATTTTTTAAACTTGGGTTTGTACTTAGTGGAACAAGCTATAATAGACGTAAAGTCAGTACATTTCTAATATAAGCTTTGTAAAAGGATGTACTATGTACATAAAATGAGTCTATTATGAGCCCACTGTAGAGACACAGGCCTCCATTCATTAAGACGAAGACTAACTCCAACGATATCGAGGGAACAAAACGCGAATTCACACCGACGCGACCCAAAATATTGTAGTTTTTTGTATTTTTCCATGACTTTAAAAAAAGCCTCAGATCAAAATGTAGATAAACCTGTCTTTGTGATGGTGTCGATTTAATTAAAATACACCCAGCGGTTTTGTTTTCGACATAAATTTGCAAATTAATTACACCATGTTATACGGATAACACTAAACATTTTCTTAGATCAAATTATTATGAAAATGGTCTTATATAACACTAGCTGTTCCCCGCACCCCACATGACCCGTTTTCGGGATAAAAAAATAGCCTATGTCACTCAGGAATAATGTAGCTTTCTATTGGTGATAGAATTTAAAAAAAAATCAGTCCAGTAGTTTCGGAGCCTATTGGGTACAAACAAACAAACTAAAAAAATCTTACCTCTTTATAATATTGGTAAAGATATATTTTTTCCAAAAAATTACAATCAGCCTTTTAGACGTGATTCTCATTTTAAAATCAGCTACTCAGGTAGGGGTATAGTGAACTGTAATGCACCACGCGAGTCCAGTGCTGGCTGGTTAAGTATGCAGATAGATTTATACTAGGTAGGTAGTACCTAGGTTAGTATCCTACAGTATCAAACAAATCGACCATATTGTGACACTGTAAAATAGTCTATAAATCGCACAGTATTGGCTCTATTTAAAAATGGCATAAAAGCTGGGACAGAAATGGCCTTATTCCTACTTAAGTTAAACCCGTGAGATATATAGTATGAAACAGTACCTTACCTTACTCTATATTTCACTGGCTGTGATAAATTTGGCCTCACTGAATTAGGCTACAGAGAAATATTTCAACTTGGCCGCCAAGATAAAATGTGTGACGGCTAGGTCGTACACGTGACGTTTTTCTGAATATTAAATGAGACCTTCATGGACCGAAGGTAACTGCGAGTTTACATGTTTTCCGAAAAATAAGGTTTCCAGCTACTGTTTTATTTTTTATTATTGTACAGGGATTTCATTAATAAACTACCTTTTTCTGCGTTATCAGGTAATTAACCTGTCCCACAAGAAACGAATTTCCAAGACAGAAAGTATATTTGTTTTTTTTTAAATGGGAATTTGTCGAAGACAATCCCTGCCGATGTCGTGTACTCAAGACTCATGGGTATTATGAAACGCCTCGTCTTCAGTGCATAATATCTTTCTTGAATTCTATAATATGCATTTGAAGATTCTATTTTTTTAGTTTTTTGGAGTAACTGTCAATGATTTCACATATTGGCCATTTGCGTAGACAGTTGAAACACAAAACTACACCAATTTTATTTTCAATATCCACTAGGAATCAATCTGCAAATAATATTAACAGCCGCTGAACTTCACCCGAAAAAATCCCGCCAAAAACTCCGTAGTATTTGTTAGTCGGCGATAGCTACGGCTTGTCACAATTTGTCAAAGTTGTGCGATCAATAAAACAATTTTCGAATTTTACATCAGTAACACACAATTTTATTATAATATTTATTATTTTAACGTTCTTATCTATACTAATATTATAAAGCAGAAGAGTTTGTTTGTTTGAACGCGCTAATCTCAGGAACTACTGGTTGGAATTGAATAATTATTTTTGTGTTGGATAGTCCATTTATCGAGGAAGGTTATAGGCTATATAACATCACGCTACAACCAATAGGAGCGGAGTATAAATATGTTGCAAAAACGGGAAAAATTTGTCCATTTTGAGAGCTTCCGTTGCATGCGCTGCGTAAACGGTTTAACTTATGCAAATATCATGTATGATTTATTTGTTTATTTATTAGTTTATCCTCGCACTGGAACGCCTTACAGCAATTACACCAATGGAGCACAATCCTATAATAAACTCACTATAAGTCCAGTTTCCTCACGATGTTTTTCTTCAACGTTGTCAACGATGTCCAAGATTAACTTAGAAAGTACATATAAATTGAAAAATACAGATTGGTACTTGTCCGGATCTGAACCCACGACCGCAAGCATGATAGAATTGTTCCTTTTTTTAGTTCTAAAAAAAGTTATGCTGTCGCGAACTTGTCTATGTTTGTCTATGTCTATGAACATGTCTATCTTTTAAGATTGAATCACCATAATCTTTTTTTATGGTAATCAAATTTGTTCATTTGCGAAAGAGTTTTATCAAGCTGAAGAGTTTGTGTGTAGGGTAGGTAGGTAGTGGTAGATAGATATCCAGTTGACGGGAGCGAGGCCGGGGAGATCAGCCAGTTTATTAAATATATAAGATAGTGAAACGTGTTTTAAGTCTTCTAACTCACGACACTGATAAATAGAAAGAATTAACACAATATTTTTATCGTCAGCTATGGTGTATATTGTACCTTTAATCTGGGATGAGAGAAATGAGGATTATGTTCGCCAGTAGGAATGTCCACTTAGAGAAAATACATCGATGTTTGTTATCGAAAACATCGAGGTTGTGCATCGATATTTTCCGATGCATCGGTCGAAATTTGCAAGTAATTGTATGAAGATTAGGAAGCTGACCTTTAAGATCATACCAAATATCCAATGGGTTCTCATTGAGTCTTGCAACTGGAATACGTATCGTAACAAGAATCTGCGCAAACAAGAATCTGTCCTAAACCGAATAATCCCTGTAAGTAGTCAACTTGTCAGATAGAGCATAGCCAGTCTTTATCGTTTTCCAGCTCTTGTGGACTCATTTGTCACAAATTGGTCAAGTTCCAACAAGTTGAAGTTTGTCAGAGTGATCTGATTGATGTTTTTTTATTGTTTTTTAGGGTTCCGTACCCAAAGGTAAAAACGGGACCCTATTACTAAGACTCCGCGGTCCGTCTGTCTGTCTGTCTGTCTGTTTGCCTGTCCGTCAAAGTCCAGGCTGTATCTCATGAACAGTGCTAGCTAGACAGTTGAAATTTTAACAGATGATGTATTTCTGTTGCCACTATAACAACAAATACTAAAAACGGAATAAAATGAATATTTGAGTGGGGCTCCCATACAACAAACGTGATTTTTTGCCGTTTATTGCGTTAATGTTACTGAACAATTCGTGCGCGAGTCCAACTCGCACTTGGCCGGTTTTTGATTGATAAGCTTGCGCTAGACCACTTTCTCACCTAATGGTAAGCGATGATGTGGTCGAAGGTGAAGCACGGTTGCCTAAAAGTAATGTAGCTATTTACCCTTGACCTGAAGTCTCCTACGTTGTAGCTATAAGGAAACACAGACTCCGGCAGGGAATTCAACTCCTTAGCTGTACGCATAATAAAAGTGTTCCCAAAACGTTTAGTGCGTATGAGTGTGATGTCCAACATGTAACGATGGTTCATCGCCCCATTTTTTAGATCAATAATAGAACGGGCTAGGCGGAATTAGATCATGTAATTCCATCGCACACTCCCCGAAATGCAACCGATAAACCCGACAAGCTGGCAACTCGGCGACGATGTTCAAGGCTCTTGAGCTTTGACTGGACAAGTTGTAACATCTGTTTCGTTCAAGGAGAATCTATGTTAAAAAAATGTTATGTTATGTAGCTGACTTGAATTGCCGCTAATGGTATTTTGTTTCTCCCTTAACTTAAACAAATTTAATTTGTCCGGGCTACTTGCTCTTCTTCCAAATGACGGGCATTCAGCTTTTGATTTAAACATTAATATATACTTTATACTTTTCTTTTGAAAATCAGACCAGCCTACTGATACCAACGACTCTACATATATTTTTATTTTAACGTAGTTCGGTTCAGGTTCAAATTTAACCATTAAAACTAATTGTCAACTGTGAACTTATTTACCCCGAACCCAAATCTACGTTACATAGTGCCTCATTGCCGAAAAGCTTCTTAGCCGGTTTTTCGATCGACTCAAGTGCACTAAGCCGTTACTTGGTAGATCCGTTCCTGAGATCGGAACCGTACTCCATACATGATCGAACTCGCGCTAGATACAACTTGAACAGATACTGGCGTGAAGTGCCGTCTCTCCTTTGCAAGGATCCCCAACTTTTTGAAAGCCAGCTTAGCCTTTGGCTTAACATTTGGGCCAAAATTGAAGCTCGATGTCAACATAACGCCAATGAGCTCAAGATAAACTGTTATTGGTACGGTTTCACCTCGGACGGAAGGAACCGAGTGGAATTGGCTATTTTTAGTGGAGAAAAGACGCGTCTGGGTTTTAGCAGCAATGATCCAGACCAGATTGGTATCGACCTATTCGGAGACTATCATCAAGGACAGGTTAAAGCACTCCTTCATAAACTCATGAAGAGATTGGACCTGAGGCGCAGTAACCCGTATATTCGAAGCACCTTGCAGCAATAGTGCTGTCGCCTGCATACTCAAATGTTTTAGCAGATCGTTTATGTGCAACAAAAATAATGTTGCTGAGAGTACCGAACCCTGAGGGACCCCGGCCTTAATATCCAATTGGTCCGATGAACAGCCATCGATAATCACTCGAAGGGACCGATCCTTTTATGAAAATGCATCGATACATCAAGTCAATCAGTAGCTTTTCAAAGCTTCTGATCGAATCGATGCATCGATTAATATGAAACGTATTCGACGTATATCGAATATCCCTATTGGACACTACAATACTTTACCCGGTAACGAGGTATAGATTTTTCTGCATACTTCTCCGTTGTAGATGAAAGACCTGATTATTGAGAAGATTTCAGACCCTGAAATAATCACAATGGCATGAACAATGCACAGAAGTCAACACACTTTGAAAATATAAAAATAATCACAGTAGCCATCTGTACTTTATAGAGTCATTCTTCAAAATAAAAATTTCACGCTGAAAGCTGATTATATTTATTAAACAATTGCCTTCGGTGTTTTTGAATAGAGGTCGTTTTTACAAGAAGATTTTCTCCCTGATATCTTTGTGTTTGATATTTTCGTCTTATTCTCTTTTGTATTCTAGATAATTAATCGGCCGTGTATTAAATAAGTTGTCAGAAACAGAGATTATGATTAAACGAGACAAAATTTAATTTATTCTAGCTCGGGATAAACTCATAGAATGGATAAAAATACGCTTTAGGATTTTCTCGTGCAGCTCAAAGATAAATAGCTCTTTTGAGAACTTAATGATGTCATATTTTAGAATGGTACTTAAAATTGTATAGCAGATACTTAAAAATTGTTGTGCTTGCAAGAAATATGTACTTACTACATGATACAGTTAATCTTCATTATTAAAATTTTTGTATCCAAATTATTCTTAATCAGAAACGTGACAAAAATTCCTTAAAAAATAGTAGCATAATGGCTTCTAAACCAAAAACACAATAGATGATGATGACTTCAAAAGGATTTAAGGATTATTACACTCTTCACTGCACTGGGTATTCTCGTGCGGGATTCAGTGTTAATTAAAAGTAGAATTTAAGATTATCGGCAATCGAATAAATTAATATTAATCCGTTTATTCCTTCATCATACATATCGATTATTATTTTAAATTATAGCGTTAATAAATACCATTTAAAATAATAAATAACCCACGGTATCAGCTACCGGGACCTGGTCAGGGCCAAAAGTACCGCTTTCTGGAACAAACCTTTGATCTAACGATCCAACTGCCCAACGAGAGCCTCCTCAGGTGTTCGTCGAGGCAGGCCAAGAGGCAGTCACGACTATTGGGACAATGACCGCTGTACTCACAATAATATATTACTAATTCTTTATTTCCTAACTTTCAGGAAGTACCTAATAAGTGGCATCCAGAAAACACCCTTATAATCATTAAAGTACCTACTTAGGAAAAATACATGATAACACCACATCGGTAACAACATTATAAACTTACGAGGTCAAGTTCATAGAAACTCGCGAGTTAAGTCAAAGAGAAATCTCAACTGACACTGTTCCAATAGATTATTAATGTCGTATCGTATTGTCAGAATGTCAGTTACTTACAAGACAACGCCCCGTGCACACGTTCTTTATTCAAACTAAGTTTTTGACGTTTGAGTTTGATATTGTTTTGTTTATATTTTGAAAATGGAGTGGCTAACTACGGAAGACGGTTAGTATTGTGATAAGTGTTGTATAAAAACCAATAAGTGTTAGTAGATACTTACTTACTTATAAAGACCGGTTTCTACAGTAAAAACAAACAAAACTACTTATTTCATACGTATGTCTTGTTTACCTTCGTTGCCATATTCAATGTGGTCTGGGTTATTGTAATGCTTCAATAAGCACGACATTCTCTAAGTATAGATGTTGACTCTGTTTTGGGTAAGAGGCTCAACCTAGGTTATCCGAAGTAATGAGTTGAGTGCCAAAATTGCTTTTCAACACTGCTGTTTCATTACAAATACAACGTGTTCAATGTTACCTTTGGACATTGACTCAGCTTTCGGCCCGGCTAACGCGCGGCCCAGATAAAATATTGTTTGGTTGCAACTTACACGCATAGGACACAAATAAATTTGTACGTTAGTGTGTATTACGATAAAATAATATATATGCTGTAAAATATTGTAAATAAATCAGATTTGATTTTTATATTCTTGTCTCATTACCCCTCACTGTAGCCAAGATACCTTTAGCCATCTCTGATCAGTCCTATGAGGCTGCTGGACTGGCAGTGAGTATACCCTTCCCGAACCTGGAATTCCTGCCCACTATCCGTCTGTAACCTTAGGTCACATGGTGCAGACATTCTGAACTTATCTATATATTTATTTATCATACACTAGGTATATGGTAGGTTAGGGCTGTACGGCTTATAGGTCTTAGTGTCGTGGGGACTGTTAGGCTGTGAGGTCTTAGTAGGTCCTTTGACGTACCATATATATTCATGTACTGTCGCACCCTTAACATTACTGCGGCTTTGCGTGACGTATGTTAGAGTGGACGTACATAATGAAATTATCTATATTTATAATCGCTAAGCAGCTTAGGCCATAATTATTCTTATTTGAACTCAGAATAAGATTAGTTTTAATAATTCGACCGATAAGGTCGAATCTTTATCTAAAATGTAGCACGATAAAGTACAATTTAATCCTCTTGTCTAAAATTTTCCCAATTTGTGTCCAAAATTGCTTGCATTTATAGAAATCTGCCGGTCTTTTTGTCTTATTTGCGGATATATGAAACGACATTGTTATAGTTTTCGGGCTTTGGAAATCCGCTCAAAGCAAACGAAGCACTTTATACCATCCACAATACCAGTAGGAAGATAGTCTGTAGTTTTTACTATAGTTTATTTTTTGTGGTTACTATCTACATTTCGTTTTTCTATAACTTTAGAATACTTATCTGTTTTTGTACGATTAAAATTGCCTTTTCCTTATTTCTACACTAAGGTCACATTATTTGCTCTTTATATTAAAAGTATTGAGACAGTGGGCAATTTATTAAAATACTTATTATTTACACACTACAGTGAGTGAATTTCACAAATATTAGTATTGATCCACATACAATAAGACCCAAGCTCATGGATACCAAACTTCATCCTTTACAATTTGAATCCCTTTTTGCAAACCGAAAAATCCAATCGTAGTTTTTGTTCAATACCGAAGCAACCATACAAGTCTATGGATACCTAAAAAAGTCCATTTCCTTTGTGACGTAATAATAATAATAATAATATCCAGCATCTGTGGCGAAAACAAATCTGTAGACTTAAAACATTCTTTCACTCAAAATCTCGTACCAGCAATATTCATAAAACTATAGCCCTAAATGATTTCAACTACACTCCACTTAACTTAATTGAACAGTCAGATCCACTAGATAGCACCAACATTAACCCACAGATACAAAAAATTGAAAACTGGAAGAAAAAAGTACTTCATGGCCGACATCCTCACGATTTGGAACAATCCCATATAAATAAAGTCGCGTCAAACAAATGGCTTAAGATAGGTAGTTTGTTCCCTGAAACTGAAGGATTTATAATTGCGATACAAGACCAAATAATTAACACAAAAAATTACCGAAAATATATTATCAAGGATCCTTCAGTTACAAACGATAAATGTCGTAGGTGCCACTTACAGCCAGAAACGATCCAGCACATAACTGGGGCGTGCACAACTCTCACGCAGACAGACTACACACACAGACACAATCAGGTGGCAAACGTAATTCATCAAAAATTTGCCGTTAAATACACACTTATGCAGGACGCAAACACCCCTTATTATAATTATACACCACAAACCATATTAGAAAACGACACTCATAAACTTTATTATGACCGCGCCATTCTCACTGATAGGACAATTCATTACAATAGACCGGATATCACTTTGCAGGATAAAATAAATAAAATTACCTACCTAATAGATATCGCTGTTCCCAACACACATAACATACAGAAAACAATAACCGAAAAAATCAGTAAATACGCAGACTTGAAGGATGAGGTAACTAGAATATGGCGTCAAGAAAAAGTTTATGTTGTGCCTATAGTCCTCTCCACAACAGGCGTTATCCCAAATCATCTTCTTCACAGTTTAAAATTGCTAAATCTAAATGAAACCCTCTATATTACTTTACAAAAAGCTGCCATCTTAAATACATGTCGTATAGTTAGAAAGTTCTTGCAAATAGAAGAAAACGAAGTAGGTCCACATCAAAACACACCCTCCTCATAACACACCACACGCTGCATTTACTTGGTTTTGGCCCGTAAATGTAGCTTAAACCAGCCTAAGAGCTGAGTAGTTAAAGAACTCTACAAAGAATAATAATAATCTTTATTCAGATAATAAAAAGGTAAAAACACTGTATGAATCTTAGATAACTAATGTAGGTATAATAATGGAAGATGCCTGTACTAGGTAATCCTGTATCACAGGCAGTAAGGAGCTCTAAAAATATGCTTATGTTGGAACAACAGAATTTAAACAATATTTAACCCAAGAAATTCTTAAAATAGTAACAAGACTAAATAAATTTCGAAAAATAAAAAATAAAACTAGTTTACTTAAACACTATAAACATAGAACAAAATTACTAGGTCATAATTATTTATATAATTAAATGTCATATTTATCTATATTGTTAAACGTGCACTATGATTACACACAAATAAATTAGTCGCATAAGCAGAATTGTAACAGCCAATATTGTAAAACTAAAACACATAATTTTTACGGTAAGTAGGTCACTGTGGTGTCAGCAGCAGACGTTCAACGCGTGTGACCTTGAGCATGATATAAGAATATTATGTGACGATCTTAGGTGCCCTCATAGTCTATGGAGTTAATGTAGTTGGTCTCTGCATATTTACGTGCTGGACAACTTAAATCACCAGTTGGATGGTCACATTTCCTCTTAAACCGCTTGCACGTCGCACATTGAGGGGAAGAAGATTTGCCGCTGCATTCCTTCAAGGAGTGTCCAGTTTCTCCACAGTGGCCGCACGTAGAACTGCTTTCACGGCAAAACTTGGCTGCGTGGCCAAACTGCTGGCAATTGAAGCACCTCGTGACTATGGTAAAGTCTCGCACAGGGCATGAAGTCCAGTTAATAAAAATTCGGCTTTGGTTTATAAGCACTTTTCTTATGCTAGCGGATAGTTCAACGATGTAGTTGCAGGTAGGAAGGCCCTTCTTTCCCGATTTGTGGCTCAACTTGATGTTCTCGAGGAAGGTCTCTCGACTTGTATTGGGCAATTTGTCTGACAGGTTTTGCTCGTAGATACAGTCAAATACCTCCTTCTCTGTAAGGGTTACGGGAACTCCAATGACTGCGACTCTAGGGCGTCGTTTAGACGGCTCTTCTAAAATCAGGTCTGAGGTGACAATTTTCTCGGACTTTTTTAATTTTTCAATATCACCTTTGCTTTCCGTGCTAATCAGTACGCCCCCGTTTTTCACTTTCTTTAGGCCACGGACTTGGATCTTAAGTTGTTCGGGCGAAATCAACTTCTGAACGAGTGACTTGGTGTCGTCACTCGTTTTAGTTTTATCACTCGGATAAATGGCGATTGAGCTTAGGTTAGCAGGACGGACGAAGTTGTCGGAGCCTTTCTTCACCATACTGGCATAAGAAGAGGAGGGATTCAATTTCGATTCAAAAACCTCTTTGAACTGTTCCAGTGAGTTCACCACGTTCTGCTGAAGTTGTAGGTGCTGGACGGTACTGTGGCTCTGGATCATCTTCTGCTTCAGCGATTGGTAAAGGACTGCCATCTGAGAAGTCCCACTTGAGACCTTTCGGCAAAGAGTTGACACACGGAGTTTCTGTTCAGAGTTCATTTTACCATCACCGACAATAGTGCACACTTCGTTCAGAATGCTATCTATAGATCCTAACCATTTCTGGATATCTGGCGTGCTGATAACTTCACTCGGCAACTCATTCTCCGCTGGTGCTGGTGGGTTTGGGTTTCTCGGGGGCAATTGTTGGTTAGGCGTCAGCGGAGGACTTCTTATTTGGCTAAGACCAAACGGGCTCGATCCTGGGATAGACATACTACCCGCAACACTTTATATAATGTAGAAAATAAACAATATTTCACTTCATCTTGCACATAAAAGTTGGAAAAAACTTACTAGTCATACGTGACACACTTAACTTTGGTTTTAACTGACGCCGCAAAATAATAATTTGTTGCAATTGTTTATAGATATTTCATTTTAGCAAGTACAAATAAACACGTCCGTCTAGTCTCGCGACAGGCCGAAATCGAAAAAAAGAAGATGAACGAAGCAAAAGACAACTAAAAAAAGTTTAATAGGTAAAAAAATACTATTTTTTAAACGGATTCCATTTTCTCTACTTTCCAGGAAAATACAGAATAGAATCTCTGTCAGCTGCTACTTTTCCTGGTGCATTAAAAGTGAGTATTTTCCGTAAATAAAATAAGGCTATTTAGTTTTGTTCCGAAGTTTCTTCCTCTCTCGACGTTGTTCTGAAATACTTTAGTTCCTGCACAAATATTACATCAAACAAAGGCGCAATGTTGTTATTTTATTAAGATTAATTGATCAAAGGTTTACTCGGTTTCGAAGAAGCATTAGATAAATATGGTAGCTAAAACATTTAAAGCATTAAATCAAAAAAAACTGAAGCAGTTTAAAAAAAGATTTTACTAGCAGTGGTATTACAGAAGATGTATTGATTACTTACTAGCTTCAATGAAACAAACAGACATATGTAATTACTTTAGTAGTTATAAAATTAGTATGGATTGACTAAGTTAAATCTGGTAAATTGAACTACAAACATACAAGAAGACGTACCTACAAGGGATATCCAACTCAAATAAGTTCCAAATAAACTATAGGTACCCATCCGACAATTCGCACCCTTCTTCATAGTCTCCCCTCGCCATCTACTTGAAATGATACTTTTATCCGCTTAAAGGGTACTAACACTACCTTTGTTAATGACACTTGAGAACTTATGGTTAGCCATGCTTCTCGTATTTTATTTTAAATTCGCCAAAAACCTGGTCAATGTGGCGATAAAACTACTTTTTACGGAATGCAAACTTAACCTATCCAGTGAATACCAGATCTTGGTTTGGATGCAGAATGCTTACCCTTATGGACTGTCAAAGATCATTTGATAACAGTCGGGGCCAACGGTTTAACATACATTCCGTGCCATAAAAAGATCTCGGTATTAATGGATGATCAGACATTCATGGACCAACCTTGGCGAGCCTTGAAGAAGATTGATTTGAGACCGCCGGTTTTTTTTTGCTTGGAGAAATGCTCATGCGTATTGCACTACCATGGGGAGAGAGTGCAGTTATGTCGGACTCCAATCCACTAAAACATCACAGTGTTCTCCTGTACCGGGTACGCGTTAGCACTCACCGCGAACTCGCTGCGGTTGTTCGTCACCGGAACCTCCTCTGGGGAGTACCCCCAATCACCGGCGCACCAGAACCTATGACTCAAAAAGATCATGCTATCATTTTAAATGTTTCAGGTTATAAAAGAAGCAATCTGTGAAGATGAATCAGTGTGCATCGGTACAGAAGTAAACAAGAACCCAGTAGTGCCTGAAGAACTGAAGAACTATGCGCAGACGCAGCATTGGACGGTGTTTCGCTGGTAGCAGTCGCAACCGATATTGGAGAAGTTGCTTCAGCTACTTTTAATAAATGACAGGTTCGTGATCCTGAATTTGATCAGTGATATTGGATCTAAGAACCAAAATTGATGTTCAAGTTTTGAGTAGAGTTTCTGTTAGAAATTTAGAAAATTAATTACTTACCCGCTTACTAATAAACACAGAATAAAGTTATACCAGGTATAAACCTATGAAAATGTATGGTTATTCCTTTGTTATTTCTGGTATAACTTGATTCCGTGTTTAATAAGAGATAAAGAGTGAAGATAAGAGGGTTAATGTTTAAGTTTTTGTTAAAGAGTCTTTCATTTATTTATATCTATACTAATATTATAAAGACGAAAGATTCATATTTTTGTATGTTTCGAATAAACTTAAAAACTACTGGACATATTTCAAAAATTCTTTCACCGTTGAGAAGCTACATTATCTCCGGGTGACATAGGCTATCTCTTTTTATTCCCGTATTCTCACGGGAACGGGAACTACGCAGGTGAAACCGCAAGGCGTCCGCTAGTACACAATATTTTTTTACGTGGATCATAAAGCAGAGTGTACATAATACTAAACTAGATATTACTAACTAAGCCTGTAATATCGTATCTTAACTAAAATAAGGCGTCGAAAAAACTACACCGCTCTGTCCACTGGTAATGTGCCCACAACACTTACCTGGTACAAAAAATACGGACACCTAAAATACAACAGCCGTTTCAGTTACGAGATAGATCTAATAAGAAAATGAATTATTTAACAGTTCAGATTTTACATAATTTCTGCTTACTTATTGACTTTTTTGTTTTCACGGAAAACTCGAAACCTCATTATTCCGCTTGTCACTAAGTTACAAAAGTAATGAATGCTAAGCGACTACTTTGTTATTTTAATTCCTTTCCGTGACTCTTGAGCAGGTATCGATTTTTACGGAGTATACACTTTAAGATAAAATATTTTATAAGCATGGGCTATTAAAATGATAAGAGATAAAATAAAATTCTTTGCAACAGATAAAAACCCAAAAGATCTTTCAGCTATACAATATGCGTTTTAGCATAACAATAGGAGTCATTAAAGCAAGTGCGTTAAGTTTTCTGGAACACTTCATTTAAACAATAAAGCCTGCTGATTAGTTATTTATCAAATACGAATCATAGTGTGTGGTTTTGGGTCTTACGAAGATATAATATGTAAGGGCATAGACCGCTGTTGTCGTGCTTAAAGGGCAGTATTTGCATAGTAGTATGCGAAACTTGAAAAATAAAACTCAAAGTCATTTACAATTTAAGTAGACCATAGCAACCTTTAATTTTCAATAACAACTAAATGTCGGGTCGGGCGCAAGAAATAAGTATCGGTAAATAACAGCTCACTTGAGACGTGAGCTCTTATTTTGTTCAGTTTGACATAGTAAAGAATTCTAAATCTAGGGTACTAAATATATTTTCACGCGGACAAAATTTAGCATAGTCTTTGTGAGTGACCGTTATCTAGTTGGTTATTGTTGATCGAAGATAGCTGTTGCTATACATAATAGCACTTTTTGTGTAGGATCATTCGGTTCCCTTCATGATTGTTGAGCTGAGTGGTGCCGATCCATGTGGCATGTTCGTGAACGAGCGCCATCAGTTGGGATTGGTCTTAACTTACCTGCCTCCGCCTGTTTTTAATTACCTATTTAGTGTATTTTTAATTGTTTGTTTTACTCTAGACGCTTTTACGTGCTCGTTTTTTACATTGTTCTCACATATATGTGTCGCATCAAGGCTGGCCGATAGATGCAAACCATCTGGAGGTCAGGATGTATTCCCTTAGGTTAAGACATCGTGTGTGGGCAGATCGTTGTGTGGAATCGTGAAAATGAAATCACATAAATTATTCGATACATTGGGTTTATTAAAATAGTCACAACTAACAGTTAGAATCCTGCTTACTAACATTACGGATCGACAATGATTCTACGACGTGTTAGCTCCAAGGCTCTGTCAGTACTCAACTGCCATATTCTGCTGTCCCACTACGCAAGTGGTTAGAAAAAGTGCGCCAATGCGTAGTTGTTCTTGCTTTGCCACCAGACGGCGTGCTTGTGATTTGTTTTGACGTCCGTACTATTTACTAAACCTGACATATGTATTTTGCCAACAAGGATAATGTAACCAAATACTTGTAAAACACATTTTTGTCCGTTCTTCTCCATAACAAGCTACATTGCCGAATGGACGGTAGAATTAATTATTATTACTTTTAATATTTCTTTTTTTTTGACTTTCAAATGTGTCGCATAATGGCCTAATTGAATAAATAAATTTTTATTTTATGATTACTATAGAAACTCATTAAATGATTTCAGGTAGCCACATCAGATTCATCAGAGAAGCCATTCTTCGAAATATTTGCTGAAGAACGCTGCACACAGCCTTCGTCACGAGCGCTCATAGAATGGATGGCGTTGGTCGACGGAAGGTGTAATTTTTTTGAGAAGTAAGGACAATCAGTTATTGTCAATGATATTTCTCCAACACTCATAGCTTATTTTAGTCTTTTACCTGTTGGTACGTTGACGATCTTCGAGGTTAATTGACAATAATTGATGTTGGCCCATGGACGTTCGTCGGGTGACAATACATTTCATTCCTACGTGCCTCGGAAATCTCGTTAAGCCGTTGGTACTAACTGTCATTTGTATATGGTATCGTGTTACCCAGCTACTGGGTTCTGGAGGTCAGATGTATAGTCACTCCTTGCAAAATACTGGAATTCAACATCTGGGTGCACTAGAAACCGACCCTATCGTCATATTCATCATCATCATCCTTTTAATGTTCCCACTGCAGAGATACAGGCCTCCTCTCAGTGAGACAGGGGATAGGCCTTAATCCACCACACGGGCCTAGAGCGGGTTGGTGAAAGTCATATATCTTCAATTTTTTGGTATGACATGGAGGACATGGACATGGACATGCCGGTTTCCTCACGATGTTTTCTTTCACAGTTTTAAGAGCAGTCGTGATGAAATAATTTAAACAAAGTAAAGTGGCTGCCTGGGTTTGAATGCACGACCTGACACGTCAGTCGGGGCCGTTACCACGGGCTACCATTGCTCATCCTTAACCCTCCACCCCTTTCATAGTTGGAAAAAGTCCGGATAGATTGATTGACCTGTTAGTACTTCATTAATATGAACTTTAATCGAAGTGTCAAAAAGAATTAGTATTTTATCTTTATTCAGTTGAATTTTGGCCATTACGATAACATTTTCTATTTAGCTCGTTTGATTGTTAGTTCCTGGAACATGCTTGTTACCGTGGCTGCTGATCCTTGATCTGTATGATTAAGCTTTACTTTGGCATGACCCTCATTATTCTCCCATTAAATTTTTCCTCTGATGTTCTATATGAGTTGTGCTATTACTTGAAGAATAGTTGGAGACATTTTTATCTAAGAAATAAAATTCTCGTTAATAGTCCTTAAACCGTTACTTACCTCTGTCTAATTTTCTTCGTACGAGTCTCTCTCATCATCTTCTAATTTGAACACACATGTAAATAGTCTACGCCTTTACGACTTAACGTAAAACTGTGAGGCTCCCAGTAAATTCATTTCTCGTATAACAGCTACCATAATGCACGAATCTCATTAATTATAGTAATCTTGTTTGACAGACATAATGAAACCAGCACGTTAATAAGTCTTATGCATAAGCAAATTTTCGTTGTATGATACCTTATAGGAGATATGTTTATTTTCTTGTTTTTAGGAGTATCTTGGTTATGCTACTTGATTTTATCTAGACTTTTGGCGTATTCCGTACAGAATGTACTTATGAAAAACATTGAAATCGGGAAATTATTAATTTAAAAAAATGGTTGCCTGGAAGAGATCGCGGTTCGCGATAAGGCCGCCTGTTGTATGTTTGTTTTGTTATAAGATGTCTTTTTGAATTATTTTTATCTTGGTATACAATAAAGTATATAATAAATAATAAATAAATCTAAGACACAAAAAATATTAAAAGATAAGTTAAATCATGATCATTAAGTTTGTTTACAGCTGTTTCTGGGTAGGATATCTTCCTTTAGTATCAATATTTTGATTTTTATTACAAACTATCTACTGCCAGAAATGTACACAAAGGGAACTCAATCATGGGATAAAAAGTGACCTATGTCCTTCTCCAAGGTCTAGTCTAATTCAGTACTGAAATTCATCAAAATTTATTTATCGGTTCCTTTAAGCGCTGTCCATACATTTCCGGGTTCCCGTCCCTGACGGAACACGGAAAATCGGTTACATACGATTTGTATAAACGATCCGGATCCTGCTGATACGAAGATGTGTGAACAAGTTACTACAAATCGTATGTAAGCGATATTTCTCCGTCCTTGCCGTGTTCCGTTAGGGACGGGCACCCGGAAATTGGACGTGAAAGCCAAACAAACAGGCATGGTTGCCTTCGCATTCGCAAGTATAGATTAGGTTATTTACACCTATAGAAATAATCATAACACGTAAAGGATACTAATAGGAAAACAATGTAGAATACAGTAGACTTTACTACAACTAAATAGATATGGTACGTTAACTATTTATGCTGTGTTCTAACTTAAACATGACACGGATGCCAGTCATTGTCGTTGCCGAGTTAATAGTACACAACTATGAACTTACCTACTGCATAGTCGATCACGCAAGCCTGCCTATCAATGATCACAAGCTACACTGGCAGACAATCATAGTAATGAGTGCGCTCAAGATATCTATACACAACAATAGATCCCAATGGGTCGAAGTGTCCGAGTTATTTCTCGGCCCCTCCACAAGATAAGATAGGAGTCAACTATGTTGAGATCGAATCTTTACCTTTTTTTTTTTTTTTTTTTTTTGATCTCGCTGGGAAAAAATGCATTACGCATACCCACCCATTGGGGGAATGGGGGGCTATGTGGGACTCCCCGGTCTAGCCCGGTATACCCACTAAAATAACCCAGCGGCACTCCCGCATCGTCTGAATGGAGGAGGACTGGGAAACCGGCACAGCCTTTACGTCCAGCCCTCCGCCGACGACCGCCCGCCTTTTAGGGCAGGCCCTTCACGCCCCTCCCTCAGTGGAGGGGCCCGGGAACGACAGCGAGTGCTCGGCCGTTCCCGCCCAACGAGGGTGGTGACTCGTGCAATGCGAGCGAGAGGCGCCCCCGCGCCTGTCGCCCGCTAGTCACCACCAGGAGGTGGGAGGAGACGATCGTACAACCGCCTTCTCCCACCCCTTCTCCGCCTGCGGTGCGGTGGCGCGAGAGGATCATCCTCCCGCGCACGCTCCGCCGCCTCCTTTTGCGACATAACTTGCTCGCAAAAGGAGGCAACCGCCGCCCATGCCTCCTCACTCCCCAGCATGGAGTTGACCACGCCGGGAAGTGAGAGGTCCTGCCCGATCACACTTATAAGGACACGGCGCAGCTCTGCCCAGGCTGGGCACACCTCGAGGGTGTGCTGCGCCGTGTCCTCCGCAGCGCCACAATCGTGGCACCCCGGGGTTTCCTCCCTCCGGATCCGGTGCAGGTGCGTTCCGAAACACCCATGTCCGGACAACACCTGCACTAGACGAAACGAGAGGAAACCGTGGGGCCGCTCGAGCCAGCTTTGCAAGACTGGACCGAGCGCGTCCAACGTCCGACGGCCAAAGGTGGCGGAGGCGAGGTCCTCCGTCCAATGGACGACGATAGCGTCCCTCGCCTCCCGCCGCACGGCCTCCCGCTCTTCATTGGCGGGGCGCTCTCCCAGCGCCTTCCGCCTCGCCGCCCACTCGTACACTCTGGCGAGCACCCATGCCTCCAACTCCCAGGGAGGGGTGCCCGCCAGAGCGCACGCCGCCGAAAGGCCCACCGAGCGGTAGGCCCTCGCCACCCGCTGTGCAATGGCCCTTTGGGGCCTGCGGATGGCGGTTGCATTCTCCCTCCTGTGGAGGGAGTCCGCCCAGATGGGTGCCCCGTATAAGGCCATGCTCTTTAGGATGCCGGCATAGAGGCGCCGGCATCGATCCTTGGGTCCCCCCAGGTTTGGGAGGAGCCATGAGAGGGCGTCCGCGGCTTTCAGCAGGCGCGTCGACAGCCCGCTGAAGTGCGGGCCAAAGCGCCACCTGCTGTCTAGCACGAGGCCCAGATACTTCATCTGGGCCCCGACCCCTATCCGGACGCCCTCCACCATGATGTGGGCGTCGGGAGGGCAGCGCTGCCGAGGCCCGTGAAAGAACACGGCCTCGGTCTTGTTCAGCGCTACCCTCAATCCAAGCTGGCGGATCCTACCTGCCACTAAGGATCCGCCAGCCGAGGCCAGACAGGCCGCCTCTCCAAAGTCCCTCCCCCGGGCAGTGAGGAGAGTGTCATCCGCATAACAGATGACACTCGTGCCCGTGAGGAGGGTGCCCCGCAGGAGCCAATCATAACCGATGTTCCACAGGGGGGGGCCTAGAACCGACCCCTGCGGAACACCGGACTCTGCGCCGTAGCGCCTGATCCTAGCCGTCTTGTCTACAAGGAGGACCTCTCGGTCCTCCAAGTAGCTGGCCAGGATCGCCCGCAGATATTGGGGCACTCCGTGATACCGGAGTGCCTCCAATATGGTCGAGTGGGGCACGGAGTTGAACGCGTTGGCGATGTCAAACGACACCGCCAACACTCCGTCCCCAGCCTCGACCGCCTCCTTCACCTGGCCCCTGAGTAGGGCCAACGCGTCGATCGTCGAACGCCCCCGTCGGAAACCGAACTGGGCGTCCGACAGGTCTGGCCCTACCTCCCGCAAATGGCTATTTAGCCGGGTGGCGATGATCCCCTCGAACAATTTACCGACCTCATCGAGCAGAACGATGGGCCGGTATGCCGAGGGGGAGTCCACCGGACGTCCCTCCTTCCGGAGGAGGCACAATTGTCCCTCCTTCCACTGTTTCGGGAACCTCCCAGCCGTAAGACAAGCGCTGAAGAGGTCCCGAAACCTACCCTCCATGAGGGACGCCGCGATGGCCACCACCCGTGCGGGGACGCCGTCCGGTCCAGGGGCCGTCTTCTTCGCGCGGAGGCGAAGTATCCCGTCGCGGATCTCATCCGCCGTCACTGGTGGGATCTCCGCCTCCGGCGGAGCTGCTTCCCGCGGGGGGTCCATTGCTGGTGGGGCGAAGTCGGTCCCGCGCGGAAACAGGGACCGGACCACCCCATCCAGCAATGCCGGCTCGAGGGTCTCCGACAGGGGGGGACCATAGGGCCGCAGCTGGCTCCGCGCCAGCTTGTACGGTCTCCCGTATGGATCCCTGTCGAGACCCTCCAACATCTCGGCCCTCGCCGAGTCTTTGGCGGCGCACATTGCCGACTTGAGGACCGCCTTTGCCTCTAGGTAAGAGGCGTAGAGGCGGTCCTCCCCGGCCTGAGATCGGCTGGTGCGCCGCCGGCTCCGCGTGTAGGCCCTCCTGGCCTCCACGCAGGCCGCCCGGAGTCCCGCTATCTCCTCCGTCCACCAGTACACGGCGCGACCGGGAGGTGGACGACGTGACCGAGGCATGCTGGAGTTGCACACCTCGGTCAGGGACCCGCGGAGCCGGACCGCTGCAGCGTCAACGTCCGAGGCCTCCACAGGGGGCGAGAGCCAGTCCTGGAGGAACGCCGCCTCCTGAGCTGCCTCCCGGTCCAGGCGGGTGAGAGCCCACCGCGGGAAGGGAGATTGGCCAGAGCGGGCCATTCCCTCCCGCGGGCCCTGGGTGGAGATGTCGAACCGCACGTAACGGTGGTCCGACATGGTCTCCACCATCTCAACCCGCCAGTTCACGACGCGGGCGGCTAGCACGGGGGTGGCAAACGAAACGTCAACCACTGACCCACCCCGCTGCCGCACACACGTGTGAAC
This sequence comes from Orthosia cruda, assembly GCA_964057195.1. Classification (NCBI taxonomy): domain Eukaryota; kingdom Metazoa; phylum Arthropoda; class Insecta; order Lepidoptera; family Noctuidae; genus Orthosia; species Orthosia cruda. Next base: position 42,484,431 of record OZ059827.1, on the reverse strand, counting down.
ATTCCCCCTGTTTAGGAGGGACACACCGCACGAAGCCGCCCAAAATTCGGCGGCGCGTCCCCGGACGTTGCAAGTCGCGGCCGGGTTGCCCCAGGCCGCCGACTTGGCATTCAGGTCGCCCAACACGGCGACCTGGCGTGGTGCCGCCCTCCCGACGACTGCCGTAAGGACCTCGAGAAAGTTCTCGAAGTCCCTTAGAGGGCGGTTTGGGGAGAAATAGACCCCGACGAGGGCTATATCTCCCCACGCGGCGGCCACGTATCCCGGCCCCCTCTCTAAGAGCGAGAGGGGAGGGGAGTCCGTGGCGGGCCGCGACACCAACGCCACCAAGCCGTCCCGATCACCCAGCCAACGGCCAGGTATCGAGTACGGCTCGGCGACCACCGCCACGTCCACCAACCACTCAGCCACGGTCTGCATCAGCAGATCCTGGGCCGCTCTGCAGTGGTTGGTGTTCGCCTGGAGGATGCGATGTTCGACTCTATGCATCAAGTGACATCGCAACCTCCTCCTCAGTAAGGCCAGCTGCCGCCGGGGTTCCTACTTCAGGAACGGTGGCGACAGCGGCGACGGCAGTGGCGGTGGCAGTGACAGGCCGGGTCAGCGCCTGCGCTTTGCCCCTCTTTGGGGGAGGACTGCAGTTCCTCCCCTTCGTTACGTGGCCCGCCGGGCGGCCACTGGCGGCACACACCGCGCAGTGCGGCGTGACGGCCCTGCAGGACGCGGCCTTATGGCCCTCCTTGCCGCAGCGGTAGCAACTGTCCGTCCTGTCTACGCTGGACGGACAGAGGGCTCGGGTGTGTCCGATGCCGAAGCACCTGAAGCACCGCAGTGGCTGAGCCACAAGGGCACGGACTGCACCCGAGCTAAAGCCAACGGCAAGCCGTCCTTTGTCGAGGACGGCTTTGGCAGCGGCGACTGGGCACTCCAGACGAATGGTGCCCATGCCACCGCGGCCGGGCCTGATGCCCCGGCCTTGCACCGCTGCGACATCGCAGCCCCCTATGGCCGCGACTGCCGCCACCACCTCCTCCTTGGTGACCGAGTCGTCCAGATCGGTCACCTCGATGGCCGCCGACTTCACCGGCCTGGCCACCTTGGCTGCGTCCGCAATTACCTCCTGCAGCTTGGCCGCAAAGAGGTCCGCGTTCTTACCACCCTCCGCCCCTGGGAACTCGAAAATACGAGCCCCAGCCTGCGTCCGGCGACAAGTCACCTTGCCGATCCCCAGTTGGGTGGGATCGGCATTGGCACGCGCCCGTAGCAATACGGACGCGTACGTTTCCCCCCGTTCCGCAGCCTCCGCGGTGAGAGTCACCACAACGGCCGCGGTTTTCGGGGGAACGAGCCTCTTCTTGGTGCCGGCTGGGGGGGAACTTTTTCCCTTACCCTTTGCCCCTCCCTTGCCAGTCGACTGCGACTGGCTGCTGGGAGGGATGTTGGCGGGGATGGTTGAGGGCGTTTTTTTCCCCTTTCCCTTCCCCTTTCCCTGTGCAGTCGATTGCGACTGGCTGGGAGGGGTGGTGGTGGGGACGGCAGGGACGACCGCTGCCGCCTTTGTGGCCTTCCCCTTCCCCTTCCCCTTGCCGACCACCTTCGTCCAGCCTTGCTGGTTGGTCGGGGTGGTGGACGGCAAAAGGGCGTCCTCCTTCTGGGAGGCCTGCCCCGCCTCGCCTTGTCTCTTGTCCGCCGCAAGCGGCGGTCGGAGGCACTTCTCCGGCAGGAGCCGGTCCTCGATGCCTGCTAGGCAGGCTCTCACGAAGGCCCTTTCCTCCTGCATAACCTTTCGGAGTGTGTCCTCAAGGTCGAAGGAGGCAGGGCCCTCTGCCGCAGGTCTGGGCTCGGTTGTGGTTGGCCGGGCCGTGGCTTCAGCCAGCTTCTGATGAAGCTGGCTGACCTCCTTCTGCAGGCGATTAATTCTCGCCTGCATTTGCCGCATCTCGTCGGTCGCCTGGCGCTGCACCAGCTCCCCGACGATGCCGCGCATGCTCGCGGCCCGGCATTTGAGGGCCTTTTGGAAGGTCCCCTTCAGTCGAGAGGACTTGGAGGCGACCTCCACGATCCCCTCCTCGTCCTCCTCAGCCATCCGCTCCAGCTCCAGCAAGGAGTGGTCCGCGTACAGAACGACAGACGCTCCGTACCCGGACTTGGCACGAGCAACGCGCGCCCGTTCCTCCTTGGCCGCAACACTCTCCTCCAACTCCTGCTGGAGCTGCGTCCGCCGAGCCAGGTCCAACTGGCCTTGAGCGTCTGCCAGACCCACGTCGTGGGTATCCAGTGCCATCTTCTTGGCCTTTGCTCGCTTTTTGGGCTCCTTTGCCGAACCCGAAGCCGAAGAGCCATCGGACCCGTCCTTTAGGAAGGCCCGCTTCCGCGATTGAGATCGACAACCTTGCTCAACCTCCATCGAACTCGCTCCCGACACTACGGACTCGTTGTCGGAATCCGACTCGTCCGCCCTTCCACCGTAGAAGGTCCGCCCTTCCTCCGCTGACGCTGAAGCGTCACGTTGGCCCTGAGAAGGGCCTTTTGGTTGGCCCTGAGAAGGGCCTTTGGGTTTTAAAAATCGCCCGCGGGCATCCCGCGCAGGTTCCGACATGATTAAATTAAAATTCTCAGCAATGATCGCAGTTTCCGCAAATGATAGCTACGATCGCACAGCGCACTTTTGCCGCACCCAGTCTGCCACTCCGTTACGGTGGTCAGAACTGGGGCGTTGCCCGGGGGATACGACTAGGACGTAAGCGCTGTGAGGGGATCCCCCATCGAATCTTTACCTGTATTGTCTAGATGACAATAAAAATCGGCTACCAATTTTAATTGTGAGGAATTCAATAGTTCTCAACACTCTTACGCTGTTTCATTAGGAAATAAATTATCGACCCGTCACAAATTAAACTTTAGTCAATTGACGGTTTTCTTGACAATTTGTCACATTAATTTTGTGAAATTTCAGACTTATTAGTCCATCGAACTCGACCGTCACGGCGGAGCGTCGTTTTGATGAAGCGATTGAAGAATCAACTTATTCAGACAAAATATTCAACATTCATAATATAGTGCTTCTTTATGAAACAAGTTTCATATTGTCTTAACCGTCCTTTGTTGCACAATATGTTACCGCAAAAACCATTTTATGGTGAAACTTCACAAAAATAACAAAAAAGAGCTATTGTAGTTTAAGACATAATTGTTTTTCAATCTATGTTTGTAAATGATACCTAATTTAGAAATGAGTCCAATAACGCAGCAAACCTTTCACTAATATAAAGCGTCACCACCGCCAGTGTCAAAGGCAACTTTTCCGAAAGAAATTTCACGGTTCCTGTGGCTACGGAGCCACGTAAGAAAAACTGCTGGTAAAAGCATGTACCTAAAAGGAAAATCTGGCTTATAATTTGTTATAAGTAAACCAATGCGGAAATCCGTATCCATCAGAAGAGTAACTTGAACCATTTTCGCAGCGTACGCCTCGGAAGCTCTCAAAAAGGATTATTTATTGGCGTTTTTGAAACATTTTTCATTTATGCTGCGCTCCTATTGGTCGTAGCGTGATGTTATTTACCTATAACCTTCCTCAATAAATGGATTAACCAACACAAAAATATTTTTTCAATTCCAACCAGTAATTCCTGACATTAGCGCGTTCAAATAAACAAACAAACAAAAGTGACAACACTGAAGACAGCTTTATAATTTTAAGACTAGCTGACCCTCGGGGCTTCGCTCCCGTCAACTGGCTACCAGTCTACCTACCCTGCCTACCCTGCCCCTACCCTGCTTACCCTGGCTGTCCTGGCTACCCTGGCTACCCTGCCTACCCTGGCTACCCTAGCTATCCTGGCTACCCTGCCTACCCAATCTACCCTGGCTACCATGGCTACCCTGGCTACCCTGCCCCTAATCTGCCTACCCTGCCTACCCTAGCTACCCTACCTACCTACCTACTAATTTTTATCTATCATCAATAGTTTTCTCAGCGCACGCCAAATAATGTATTTTACAGGGAAAATTTTTCTACCTTGGGTTACATTATTGCAATTTTCATAAGGATCTCAATTTTTTTGAAATTATATTTTAGCCTATGACACTCAAGAATAATGTAGCTTTCTACTGGTGAAAGAATTTTCAAAATCAGTTCGGTAAATCCAGAGATTACCCCTTACAACGTCACAAACTCACAAACTTTACCTCTTTATAATATTAGTATAGATCTATACCAATATTATAAAGAGGAAAGATTTTTTTGTTTGTTTGTTTGTTTGTACCGAATAGGCTCCAAAACTACTGGGCCGATTTCAAAAATTCTTTCACCGTTAGGAAGCTACTCTATCCCCGGGTGACATAGGCTACTTTTTATCCTTGTATTCCCACGGGAACGGGAATTACGCGGGTGAAACCGCGAGGCGTCCTCTAGTAGATTATAAATGCGAAAGTAGCTCTGTCCGTCTGTTACCATTTCACGCATAAACCGCTCAACCGATTTGTATGCAATTTGGTACGGAGATAGTTTGAAACCCTGGGATGGACATGGATAGAATAGTCTTTATCCCAAAAATCATCCTTGTGGGGGTGGAAAGAGGGGTGGCAGTTTGTATAGTGAACTAATGATCTCTCAAGTAAAATGGCTCACACACCGACAATATTATAGCGCGATATAAAACTAGGCTATTCCAAGTACTAAAGCTACACAGACGAAGTGGCGGGCAATAGCTAGTTGTGTAATAATTCTATTATATCCTTTGTTTTAAAGTTCAAATGCCAGTAGCATTAATTGTTAGTAGGATAACTACCTATTTCGTACAGCTGCAGAACTGAATGTTAACAAAGAACATTCAGTCTGATTGCCAGTTGAGATCCATTATGATCTCGCTATTGTCTCTCTAGAAACTATCTTGGAACTGTGCTGAGAATTTGGTATTTACTACAATGACGACGTTACGAGAGCAATAGTGGCCCAGTGGTAACGGCCGCGACCGTAGATATAATAAACAAGGCGATATGCCAGGTATAGGTAAATATATCGGAAAACTGTGCCTCCAGTTTGCCCCTACCACACGGTAACTACTACAATTGCATTTCAGTAAAAACAATAGATACGCGGTCGCGCACACACCCGCATTTTTTAAATCAGAACGTACTACACAAACAAATATAAACCTTATCCCATCAAACACAGCGTGTATTTACCATGCACCGTATAACTTACCCACACAAAAACAAGTCTACAATCACATCACTTACTCGTCGCAAGAAGCATGCACTACACAAAGTATCCGCTTAATAAAGAATCGTTTTGTGATTTTTTACATTGCTTGTCCAGTCACTTAGCCACAAACTTAGGTATTGGTTAAGGAGCAATGTATGTTTTGGAAAAATAGTGCAGTCTCTGTGATATTTGAAAACTAAAACCTAGCCTTGCCTATGACATGGTAACTGTGACCACGTCGCGCGGACACCAACACGCTCCCTTGCCACTGCTCCTGTTTTTCATATTTCTATGGCCGCGACATGCAAGTTGTAGGTCGTGGGTTCGGACTCAGGCAGGCACTTTATTTTGTGTTATATATTTCATTACCACTGCTCTCAAAAGGGTGAAGGTAAACATCGTGAGGAAACCGGCATGTCCTAGAATCAAAATTCGAAGACATGTGACATCGACCAACCCGCACTGAGCCCGTGTGGTGGATAACGGCCCATTTCCTCTCACAGAGAAGAGGTCTGTGCCCCAGTAGTGGGAAAATTAAAAAAAGCCGTTGATGATGATGAAAGATGACTCGTTAGGAAATGAAAGTCCGTATTTGTTGTCAGTCTAGGACAAGTTTTGTAGGCGAAAAGTTATTGTAATTGATAGATTTATTTTGATAATGCTGTTTGAATTGTTGTTGTTAGGTCCTAACTGTCTAAGTAAGCGAGTTATGGCAAAACATTGTGCATAAGGCGTAAATATAATTCCCGTCGAAAAAGTACCAACTCGAGAGAGTACCGCACGATGTTCTTACTTACTGAGAATTTCATATGATAAATGAAATACATGTATATATAGCTTTCCTTTTTGTACAATAAAGAATATGAATATGGAATACTCAAATAGGCCGATGCAAGCACAACTAAATTAGATGAAGGTACTCCAATGACCCACAGTGCATTTGTGAAGCTACATCGACAAACAATCAAACAATGCAGGCAGGCAAATGATAATGCTGTCGTCTTGGTTGAATTCTAGTCAAATAATATTTAATTTTAGAATCATCGATTCGACGAAGTATCTGAATAATCGTTTAAAGCATCACATTATCTTCTCATTCCAGATACAACGTCGACTGTAGTCTCGAGATAATGTTCCTTGCAACACTTCGTGAACACAGATTCCACAAACTAGGAACAATTCTATGCAGAACGTCAATAGAACTGGGCAAGAAGTTGAAAAACGGCCCTGTATCCGAAATGACGGTACAAGACCTAGGTCCAGGCTATTCAAATATGGCACCGAGAAAACCTGTAGCTAAAGTACCAAAGATCTGTCAAGCGCTGTGGACAGCTGAACCGACGCAAAAGATAGGGAAGGTATTAAATTTTGATGTAGGTCTAAGGGTGACTTTCAACGATATTTATTACAATGGAAAATCGTATGCGGAAAGATTAGGAGGAGAAGTTTTTGCTTCAAAGAAAATTTAGATCTTATATATTTAGGTTATAATAAGATAAGATAAGAAATGCTTAGTGCTAAGATGCTGAATGCTATAACTAGTATACATAAATTAATTGTTATAGAGATGTAAATGATACAAATATTGTAATGCTAAATAAATTATCCACAACAAACAAGTGTTTTTTTTTTATAAGTCCTAAAGAATTCATAACACCTAAAATTGGTTCGCGGTCTAATAAGATTATAAGGCCAATCTTACCCAAAAGAACCAGTCAAAAGATGAAAGGCAAGCCTTTGTTCTACAGCCTAGCGACATAGTTTTTTTATCATGGAGTTTTTCGCCGGATCTTCTTCAAGCAACGACCAATATGAACCGTGCACAGGGTTCTGACGTTTCATGGGTGCCGATATAGTTTTATGTGAAATAGAATATTTTAAATTTGCTTAGGCAATTTTTATTTATTATTGATAGGCTTGCGCTTGACCACTATTTCACCTGATGGTAAGCGATGATGTAGTCGACGATGAAGCACGCTTACCTAGAAGAAACCTATTCTATTATTTATTTATATTTATAGGAAATAACATGGAGTTTTTCGCCAGTTCTTCTTAATAAGCGACCAATATGAACCGTGCACGGCGATCAGACGTTTCATGATTGCCGATATAGGATTATGTGAAAAGGTTTATTAAAATTTGCATAGGCATATTACACTGGCCTTCAAAACTATGAAGCCTATTAACCATCACGTTAGCTAAAAATCAAACTACTGCTTTTGCCAAGGTAAACAATAACTCTCAATATTGTTAAAATGTAACAGTCATAACTGTAACACAAAAGGTACAGAAATAACAAATATCTAATCACATAAACTAGTTAAGATAAAAACTAAGTAACACACATGGTCATACAGTCGTAGTTTGGATTTTACGACTGTCAAAGGGTTAATAAATATTTGTCGCACCAAGGGTGGCCGATAGATGCAAACCATCGGGCAGTCAGGATGCATTCCCTCAGGTTAAGACATCGTGGGTACAATCGTGAAAATGAATTTAGTCGCACAAATTATTCGACACTGGGTTTATTCAAATAGTCACAACTCGGTTACAATTTTGCTTACTAAAATGACGGATTGACGGTCAAGGCGGTCAGTGTCATATTCTGCTGTCCCCACCACGCAGGTGGTTAGAAAAGCGCACCAATGCGTGGTTGTTCTTGATTTGCCGCCAGGGATGTGGTTGTGATTTGTTTTGACGTCCGTACTATTGACTAAACCCGACATATTGAATAGTTGGTCTCGTGGTCGTAAGAGCGACTGCTGAACGTAAGGTAACGGGTTAGATTCCCAGGTCAGGGCAAATGTCGTTGGGTTTTTCAATTACGATTTTTTTAGTGGCAGCCCGAAGTTTGGAAATTGGCGGTGTAAAAGCGCTGTGCCTCGAAAACCACATAAAGCCGTTGGTCTTGTGGCTGATGTTTTGCCGGTCGTGTCGGATAGTCATCCCTTCGGAGGTTGCACCTGTGTTTGCGAACACACCTGTGCATCAAATATTAATAATATCACAATATTTCCCTTTCGCATTGGCTAGTCTCCGTTGAGATTATCCGCTGTGGCCAAATTCTGATTTTGAGAATATTTTGGTAGATGGTAATAAAGATTTCAGTAGGTATATTACTACAAAATAGCTATTTATGCAACTGTTACGTTATGGACGGTCTTTTAATACGAGTGCCATTTATATAGGGTATCATAATGAAACCGCTGTCAATTTTATAATTCGAATATAACGAAACCGGAGTAGATAAATCAATATCATGTATTCAAATTGGCTGAAAGCCAGAACTTTTTAATAGTCTAAGTTCCATATAATGACAGCCTCCCCACCCATCACCTAGGCTCTAGACTGGGGTATTTATAAACATTACTTAGTACGCTCTTTGACATAGATATGTTCTAGTCTCTATCATACACTTGTAGTTTGACAGGTGTGCGGCAGTGACGGAAACAATGCTTAGCCAACGTATGAGGGACGTCTAATAGATACCTCAGTTATTAGTGTCATTCATTTTACAAAGGCGATTGTCAAAATAACAAAATATAAGGCATCGATCACGTGACATTTTGATAGCTATATGCAATCTCATACGTTATTGTTATATGAACAATCGCTATCGTTACGCTTTCGTTGGTAGAATGTCACTTGTCATACTATTGAGATAGCGTCACTGTCGACACTATATTTGACTGCTAACGCTCTATCCCCCTAACTGGCATTAACCGGATCCAGCATCATCTCAAAAACAATTTAACTATCTACATTTTAGTCTCCGACTTTTTATTTTAAAGTCAAAGAATAATAAGGAAACTACAAACAACTACAATTTTTTTCGCGTGGTTTTGGTGCTAATCTGTATTTTATTCTCTCAAGGTCGTTTCGTTTTAATAGAATTCCTATTAGATTTTCATTTTTTACCTTGTTTCGGTGATTCCATGTTTTGCTAAATATGTAAAAAAAAATGTGACCAAAATATACTTCCGTATCCAGCATTATCCCAGTATGGTAAAGATGGGCCACTGTAGGCATAACCTAGTCAGATTGGGGTACTCCGATTAGCCACAGTGTGACTGCGGAACCACTCCACAGACGATAGTCGATCTCCTGTCCTGCTCATTACGCAAAAACAACTGCACCATGCGAGACCTTTGCGAGCGGCTAGCGCTAAATTTATTGACGTGGTTGAGTACTGGTTGAAGAAAATCTTAATAAAAAGAATTCATTGAAGAAGGTATAAAGAAGATGAACTAAATATATAAAACAAAAGTACCTGCTGTAACCCGTTAAGGAGTTTCTTCAACTGTTTTCCGTCTCCGTCATGAGATCAACTTCAATTCTGCATCATGTTGCAGTGTCATTAAAACTACATACGTGGGCCATGTTTCAACAGAATCAGTTCACAGGTAAAAATTCGGTGATTGATCAATCAGTCAATCCTATATTTCTTCGGTTTTTTTCTGTATTTGTATGAAACCAAAGTATTAAAATCTATGTACCGTATCAGAATAAAAAATAATCGAAATCGGACAAAACTATAAAAAGTTACGCGTGATCGTTTATAAAAAAAAACCGGCCAAGTGTGTGTCGGGCCTCGCACATTTATGGTTCCGTACCAAACCCCAAAATCAAGTCGATTGTAATAGAGAATATGAGGTTATTTAAATAAAAAAATACAGATTTATCAATATATTTGTATTTTATTGTAAAATATACGTATAAACATTATCACCAAACTTTATAGGTCAACGGCAAGTTAAAAACTCTTCGGAACACAATTTTGTAAAAAAACAAACTTGAAGTCGAACATAGAACCTCCTCCTTTTTGGGAAGTCGGTTAAAAAGAAATGATTTTGGTCGCTTCTCATTCCTTTGTTAATCTTTATTTTTTTAAACAAAATATACAGTATTCATCTACTCAACAGAATAGGTCAAAACAATTTTTTCGCCCTCCCCTTTTAGTGTAGGTGGTCTTTGAGCGAAAAACATAAATAAATATTATTTGGCAATTTGTATGGATTTGGGTCAACGAAATGCTTATACTGTGAAATTTTGAAGACTGTAGTTTCAACCGTTTTGCTGTAAAAACCTGTGTGACTGACGATGGACAGACAGAATGAGAGTGACAGCGATAGGGCTCCGTTATGACTCTTCGGGTACATAACCCTAAAAATAATAAATGGTCGACTTGAGAACCTAAACTCCTTGTTTTGTCGTTGATTGATAAACTTCGCTGCGTGTCGCGGGTTCGATGCCCGCACGCAACAAATATTTATATGACCTACATATAGCTTTTCCGGATCTGGATGTCTTGTGTATGTGAGTTTAAATGTTTATAAATGCACCCACGGTACGAGAAGGAATTCCTAGTGTGGTGAAATGTATTAAACAAAAATACATATATTGAAATGACATAGGATAAATACACATCTTTAGAAATAATTGCCAATAATATCTTAATGAGATAACTAATTATTTAACAACTATCGGGCAAAGTACTTGTAACATAAAAACAACAAGAGTATGAAGTGTGAATGACAAAATTAAACAAACAACTTAATGAAAAATGCTTCACCCCCATGTATGTCGAAAGTTATCGCAAGAGAACATATTGCCCGGATAAAATGCTATTCTAGGCTATAATATATCTCTGTACCAAATTTCAACTAGATCCGTTCAGCCGTTCTAGCGTGAAGGAGCAACACACTCAGAAACTTTCGCCTTTATAATATTTGTGTGTAGTGTGATACTTATACTTAATCAGAATCAGAATATTTATTTATGAAATATAGGTATTTAAATAAAGATCTTAGGTTAATTATAATGGGCGCGTTTTTCCTTGAAGGCGTACAAATATTGTTGAAAATAAAAGCAAATTATAAAAGAAAAGAAAAATACTAATGGTATGATCTATGAATAATGATAAGTAAATAACTTAATAATATGGTTTATGAACCTATGAGTTAGATATGCAGAGGGAATACAAAACACTTGTAATTCCGTCTTATAATCATACTACCGATCTTCCCTCGTACGGAATACTCATTATAAAACCAGCTCGCACTTAGCCGGTAGGTACATTTTTTTCGTCGGAATCTATTCATATATGACAACTCATTTAACGACGTTTTACAGATATAGATTAACGTCGGCTATAAAGCAGCAGTTAAAAACGCTGTCAGTCACTGACAGACCATACTCTCGGTGCTACGGAGTGTCGCATTTAGTCTTTTTTTACAATTATATATAAAAAAAAAACAAAACAAAAATGCCATGGTATACTATAGAAAACGGTAAGTGATTTTTTTGTAATTTTATTCATTTAAGACTGTTTTAATTTGTAATTAATTCAGGTACCATTATTAGATATACTTAATTTTATATTTTTTCAACAATTTTATGTTTCTAATAATCATTATTTAAATGATGTTGCTGCTAAAAACCTGAATATTAATCCAATTCCAGTATAGTAATCTTAGGATTTTCCAAAAAAAAACTGTCAATAATGTAATTTTGGTATTATCATGTTCGACTTCGGTTTACATTTGTGACAATAAAGAATAATCTTATTCGTCATAAATTATAATAATAATTCGTCAAATGATATCATAAAATAACGATGTTGATAATGCTGATGACAATAATAACGATGAAAATAGTGATAACGACAGTAAAGATTATATACCTAATGTGATTCTGACAAAATATTAGGCATCCACTCCTCAATTGGATATTCTCAAACTGGTGGTAAACTTACTTGCATTAATTTTGCCTCGCCTTTTCCAACTATGGTACCTCAAGATAGGCTTCACAGTCATGCAGCACATCCTAATGATATAAAATTTTATATTTTATTTCAGGCAAATACAGAATCGAGTCAATTTCAGCTGCAACTTTTCCTGGTTCTTTACAAGTGAGTATTTTGTTAATCATATATTTTATGCATTATAATCATCAATTCTACATTTTCGAACATTACAAATTCGTATTTTTTTCTTATTCTCTAGGTACTTAGAGAAAGCTTCATCCCCAATGAAGCCACTTGTATCGGATTCGAAGTCAACAAAGATCCTTTGGCAGCAGAAGAGCTGTTAGAACTATGCGCAGATGCTGCTCTGGATGGCTTGTCACTGGTAGCAATCGCTACTGATACTGGAGAAGTAGTCGCAACCGTTTATAGTAAACTACAGGTTGGTACTATTAATATTGACCGTTTTCATGCCGCAAAAGAATCCCCTTAAGAAAGCTTACCTAGAGATAACAATAATGTGATGGAAGTTTCGTGTTTCAAAAGAAAAAAAATACAAACCTGAAAACAAATGATTTTCAAAATATAGGTTAGCCTGTCCGCTTGTTACCATATGAAAATGGTTTCATGTTTTTTTTACTAATATTATGAAGTGGGTTAATAAGATATTATCAAGAGCGTAATAGTGAGAATGAAACTGGTGATGTCACAGACAGCCGTGTAAATTTTAAAATACATACAGATTTGTCGTCATATAAGTGTAACAAAGTTTCTATTAATACTCGAACAGTACCATGTTCAGATGAATATAGTTTCGGGCATCTGTCAGACTGAAATTAGACATATGATGAAATCAGACTTAGGCATATGATGGACAGTTGTTCTGAATATAGCAATCAGCTTGAGAATGAGAGGACACAAAAAATCGACACTTGTTATAATATTGTTATGGTAATGAAAAATCGAATTACCATAAATTTACAATATGAAGCTCCAATAATGCCATTGAGCATCTTATGGACCAACGTTGGTGCATTTGAAAAAATATCGTTATAATAGTAGCTACAATTACTCGTAGACACACAAAAATGGTAGCACTGCTATCAGTTTCTTTTGCCAAATAAAATATTACCAACGGACGGACGTAGTTACAGGAACATAAACATTTTAGCTTTGTCTTTGAAACGATAATGCATCTTCAATGCCTCTCTGCAGATGTCCATAGGCGGATGTTACCTCTTATTATGATTACGGTCGTACTATCTAATGTACGAACTATTTAATGTATACTTTATAAAACGTTCGTATCTTTTAATTTTTAGGAAAAGCCAACGCCAGGTACAACAGAAAAGTCATTTTTCGAAATATTTACCGAGGAGCGCTGCAAACGACCATCATCCCGTGCTATGATGGACTTCATGGTCGACCTTGACGCGAAGTGCAATTATTATGACAGGTATGTACATGTATGTGTGTATGTATGTACGCCATACTTATCTATTTCTAAAAGTAAACGATTTATATACCGTATATACCTAGTTATTTTTACATGGAGAACAGTCTGCTGAATCTTTTTGTTGAAAAGATTTTATTTTTCTTTTTTTAGTTTTGTTTCCTTATATTACTATGAAAATACGCATTATCAAGGATTACTTAAAACAACTAGTCGGATTTTGATCAAATTTAAATGCAACCAGATGAGAAACAACAGCTTCCAAATAAAAAATATCATCAAAATCGGTTGATAAATTGCGGAGTAATCGCGTAAAAAACGTACAAAAAGAACATACAGTCGAATTGAGAACCTCCTTCTTTTTGATGTCGGTTGAAAAGGGCCTTGCAATGCCTAAAATACAAAACTGTGGAAAAGCGTTCTTTATCCTACAGTGAGTCATTATCTGGCTAGACAAATATATTTTCAGATATTATTACATTTATATTTTTCCAGATACGGTGTTGATTGCCTCGTTGAAATAATGTTCCTGGCTACCAAGCCTCAACATAGACAGAAAGGCCTTGCAAAGGCTCTTGTCAAAACAGCTGTGGACCTCGCGAAGAAATTCAAAGATGGTTCCATTGCCCCACTAACTATTGCAGACTTAGGGCCAACGTACGCGTTCATGAAGCCAAGTAAAGTATTCACGAAGCCACCGCAGTTAGCTACCGCGTTGTGGTCAGCAGTTGGCTCAAAGCGATGTGGCGAAATTTTAGGTTTCGACGTACTTGAGGTCATTTCCTATGCCGACTTGATTTATAATGGAAAACCTTGTTCTGATAGAATAGGCGCTGTTACTTCTTGTGAGGGGGCTGCGTTAAAGATTTAAAATGTAATGTAATCTACTCTCTCTGCTTCCTCTTGTTGTGTTTTCATTTTTAAATTTTATTTATAAGTTACGTTTTTCTAATTTGTTCAATAAAACTTGTAATATTATAACACATTGTTTCATTAGAATTATAATTATTCAGGCATAAATATAGATACCTAAAAGATACTCAAAGGCCATCACGGCTGTCCGGTTATATCGCACATTTATGTAGCACGCTAGAATAAGCATTTTTACTTAATGTAAATCGACATTCATACTAATATTGTTGAATACACTTTCGACCGTTCTATTGTAAACAAGATGAAAAGTAGCCTATAGCCGTTCTAACGTGATTGACTAACAAGATACATCCACACATCCACAAACACATCTATCCAAAATTTCACATTTATAATACATAACTTAAAGACCAGGGGTATACGGTGCACGTACATGGGTATTAAAATTGTTTATTAAGTAAGAGTTGTGCAATAATTAGGTTCACACCTTTGGACTTACACGTGCGTCTTACTTTAGATATCATGATAATCATGCAGAAGTAGCAAGCAGGGCATTGATGATGCATTTGTACCAATATTTCACTTTAGTATTCTATTAGACGCGGTTTGAATCGGACAATTTCCATTTTTATTTCTTGATTCTAGCCTTGGCACTCATTGACATTATACATTACACTGACATTTGCATTGACAATAATTAATGTTAAGGTGTATTTGCATTGCACCCTACATTATTTGTTATTTGGTTCGAGTTATGCAACCGGGGAAGGTTGCATACTCGCAAAATGTCATGTTTGTCGAGGAATGGGTTCAATTTCAGAAGGTTGCTTTTGTTGCTTAAACCCTTATTTTCCTTCAGTCTCATAATCTCGTCTTTGAAGGTATGTAGTTGAATCAGTTTCAGTATAAGGTTTTCAGCTTTTTGTAGTTCTGTTGATGTTAAAAGTTAACAACATCATCAACACGTCGACCCGTAACTCGTAAATGTAAAATAATTTGAGTTTTTAACTTACTAAGGGTTTGATTTCGAGAGGTTTTAATGGTTCATGATTTTACTTTTTGAGGGCTAAATAAGGCTAAAAGTCATTAAGTGTATTTTACAGCCTTATAGTTTTATAACCTTATAGTTTTAAACAAGTGTAGGTGGATCTTATAGTTTCCTCCGTGAGGTCTACCTACTTATCCAATGCACCTACTGTTTAAAGTACATATAATACATACGTTACCTTGATAATAGGAAAAACCAGCATCTTATCAGTTTGTTTTCCTTATAGTAAGGCTCAACTTGCCTGTATAAAATATGGAATATTTATCATGCTATAAATACTATTTTAATGTTTGTGTTTGACTATTTGTACCAAAGACATAAATCTAACTAGATAACGCAAGTTCCTCCGTCTGTATGAAAACCAAGCGTGCCACTTTTTCACACAAAATTTTAAATTTTTCTATTTAGTCTTTACAGCACATTAAGGCATTTTTCTAGATTTTGGTGGATTTCCGGTGCCGATATAGCTAAATGAAAAGCTCAAATTACGATCATTGATCGTGATTTTACTCCGTTATTTGACACGCTAAGTATATACAATCTAGTCATCTAGTTAAATTTATATCTGTGGTTTGTACCTATTTTCTATTATGCAGATTGGTGTCCTCGCTTCGACGTAATTGACAACAGTCAGTAGTTAGTACTCGCAGAGTTCGGAGCACGTTTCTATGTTGTTATACATATTTTGTTGCAAATAAATTTACGAGGAGTATTTTACACTTATAATTAAAAAATGATGTCTTTGTGGAATAATACAGAAGACGGTGAGTTATATTTTATTACTGAGAGGATTAACGTAAAATAAATATAATGTACTGTTAAGGTACTGTATTAAGTTGAATATAAAATAAGTATTAAAGACTTTTTGGTACACATAAAAGATTGTCAGGATTCATGTTTGTTTTGTTACCACAGATGCGGTGGAAACATGTGAAATAATTTATCTATTTTATTATTCTGTCGACCTTATTACTGTAAAAATACAGAAACAGTTTGGTAAATCTAAGGTAACTTGATTACCAACGTTAATTATAAGTTTTACCAACATGAGGCTTGATATCATGGGTACGAATAAAATATAAGTATTGTATCGTTATGTATCAACGAACAATTTTTACTGTAGTACCCACAACTATTTATACTTAAATTTTAAATACCGCAGATCTACTCACTTTATCTTAATAGACAAATCTTAGTACACCTAGATAAACAAAACTATTCGATTTGCGACTAAGATTATGATGACATGTTAATGATGCAAATTATGTTTTATTTATCTATGGAGGTACATCTTGACTTGATGCTTCGCTAGCAAAGTCGTTCTGGTGTCAGTCAAAGATTTAACGGGAACTTGCGATGCCTGTATCGTCTGAGAATCTTTCTAACTACAAAAACGAAGAGAATGCTTGTGCAGACTTTAGTTTTGCCTTTAATCAACTATGGTGACGTGTAATGCTTTGACCTGAAAGCAGCATTCCTGGATAAGATAGATAGGCTCCTAAAGAACTGCATCCGGTTCATATTCAACATTAGGAAATATAACCATGTGTCGAGCTGCAGATCTGAGCTCAAATGGATGCCCCATTCGGCAGAGAAGAATTTTGCGCGCCTTAACCACGCTTTTCTCTATTCTCAACTCTGCCATAACTCCTTCTTATCTCATACTTCGCTTTCAATATCGGAATTATTTTCTACACAATGAGACTATTACATAATGAGATTCATTGTTATGCGATAATAATTACTATCCATCGACCATAAATACTAAGTCATTTCCTCTACAAGACTAATCTCGACTTAGCTTCCCTCAATAAAATTTACACTACTAGTTTGCAGTTTAATGACTTTAACGTCTTGGACTTGAGAGATTTTTTCTCAATTGTGGTGGTGACTGAGATGACAGAAGTAGAGGAAGTTTCCTTCAAAAGAAGTGATCTGCCTAGACTTTTCCAATCGTGTTCGGGCTGGCTTCGTAGACATGCTATAGATCTAATGAACTTTATCTTTTTAGGAAAATACCGAATCGAATCTGTATCGGTTACCAATTTCCCTGGTGCTTTAAAAGTAAGTTTTTGGTAAAACAGTTTTAGTGTTATATATTTTCGAACGTGAATGTGAATGGAGAGGGAGGGGAAGGCTATAGAAAAGTCAATGGATTGTGTGAGGACTGATATAAAAGAAAAGGTAGTGAATGAAAACATGACGGCTGACAGGTTCTCAGGTTCGGTTTCGTTCTCACGAAACGAGAAGAAGAAGAATGTTGTGGCTTCGCAAAGTAGCATGGGATGCAAGAAGGGCAAGAAGATGATAAATAAAAGAACCTGTCATAGTCATATATTTTTAATGTTTCAGGTGGTAAGAGAAGGCTGTATTCCACATGAAGCTGCGTGCATCGGAACAGGTGTGGACAAGGATCCTTTAGCTGTAGAAGAGATGTTAGAACTATGTGCAGACGCAGTTCTAGATGGTCTGTCGTTGGTAGCAGTCGCTTCTGACACCGGAGAAGTAGTCGCCAGCGTTTTTAATAAATTGCAGGTTGGTATCATTAAAGTTGACTGTTTTCAAATTACATTTTTTTGATATTTATTCTCACACCGCGAATTTGAGGCCAAATCACAAACACACGATACGACGTCACATCTTAGGACAAAGCAATCAACCAAACCAATTAATGACAGCAGGTCTGGTGAGACAAAGAAGAGACTGTGGCTCCTCAAACATCCTCCTCCGACTGACTATGTTGAGCTTGCAGAAAAGCTCCCTGCAGGCTACCAACTTCCATGGCCCACTTGGAAATCTTTATACCGCCTCCGAAGCCAAGTTGGTCGCTGCAGGCACAACTTAGTTAGATGGGGGTACTCCAATGACTCGCAGTGCGATTGCGGTGCTACGTCCCAAACAATGAACCACCTCCTATCGTGCTCTCTGTGCAACAACACCAGCACCCTGAAGGACCTTTGTGAGGCAAATGAAAACGCTGCTGCCGTGGCTGAATTCTGGTCAAAACGTATATAATTAAGGAATCATCGATACGACGAAGAAGAAGAAGAGGACAAAGCACGGAAAAATGTCTTTGATACGATGTTGTTTATTAAGATATGGTAAATTTAAATTAAAAAAAGTTCTAATAAACTCTCATAATACACGAAACAGAGCAAATCCAAGAAGTTAATATCACCAAGGAGTTTAAGATTAGCGATAGAGAAAGCTTAGCGATAGCGGGGCGCGCCATTTTTATAGTACCTATTATAAAAAGTTATGATTACAATTTTTACTTGTCTTTTAGTCCGTGGCATGTGCCCTCTACGGCACATACTCATGTTTTAATACCCCTTATACAACAGTTTCATAAACTAATATTTTGTACCTTCCTTGTAAACTCGTAGATAAATTGATAACCTTAGTGACCCACCACATATGTATAAGTAAAAAGTAGAGGGGTATCTATTGATACTTAGACAATGCATAGCTTTGTTCATAGAGATAACAAATAGGATGAGTAATAGCTTGGTTGTAAATATTCAACATGTTGTAACACATGACATATTGATTATTGTGCTGGTCATAATTTAATTAGGCATATTAAAATAAGCACGTAATTTACATGATTTAAAAAAAGCAGAAGCTCAGAATGATCACACCAAGTTCTTCTGCCAAACACCATTGCAAAGCCATCAGATAGGCCACTTTATTGTTTGTCATTCAAAATTCAAAAACAGACGGATATCTAAGACAGTATTTCATATAACGTCCTAATGCTTGCAATTTTAACATTTCAGGAAGCACCAACGCCAGGTTCAACGGAAAAGTCATTTTTCGAAATATTTACCGAGGAGCGCTGCAAACGACCAGCGTCGCGATTCTTAATGGAGTTCATGATCGAACTTGACGAAAAGTGCAATTATTTTGAGAGGTACGTATATATTTATTTATTAAAAATAAACAGTACGCCCTGCATTGATAGTATTGCGATAAAGTGAGGAATAGAGAGAGGTTGGAATATGACATGCAATGTGACATTTAAATATTTGGCAGTCATTTAAATCATTTTAGGTCGCAAAAAATAACGTTGTATTGATTTTTGGAGAAAGTCTTCTGATACTCGTCCAGGCGGGTCATTTAGTAAAGCAAATTAATTCTTATTTTATAAAAATTTCAGGTTTGGTGTTGAGTGCTGCTGCGAAATAATGTTCCTGGGAACCTTACCTCAACATAGACAGAAAGGTCTTGCAACATTGCTTGTCAAAACATCTGTGGAACTCGCGAAGAAATTCAAGGATGGTCCCATCGCCCCACTAACTATTGCAGACCTAGGGCCAACATACGCATTCATGAAGGCAAGGAAACCAGTCACGAAGGCACCACAGTTATGTACCGCGTTGTGGTCAGCAGTGGGCTCGAAGAAAGTTGGTGAAAATTTGGGTTTTAGCGTACTTATAACTTTTTCTTTTGCGGATTTCATTTACGATGGAATACGTTGTTCTGATAGAATAGGCGCTGTTACCACTTGTGAAGGGGCTGCATTGAAGATTTGAAATAATATATATTTTTTTAAACGGAAGATGTATAATATTTTATTGTCCCCTCTTGTTTATTTTATTAGTTAATTCATGGGGATGGTGTGTGCAATAAAATTTTCGATAAGTACCTACGTGATTTTTCTTTCAAATTTTTATTCCTATAATCATGATGGAGGCATCATGATTATAGGAATAAAAATTTTGCAAATTCGCCAATCAGCGGCATATTGCAAAGAGGGTTTTCAAGAATATTTACGCCACCTGTTGGCGCCACTTTAGCAAGAGGTCCTGCACTTTGTGAACGTAACTTGTAAAGTCAACAAGACGTTGAAGTGGACGTCAATTCAACGATCGTCGGAAAATATAAGCGCTTTTACAGGTGCCTGGACCTGATGTATCATTGCTTCTACCTAGAGTACACCATTTCAGAAAACCCTCCTATCCCTGCTTTTTTATGTAGAATAGGATAGCAGAAAGGGAAAAATATCCTTGTTCTTTTCAGTGGTATAAACCCGACTACATATTATATAAATGGAATGCTAGTAAAACTAGGGATATTTACTTATAATACTATATTAGCAGTTATTACCTCATAAATGCGGTATAAAGTTTATGGTCAACATTAAATTACTTACGTTAAGTACTGATACTCCGCACTTCGCAATGTTTTGGGACGTGCGAGTCCACTTTTGACACATATGTTTTTAATTAATTTGTGGTACTTATAAAAATATGCAGTGGCTTAATACAGATGACAGTAAGTTGTAGCGCCATGAATTTATGTGGTTTTGTGTTTATTTGTATCAAATAAATAAAATTGTATTCAGATACTTAATGAAAATAAAGTAAATATTGAACTGGTTTTATTTAGATGATATATTAAATTTATTATTAATGCATAAATAAAATTAAGTTATTTTAAGCCCTAAAAGTAAGTTGTTTAATTTACCAACAGTTTTATTACTGTTTCATTCGCCTTTACGCTGTCATACATAACGGACGAGTGTCAACACCGTAGTAATTTGTGAGCCAACTACCCCCTACCTTAACAACAAATGTGATATCTGCAAAGGGATAACCACCAGGTCACCCGGACTGGAATGCAGGTCTTGTGACAAGACTGTGCATGCAAGTAAAGCTTGCTCTGGTCTAAATGCAAAACAACTGTCTGCACTTCGTAATGCGGACAGCCTGGACTGGATATGTGAGGAATTTAATCACAACTCACCCAACAGAAAATCATCTTTCTTTATCCCGGACGAAGAAGACGAAGAAGAGGAAGTCGAAGTCGCCACCTCGATCAGAAACCCGGGTAATTGTAACATTGATAGTGATAAGTTCCTAAAGGATATTACAGCCGAGCTGAAAAAGGTCCTAAAAAGGAAGTGCAACCTATAGAATTGTCAGTAACCCTCTGTAGGAAAAAACTAGACGACTTAACGAAAACCGTATAAGCTCAAAATAAGCATATTCAGGACCTGGAGAAGAAATATACCCACCTCAACAATGAAAAAACTCACCTTGAGCTCGAAATGAGCTCACTGAGGCAATATCTACGTACCATAGAACAACAATGTCTGGATAATATGGTAGAGGTGATAGGAATCCCGAAAGCCAAAGAGGAAGACCTTGATGCGATATCGGTCAAGCTGGCTGGGACCCTCAACGTGGAATAATCTCAAATTGTTCATGTGAAACGACTGGACGGACGAAATGAACGCGAAGGAAACATCCAGGTGGGGCTGAAGCAAGCACAGCAGGCACGCTCTTGGGTACAGTCTGCCAGAAAGGATAACATATTGCTCGAAGATCTCGTATCGAAACCTCCTGTGAGTTGGCCAAGTCGAAAGTGATCCTGCGTCACGCTCTGACAAAAGCTAACAAATCTTTACTGTGGCTAGCCCAACAAAAATTGCGACCAGCATTTGAATATGTATGGTTCCAGGATGGAAAGGTGCTGTTACGTAAAGAAGATAAAGATAAGCCCACAGTTTTGAGGAGCGAAAAGGACGTCAAAAAGCTTTCTACTACAATCGCGCAGGCAGGACGGCAGAATATCCCTTGGTAATAGTTTTGTATCAGTTATCCCGGCCCTCTCCCCAGACCACCAAGAGTTATTCGACTGTGCAGACATTAATGATTTTAGTATGGTTATACCTTCTAACTATAAAAATTGTCTAAATATTGTTCACATAAATATTAGATCCATAGTTAAAAACTTTTGTTATGTAGCACAAATAATTAGTTCATCCATCTTAACTATAGATTTTTTAATCCTAACTGAAGCTAATATTAACGAAACCACTGTTCAAATGTACAATATACTCGTAAATGGCTTTAAAATGCACAGTAAACTACTTAAAAACAGAAAAGGCGGTGGAATAATAATGTATGTAAGAGACTGCCACGCATTTACAATAAAAAATCATCCTGTATTGCAATCTATAGACCACCAAGCGAAAGTAAACATCTGTTTGTAAGGAAATAAGTAGTATCTTAACAAACTCTTGTATTCAATCAAATGTCACTTATATGCTAGGAGACGTTAACATAGACTTTAAAACATACGATAACATTCGAGAATACTACGTTAGTAGCATGTCCGAGTGTGGTCTAACGAGCGCGATATCTTGAAACAAGAATTGAAAAACGCGACAATAACACTACACGTAGCTGTATCGATCACATTTTTTCTAGAACGCCCTCGTTAGATCTGTACTCAGCCGCACTCAGAACTGTATTTATTTATTTATTTCAATTACTCCTTCACTAACAGTGTGACCCAACACTTGCAAAGAGTCAATGCTAACGTAATTACATTTACAACAGACAAACAACACACAAATAATTTAAGACTCGCTTAATCATAACATTAAAACAACACAAAATTTAAACTATTACATCAATATCAACCAAATTAATCAAATTACATGTCAAACATTTGTTTGACATGTAATTTGATTAATTTGACTTTAATATTAATGTAATTTGTAATTTGATTAATTTAACAATACAATTCTATAATAACAATGCAATAATACTAATTCAACAATAACAATTAAATAATCTAAAAACAGCAATGATTTAATAAAAATACAAAAAAAATAACCCAACCATTTAGCAAATTGACAGCAACAATTCTATAATTTCCAGTCTACTTTATTTACTCGCATCACAATCAGCCGCAGTCCCAATGCCCAAGTAAATCTTCAGATCGTCAGCAAACATAAGACACTTCGCCGTCTCAATGACCTCCGGCAAGTCATTGACCATGACCAGGAATTGGGCTGGACCAAAAGTGCTTTCTTGACTCATTCCAGACTGAGTTACATAAGTTTCCGACCGATAATCAGCAAGCTGAACGTACTGCCTACGATTACGGAAATAACTACAGAATAATTTGAAGAGTTTCGGCGTAAATCCTATGGCTGAAAACTTATGCAATAGCACGTCATTATGAACGCGTTCAAAAGCCTTTTTGAAATCGAAGTAAGCTGCATCAACTTGCTTCCTGCCGTCCATCTTCGACACAGCATAATCTACAAAATTAACCAGGTTGGTTGCAGTTGTCCTACCGGCTCTGAAGCCATGCTGACACTCGCTCAGTAGCGGTCAAATCTGTCTGGTTATGTGCCGGTTCAAGATAGACTCGAAAAACTTGCCGAAGGCCGACGGGACAGCTATAGGCCTGTAGTTCGAGACGTCCGACCTTGAGCCATCCTTATGTATGGGAGTCACACGAGAAAGTTTCCAACGCGAAGGATAAGTAGCACTTTCAATAGCGAGATTAAAATAAATAATAAAGGTACCATAAACACCCTTATACAGTCCTTCACGATGAACGGAGGAATACCATCAGGCCCGGTAGATGACTGAGGTTTCAAGCGCTTGACAGCTAGCAGCAAATCATTACTACTTATGCTGTCCAGTGCGATGCGGGATGACGATACAATGGACTCCTCCAGGTAGAAATACCGACTTAAAATAGCTTGCGAAAGCATTTACGGCGTCTAATTCAGTTACCACTTTGCCCTCATATTCGTACTCATGACAATTTTGTCTGGGTGACCGCTGATTTCTAACAAAAGACCAAAAACTCTTCGGGTCCCTTCTTATATCCATCTCTGCTCGTTTGATGTAACTATCATAAGCAAGCTTTACCAATGTTTTCACATGTTGCCTATAATATTTAAACATGCATTTGTAGTACTTATTAGTAACTACTTCCTTAGATTGTGTTCAGATAGGTGTACTTCATCTGTATATTTTTACTTATTTCAGGAGTGTACCATGTTGGATATTGGCACCTCGAGCCAAGATTCCTTTATTTTTTACAGGAACATGATAACGCAAGCAATCGTCTACTATTTGATAAAATATATCCACGGCTCTGTCAACCTCACTAGTTGCTAAAACCTCATCCCACATTACCCCTGCAATAGTCTGATACAGCTGCTCGAAATCAGCCTTCCTAAAGTTCCACTGCGGCGGTGAGTCATGCAACGCGGGAGGCGGCGACAAGCACGGCGAAGGCGCATGCGCCGCCGGCCGCGGCACACTGAGCGTCACCCCGAGCGCAGGGTCTTCCGGCACCAGCGGCTCGGATCCCCTCTGATATGCACATACTCACTACCCAGACTGCTCAGAACCAGATCAAGCATGTTTCCGTCTTTATTTTTAATTGTGTTATATTGCGTCAGTTTACAAAAAGCAACTAAATTATTAAACTCTGTTCTAACATGTTGATTGCATGAATTCAAATTAAAATCGCCTAATATTACTATATCAGTATTGGTATATTTTCGAACAAGATTTTCTATTACTATAAATGTGTTAAGATATTTATCTATGTTAGAACTGGGGGGAATGTAGACAACACAAACCAATTTTTTTTTTTTTACATATCTGATGCTATCACTATTTCAATATCGCCGGTGTAACCGTCAATGTCAACAATCTGTTTACAGTGTATTGACTCCGCACTGCTAACAACACTCCACCCCAACCAGTATCATTGACACGGTCCCTTCTTATGACACTGTAACCATCGGGAAATATTTCCGCGTCATGCACACTGCTCATCAGAAACGTTTCAGTTAGCGCAAATATATCAGCTGCTTCGTTCAATATCGCTAGCTTGCATGCATCTAACTTTGAACGCAATCCTCTAACGTTCTGGTAGAAAATATGATATTGTTTAGGTTTCCGGGTTTTTGTGGGTTTGTTTTCGAAACCCACTACGCCAAGGCTTTATATGGACACCCTCCGCCCAGTTCTCCGGGGCCATATATATATTGTGCTTGGTAGGCACGGTCAACTAAAAAGAAGCGTAGTCACCGCGAGGCTTTAACGCCTCCACCGAACAGAAATCTACGTTGCATATGGTGTTCAAATGTGCGGTCACTTAGTTCTACCGTAGTTCCGACTTTAATATAGTACAAATGCAGGTACGACTTGCGCTCGGCAGCTAGCAACGTCGATGACTCAGCCACGGCCGTACCTCGGATTACGTTCTCGAACGAACGTCGATTACCTCTCACCTCCATCCACTCGATCGCATTTTGTTCCGCAGTGTCGTCCCTTACCGGCGGCGCCGGCGCACTGGTAGAAGTGCTTTCGATACTAGTGTGTTGCGGCGTCGACGGCGCACTCGGAGTAGGGGTCACCGCTAATGACGTCGCCTCGTGACCAGTGGTAGTGGGAGCGGGCTTGACAGCCCGTTTCCGAGCGTTCGTAGTATTCGCAGCGATGGCCGATGCGGCCCGAATGTGGGCTTCCCGTATTGGTCGCGGTGGCATCTCCAATACCGAAGTTGATATTTTGTTTGGTTAGCACTGAGTTGTTCACAAGTTTTTTTATAAGTTGATTTTGTTCAATTATAAGCTTTTCCATAGAATTTACTTTACTTTGTAAGGAAAGCACAGTTTTAGCCAAGTCGCGAATGGTTATTTCGGCACTTTTATCCGCCATTTCTATTTATAATGACAAATACTCGGAAGCTACAACTTACACGCGCAAGAGCGAGATGAATTTGTGTATTGGCGGACCACCGCATAATAATACTGTCGTGCGTGGGACTTGACCCAGTACAGGTTGATACAAAATCGACACAACAGATTGATAACAATTAACATTAAATCATTAATTCATAATATAAATTGGAGTGAAATATGTAATACAGAATTTCCAATCGCAATTTACAACTGCATCAAGAATAAATTTCATAAATGTTACGAGGAATCAAAATATTTCAGAAAAATTAATTAAAACAGTAAAAGAAACAAACAGCCCTGGATAAATAATAAAATCGATAATATGTGTAAAAGAAAGGATCAGGTATTCATAAAATGGAAAAACGATTCAACTAATAAAATACTGCGATTAGAATATAATAAAATAAGAAACATGACCCATAAAACAATTGAAAAATGTAGAAATAACTATTATATGAAACAAATAAATAATAATAAAATAAACCCTAGAAAACTATGGCAAATACTAAATAACTTATCTGGTCGCAACAAAAATTCGGTTGACGAAACCATCTTAAGAGCTTTCAAAAAGAATAACAAAAATATAAAATCTATTGCTGACAACTTTGCTAAGGAATTTAGAAATGGTGTTGTAAAGATTTTGTCAAAATGTAACAAGCGTCTTTTGAACGAATCGGAATATGTATTTCCTAATAACACATCAATGCACTTAAAGAAAGCTGTAATATAAAAGTGTAAGTGTAAATAAAGGTGTAAATTAATTAATTAAAAACCTTAATATTAATAAAGCGCCTGGGGTAGATATCATTAGAAGTGTTGACATAAAATCCATCTGCGACAAGATGACAGGTGTCATTGTCAAACTAATTAATACTAGTATTAAACAAAGAAAATATCCGAAAGAACTTAAAACGGGAATACATAAAAAAGGTAGTTTTGCTGATTATGCAAACTACAGACCGATCACTATTCTAACAGTTATTGATAAAATAATAGAAAAATATGTCTGTAACCAGATACAAGACTTTTATGTAAAAAATGAAGTGTTGTCCAGCACACAATACGGTTTTCAACCTAATAAATCTACTTCACAGCAGTTGTCAACATTCACGGACAAAATCAACGAAGCTCTTAATGATGATAAAAACCATGTAATCTTGCTATTTATTGGCTTCAGCAAGGCGTTCGACACGGTTAAACATGACAAGTTGCTGACTAAACTAGATAATTGTGGGGTTCGAGGACCAATCCTTAAATGGTGCAAAGAATACCTTCATAATCGAAAGTATAACGTTATGATAAGTAATGAATGCAGTGACACCATTAAAGTCACGGAAGGAACGGCCCAAGGTTCAGTGCTTGGACCTTGGGCCGACTACACTATCTGACATATGTCAACGACATGTAACATGTGGTTAACCACTATTCAGTATATCAATATGCAGATGACACATGCCTGTTAGCTGCCCATAAAGACGTTGATGTAGCTGCTCATTGGCTGCAAGACGACTTTTCTTGAGTTTCCAAATGGGCGCACGATGCTGGACGGGTTCTTAACGCAAACAAGACTAAAATCATCCATGTCCATTCTAGTCATCTAAAACAAAACACCTCTTTTAAGGTAATCGCACATAATCACAGTTCTCTTCACTCTGTTTCTTCAAATACATGACATTGTGAGGCAATCGATAAAGTCACACAACATACGTACCTTGGTTTAATCGTAGACAATCGTTTCAACTGGGCTTTTCACATTGACTCAGTCTGTGATAAGTTGCGGGCCATTTTGGCAAAATTCTATTTTTTAAAACCTAAAGTTCCGTTAAAAATTCTACGTAACATGTACATGGCTTTAGCGGAGTCAATTATATCATACGGAATTACGAGCTACGGGCGAACATTCCAATCTTATACTGAAATAATAAGCAAATTACAAGTCAGACTTCTAAAACTAATAGTACCTACAAAAATAAAATATCAATACAAAGAAAATGTAACGGAACTATTCAAATATTGATAAATTTTGCCATTCCAATACCCATATCGCATAAAGTAATCACCAGGAGTTTGACCAACAATCAATTAATTGTACCTCAGGCTAAAAACTATTATGGTGGACAAACGATAACATTCTTGATTCCCACTTTAATAAATGAAATAACACTAAACATAAAAAATGAAATAAATTGTAAAAACTACAAACAAAAAATAAATAATTGTTTCCCTAATTGTAACTTCTTCGGTGTTCCAGGTATTTAAGGAGAATTTCTTCCAAGATAAAGCCGTGTGTAATGGTACAGAAGTCAACAAGAATCCCTTAGCAGCAGAAGAGTAGTTGGAACTATGCGCAGACGCAGCATGATAGCTTGTCATTAGTTGCAGTCTCCGTTGAGAGTGGAGAAGTCATGTCAGTTGTGTTCAATAAATTGCAGGTTAGTTTATTTTTTTATATTTATAGAGCAATGCATAAAACAACGAGTAGATTTTGATTTTTTATAATGTGCTATAAACTAAGAACAATCGTGTAATGTGGTAGGGCACAAAATATATTATATTAATAATAAACATCACAGTGTAAAACATAATCATTTTAATATAATATCTTCAAAACAGTCTTGATTAAGACAATAATATTTACTTTTTTTGACAAGATAGCTGTGGCAAATCAATAAAAATTTATGACAAAGTAAGATAATGCAAACACACATTGAAAATAAAAACTTTTATAAATAAAAATATCAAATCTGCTATCGCTATCATTTATATGATGAAGCAACATTTTTATCTAATCTTAATTTATCTATACCAATAATCTTGAAACGCAAAGCTGTCAATGATTTAGATCATCTTCATGTTGTTATATTATGTGTCATTTTCAGGAAGTACCTTCAGATTCATCGGAGTAGACATTTTTCGAAATATTTTTCGAAATATTTTCCGAAGAGCGCTGCAAACAACTATCATCCCGTGCCCTAGTAGATTTGATGGTAGAGTTTGACACAGTGTGATTAAGCCAAGAGGTAAGAAATCATCATTCAAAATATGGAAGGAAAACGTTTTCTTGTTGTATGGGTTTTCTTCAATTAATAGCACACTTCCTTGTTCAGCTATTCACAAGTTTCACACAGTATTTCAATATCAAACTTAATTGTACTTACTATAAAATTCTAATTCGTTTACCTAGATATGATGTCAATTGCTGGTGCGAATTGATGTTCCTCGGGATCCACCGGCAACATAGACGTAAAGGACTCGCCAAATTGTTATGCAAAACTTCAATAGATGCAGTAAAAATGTTGAAGGATGGTCCAATGACTGTACAAGATCTAGGATCAAAATACGGATTTATGAAGCCTAGGAAAACTACTACACAAGTACCACATCTATGTACAAGTTTGGTTCTGAGAAAATTGGGTATGATTTAGGTTTCACTGTTCTAGTAACTGTCTCCTTAAAATATTGTATTTTCGACGGGAAACCTTATTCAGAGAGAGGTGTTGAAACCTTTTGCGAGTGCGTTGCAAAGAAAATTGATTAAAATAGACAATAAAAATTTTGGATGGAAGAAGAAACCCACGCGAAGTATGAAAATATAAATTTTAATAATGGAATAGAAAGGTGAACATTTTCAATTTGGAGTTCTAAAATTTCAATGAACAGAAACATGATTTTGTAAATAATTTTGGCTTATATTAGAATAAAAGCAATGTAACCTTAAATAACATGTAATGATCTTATTTAATCCATTGCCTAACAAGTAACCAGTTACGGCGATTTACCAGAATACAAAAGTATGAAAAACATAGTTCAACAGACCTTTGTCTGAAATGGAGTTCAGCTTCACCTCAAAGTAATATTATCATGAATACTATGAACAGCCATAACTTAATTTTCTGTCTCTAAATATCTTCGACAACTTTTGCAACGTTCAGTGAACTATAGACGGTTAACAAATGAAAATCATTAAGGGCAGTCTGTTCGTCGTTAACATCGGGCCAGTCTTACTTCGGTCAGATAGCTCGACAACCCGACATCTCTAATTGCATCGTCCAACTTCGCCGAAATTGGTTCTAGTTAATTGATTTGGATTAGACATTGAATTTGTCGCTTCGTCGCTTCGTGTCGCGCAGCGATTAATCTATTAGTGCGCTATTGTCATCAAGTTGATAGTCATTTGCATATTGAAGTGTTATAATAATGGATAATGAAGTGGAAGTATGACATAATAAAGTGTTTTCTTGGGACAAACCGAAATTTCGTCTGTTTGATATTAATGATGCAAGATTACGGTTTTGCTGATAAAATATGAACTATAAATTTTTTTACAGAAGAAATGATCATTTGTTTACTGTATACATACATACCTACGCTTACTCCTTTTTCCCATGGCAGAAACCACAAATGCCATCGATCCTTACATATTCCTTTTGCTTCACCTACGTTCACACATAAACCACATATGAAAAGTCTTAGAAAATTACGCTGTCACCGAGTGTCACTGGCTTTTATCAAAAAAAAATGTTCGCAGCTTGTGTGGTATATGGGAGCAAAGCCGCTAAAAAACGTTCATAAATTAAGAAGGCACTCCTTCACACTCAAGCCTATTTTATAAAAAAATGTTAATTTTAAAAACCCGACTGCTTAATATGCGAACTAAAAAGATGTAAACAAGTAGAAAATCATGCTGTGCAATCAGAGGATACATATTTAGAGCAGAGCAGGCTGACCACCTGATCCTCCGACTGCACAGCATGATTGTCTACTTGTTTACATCTTTTTAGTTCGCTTATTAAGCAGACGGGTTTTTGATTTTTAAATTAACTTTTTTTATTTACAACTTTTTAGTAACATTTTTTTTTCGATTCACATTTAAACATATAAGTGGTATATATTTTTGTAATCACCTCTTAAAATCCTTCATTTTAATACCCCACTCGATGGGTATCGAAGAAAAAAAATTTGGTGCCCCCCAATATGGCGCACAAAATCCGCCATTTTTGTTTTTTTTTCTAACGTCACATATCTAAGAACACTTGGGTGGCCAAGCCCTATCTAACGATGTATTAATTATAATAATCCGTCTAGCGGTTTGCAAGATAAGAGGTAATAAAGAATATTACATACATACAAACATAGATACTTACATACAAGATACACGCGAAAAACATAACCCTTTCCTTGCAGCCGGATAAAAAACCTATAAGTTATCATATACTATAGTAGGTAGGTATACTCGTATGAGAGCAGTGGTGGCCCTAACGGCCGCATCTTACAAATTGTATGTCGGTTCGAACCCAGGCAGGCGCTTTAATATTTATTTACATACTGTTCCGACACAAATAAATACTGTTCCCTCCAAAGAATATTTTATCTTAGTCACGAACGAAGACGAAGGCAAACTACATGGTCGGTTGAAGACGCTATTAATATTTAAACGGACAGAGCTTATTTCGTTCGTCAACGAGTTAGAAAATTAGAAAAAGGCAAGTATTCACTACTTTTATCACACGTTTGTCACAAGTTACGTTTGCCCGTAATTCTGGCAACACATACTTGCTCTGTTTGATATGGTAGTATTTGTTTAGATCCAAATATACCTTATCTATTATTGTTTCCGTATCCCTTGAGCGTAGGCTCATTTTTCTTTTGTATTAGACAGTTGGCATATTTACCATTTTGAAGGGTTTTGGTAGTACAAATAAAGTAAGGTGGTAATGTTACGAACGTGAAATTCTGACGAAAACTACTTAATAGATTTTGATAAAACTTTATTGTAACATAGATTATTAATACATCAAAACAACATGTGACATCATCATTTCAGCCGAAAGACGTCCACTGCTGGACATAAGCTTCCTCCAGGCGTCACTACGTTGACCAATTCCGTGCGTCTTGCATTCAGCACCATCCCACTACCTTAACCAGGTCATCAGTCCATATAGTGGGAGGCCTTCCAACGCGTCGTCTTACGGTTCTCTGTCGCCATTCCAGAACTTTTCGGCCCCATCCGCTATCCGTTCTGACTGCGTCAGACATCCGTGCTCTGCCCACTGCCATTTTAGTTTCGCAAATCTTCGGGGTATGTCGGTAACTTTGGTTCTCCTGCGGATATTCTAATTTCTGATGCGAACACGCAAGGAAACGCCGAGCATAGCCCTCTCCATTGCTCTTTGGATAACTTTAAGCTTTCTGATAAGACCCATTGTGTATTGTAATCACTGGCGCTCACACAATCTTTGGTTATAGACTTTTGTCTTGAGATACTGCGGTAAATTGGACGAGAAGATACCGCGCAACTTTCCGAACTCCGTCCAGCTCTCTCTTTCTCGAAGTTAGACCTACCCAACTGGACCGTTTGTACCAGGTAGATGTAATCGTCTACAGCTTCGAGTTTAGAGTTTCTGATCTTGATAGGAGAGGGTGTTACATGGGCATTCACCATGACCTTGGTTTTGTCTATGTTAATTTTAAAACCCACTCTTTCTGTAGCTTTCGAACTCTTTAACTCTCAGGAACTCGTGGCTAAATGATAACAGCCAAACGGGTCGATCATCAAGGTTAAGCAACGCTTGACGAGGTCGGGCCATGGATGGGTGACCATTTTCAACATACTGAGTTTCCTCCGTGCCTCGGAAAGCACATTAAGCCATTGGTCCCGGCTGTCATTTGAAAATCTTTGACAGTCGTTACGAGTAGTCAGAAGCTTGAGATCTGACACCAGTCTAGCCAAGGGGTATCGTGTTACCCAGTTACTGGGTTGTGGAGGTCAGATGGGCAGTCGCTCCATGTAAAACTCTGGTAGTCCACTGAATCCGGTTAGACTGGAAACCGACCCCAACATAGTTGGGAAAAGGCTAGGCAGATGACTCTTTCGGAAACTCTACTGAGGTCAACGAGCATTGTACTAAGGCTCTCCATGGTCTCAGTTATGACCACTCTATCATCGGCAAACCGAAGGTGAGTTATGTACTCGCCATTAACGTTGATGCCTAGTTTCCTCCAGTCCAGAGCCTTAAAGAAATCCTCCAGCGCAGCAGTTAACAGTTTCAGAGAAATGAAGTCTCCCTGTCTCACGCCGTGCTGGATAAGGATTGGTTTAGAGGTCTAATCCTGAAGACGGATTTTTGTACAAACACTTCAACACCTCAATGTACCGGTAGTCGATCTGGCACCGGTTTGGAGAGACTGCAGTACAGCCCAAGTCTCTATCGAATTCATATTTTATATTATTTATTTATTTGCTTTCTCGTAGTCCACAACCGCTAAAAAAAGAGGCAGGTTATACTTTTCGGTCTTCTGTATAACCTGCCGCAGCATATGTTTGTGGTCTGGGGTGTTAAAGCCTTTTCGGAATCCGGCTTCTTCGGGAGGTTGGAAATCGTCAAACCTGCGCGCGAATCGATTCGTGATGACTCTTGAAAACAACTTGTAGAGATGGCTAAGAAGTGAGATGGGCCTATAGTTCTACAGTCGGGAATTGTCGCCCTTCTTGAAGAAGAGTACCACCACACCCCTGCACCATGCCTGTGGCGTTTTGCCCTCGAGTATGACGGTATCATACAGCTTCTGAAGGGCCTCAAGGACCGGTTTCCCACCCGCCTTCAGGAGTTCGGCCTTGATTCCGTCGTCACTCGGCGCCTTGTTGTTTTTAAGCTGTTTCAGGGCCATCCTAATCTCATACAGGCTGACGTCCGGGATATCTTCGGTATAGTGTGTGGTGTTCTGATTTACAGATCCACATTTTTTATCTCTATTTACAATACATAACACTATACAAACCATACCTTCATATATTTTGATATTTTATCAACTTTTGTAATTCATTTTTATGTTTTCTTTCTTTTGTTATCATCTGAAAAGCATACTTTTAGTTATATCTGATTGTTTTAATATCTGAATCTTAACTTATATTGATAATTGGTAATTCTTGCAATATTTTTCTACTGTGATATTTTCATCTGACATAACATCTGTCTGTCTATTTTTTTTTTTTTTAAACCATAGACCGTAATATAGGTACCATGGACTAAACCTCCTTTAAGCTAGGTTTACACTAATATAAGGGTAGCGTAGACTGACCCCTTTGTGAACCGTTTTTATTCGTTCTGGTCTTTATATCTTAATTGAAATTTGAATTTGAAAAGTAGATAGAACATAGAACGAAGAAAAACGGGCGTCAATTTTTAGTTTTGGATCTGGACTGAACGCCGAAATACGGTTGAATTCTTAATACTACCAAGTGTACTATTGTATCTGAAGACTCTTTAAAACTATAACTTATACAGCTGTGAATGTTATCAATCTTTGAGTGCAATAAATATATTTTATTGAATGTGAAACTTAAATGTGAGCATTTTTACTGCGTCATTAACCTCGTCGGTCACCGCTTCATCTAAAAGGGGGCGTTTGATCGGCGTATGAAGCCACAGCCCGGCCTCCACACCCCTTGCTGCCTGTGCCTGCACTCCTTGCTGCATGTGCCTGCACCTGTGCTACGGCAGGTAGGTATACCTGCTCGTTAGCCTGACTATTAGTTCAGCTGCCTTCGACCATCTATATGTGTGCCTGCCTATCCGTCCTGCTGTCTACTCTACATCCTGCCTATCCGATTGCCTGCCCTACTCTACAGCCTGCCTATCCGTTTGCCGTCGAGGTACCTGATCACCACCTGCATACCTCGAGCAGAGAAGAGTACCCGTCCGTCCTGCTGCCTGCCTAGCTGTCGAACGCAAGCAACCAACGACGTCTGAAGCCGGTCCCTCAGTTTATATCCTTTTCCTTAATTTTAATTTTTAATTTCTTTTTTATTTTATTAACGTGGCTTACGTTTAGCTCCCTCTGAGCTAAATGTAACGCTCCATTTTTCGCCCAACTCTTTAAAATTGGGCACAACGTTTTTATTTGTAAGCCTAATTTTTTAGAATCCACCCCATCACCCACCTCTACCTATTTTTTTAACGTGGGCTCGATTTCATAATCTCAAAATTCAAAAAACATACTTGCACAAGTATTATTAATAACTAACTTTTGGTTTCTTTTCCCGGCCCTCATCATCTTATTAAATTTTGCTAGCACCTTTTTTTTTAATTCTTCACTATTTATACTTCTCAAAATTCTAAAAACATACTTGCACAAGTATTACTAGTAAGCTAACTTTTGGTTTCTTATTCAGGCCTTCATGTCATCATCATTTTTCCTTTGTCGTTTTTGCTAGCACCTTTTTTTTTTAATTCTTCACTATTTATACTTCTCAAAATTCTAAAAACATACTTGCACAAGTATTACTAGTAAGCTAACTTTTGGTTTCTTATTCAGGCCTTCATGTCATCATCATTTTTCCTTTGTCATTTTTGCTAGCACCTTTTTTTTTTAATTCTTCACTATTTATACCGAACCTACTAGGCAATTTCTTTTTATCCCTCTTTGTTTTTATTTTTCTTTTAGAGCGGTGTGCACAACTCTGAAAGCCTTATGTGCACAGAGCGGTCCCGTAACTCTGTAAAAATAAGCCAAATGCGTGGAGTCTTGTAAATATGTAAAATATTTTCCTCTCAAACTAGTTTCCTCTCAAACTAGTTTCCTCTCAAACTAGTTCACTCTCAAACTAGTTCCATGAAACTAGTTCCCTCTCAAACTAGTTACCTCTCAAACTAGTTACCTCTCAAACTAGTTCCCTCTTAAACTTAGTTCCCTCTTGTAAATATTTCCCTCTCAAGCTAGAATTCCCTCTTCCCTCTTAGACTTAGGTCCCTCTTACCTCTTCCCTCTTGTAAATATTTCCCTCTTAAGTTAGAATTCCCTCTTCCCTCTTAGACTTAGGTCCCTCTTTCCTCTTCCCTCTTAAACTTAGGTCCCTCTTCCCTCTTCCCTCTTCCCTCTTTGACTTATATTTTTAACGGGTTTTCAAACAGGTGCGGGTTACGACACCTAATTAAAAAAAATAAGCCTTCGTAATCTTTATTAATATTTCCTTGTGGAGTATGCGTCATTGAATGTGAACCATATCCCCTAAGTGTGATTGAATGAGAGTGTTTGACGAAAGTATGAAAGATGTTGAGTGATAGAGCAATGATTATATTAAAACATCAAAATTTTCTTCAAGTTGAAAATTTTTCTGGGGTCATCGGGGAAATGTGGTGTTCTGATTTACAGATCCACATTTTTTAACTCTATTTACAATACATAACACTATACAAACCATACCTTCATATATTTTGATATTTTATCAACTTTTGTAATTCATTTTTATGTTTTCTTTCTTTTGTTATCATCTGAAAAGCATACTTTTAGTTATATCTGATTGTTTTAATATCTGAATCTTAACTTATATTGATAATTGGTAATTCTTGCAATATTTTTCTACTGTGACATTTTAATCTGACATGACATCTGTCTGTCTATTTTATTTTTCTTAAAACCATAGACCGTAACATAGGTACCATGGACTAAACCTCCTTTAAGCTAGGTTTACACTAATATAAGGGTAGCGTAGACTGACCCCTTTGTGAACCGTTTTTATTCGTTCTGGTCTTTATTTCTTAATTGAAATTTGAATTTGAAATGTAGATAGAACATAGAACGAAGAAAAACGGGCGTCAATTTTTAGTTTTGAAACGGGACTGAACGCCGAATGTCGAATTATTTACTGAGTAATACGAAGTGGACTTTTAAATCTAAAACTCTCTAAAACCTTAAAATCCAGCTTGTGTATATAATATCCAGTAATAATATCTGAAGTGCACTAAAATATAAATATTGTGAGTGATATACTGTGTATGATTTTACCTACGTATCTGACTACTACCCGTTTCACTCCTGGCTGCCTGCCTTTCTACCTACTGTATGCCTACACAACTGCATACCAAACTGTGTGCCTGAAAGACCGTCGTGGTGTCTGTTCACCTGTCCCTCTCAAGCTTACCACGACTTTTGAAGAGTTCCAGTCCGTCCAGCTGCCTGCCTAACCGATTTGCTACGTACTCTACTGCCTGCCTGCCCGATTACCTGCTTGTCGTCGTGGTGCCCACTCACCCGCTTACCTCGGGCTACCCCGGCTTCTAGCCCGTCCTGCTGCCTGGTTAGCTGCCTAACTCCAGCACCCCACGTCGTGCGAAGCCGGCCCTTCTGATTTTATTCTCAATATCCTTTTATTAATTTTTAGTTTATAATTATTTAATTTTATTAACGTGGCTTACGTTTGGCTCTCTCTGAGCTTAACGTAACTCTACAAGTGTCGGGTCAATCTAGCCCTTGGATCGTTTGCTAGACTCGCAACAGGCTTGCTGATTGATTGTACAACGGCCCATAGAACGTCTCGATCTCCCTTAGAAGCTCCAATTTGGCGGATACGATCATACCGCCAATGTCAATCTTCAGTTTCGTGAGCTGGCTCTGTCCATTAGCTAGATTCCTTGAAAAACACCTTGGAGCCTTTATTTCGCTCAATCACGTCTTTAATACGCTCGGTATTAAAGCAGTGGAGGTCTCTTTTCAAGGATTTAGAGATCTGTCTAGTGAGCTGCCAGAATTAGCACGCCTCGTCTGAAGACTGCAGGATCATCTTACGTCTATCCTTCATAAGCTTGAGAGTAAGATCAGAGAGCTCTGTTTCTATCTGTACGACGGGTCTTGAAAAACTTAGACCCGACCGTATGGACAGCTTCCACGAACCCATCGCTATATTCGTCCACGGAGCTGCCTAGGCACTCGAAACGATTCTGGAGTTCGAGCTAAAAGCTCTCGGGTTGACATGTGACAACTACTGGCTACAATAATTGAATTGGGGAAAGTGCTAATTCAACACTGGTGGAGCTGCGATCGGCAGCTAGCACACAATTAATTTATTCTGTTTTTCTGATTCAGTTCCCAAACCATTTATTTATAGTAATACTGTCTAAGAACTGATTTCTGCACCCAATATGGTAAGCAAAATAAAAGATATACGGTTCTTCGAAATATATTTTAGTCACAACAGAAATATTCCTTACAAAACAATGCAACTGAAAGATATAAAAAATAATAATTAACAATATAATAAAGCGGTAAGACACAATCCCAGGATCTATTCGTTTGTGTTTGTTTGTGTCAGCGTACTGTGCTGAACCACAGAGTTTGGAGACGTATCGCCGGCCACTGTCAAGGGCAGGAATCTCACTTTTACATCAAAATCAAAATATTTTTTTTTTATTTCACATAGGCCTACATGGGCACTTATAAAACGTCGACAAAAGGTGCACGGTTCGGGTTGGTCGTTTCCTATGGAGAAGAACCGGCAAGAAACTCCATGGTTACTCTTTTAATAATGGTTTGTTTTTACAATATTTCCATGTTACAGCATTAGTACTTAGATATGGGGGGACAACGTAGGCCCGACTTATGACAATAAGTCGTAAGAAACTAAAAAAATAAAATAAATAGATTATATAAAAAAAGTTAACACATGCTAACTAGCATCTAGTAGGCCTACAATGTTCACACATTCACAAAACACATCTCTTTGATTCATTATTAAACATACAAATAGTGATAGCTTAAATGCAAAAAAAGTATATTGTAGTTGACTACATGTACTTTTCATTTCTGAGATTCAAAACATGATATCGAAAACTTCGCTCGATCAAAAAAAAACTGAAAAGGCCTCTAAAACGATTTTTTTTTATATTTCTGGCAGATTATGAAAGATTCACTACCTAAAACACATACCTAAAAAAAGTTAACAACCTGTAGAACTTTATTCGCCTATTAGAATTTATAAATAGTTTAATTGTTTTAATAATCAATTTATATATAACACAGCGACCGCCGTACGGCTCTTCAGTCGCCTGCAAGGACTTGACGAGGCAGGACTTATGCCAGTTTTACTCGTGCTCTCGCTAATCTATCGACCGATTTATTATGAGACCACAGTGTAACAGAATCAATAGGTTAGAAAAGTTTTTTAACAGACTACAAAGAAGACCGAAATATTCGTCATGGGTGTATTTTATTTTGTTTTTTTCGGTTATTAGTCAAAATAAAAATAATAATTGCGAATATTAGTTAAAATAAAAATTCAAAATGGCGCCAACCGAAATTTTTGATAAGATTGTCATGGGTGTCACTTTCATGGTTTTTGGGGTCGCTAAATGCTAATATGGGGTTAAAATGAAAATACAAGATGGCGCCGACCAACATTCCTGATACTTTCGTCATGGGTGTCATTTTAATGGTTCTTATTAAAATATAAGATGGAGCTGACTTTAAAACAGACACCCATGAACAAAGCATCAAAAATTTTGGTCGGCGCATTTTTGGACATTTATTTTGACCACAAATTCGCATTTAGCGACCCCAAAAACCATGAAAATGACACCCATGACGAAAGTTTGAAATATTTCGGTCGGTGCCATCTTGGAATTTTATTTTGACCACAAATTCGCATTTAGCGACCCCAAAAACCCTGAAACTGTCACCAATGATGAAAATTTCAGAAATTTCGGTCGGCGCCATCTTGTATTTTCAATTTGACCACAAGTTCGCATTAAGCGACCCTAGAAACTCTAAAAATGACACCCATGACAAATGTTTGAAAAAGTTCGGTCGGCGCCATCTTGGAATTTCGTTTTGACTACAAATTCGCAATTAATGACTCCGAAAACCCCGAAAATGACACCCATGACGAAAGTTTTAGAAATTTCGGACGGCACCATCTTGGAATTTAATTTTGACCATAAATTCGTATTTAGCGACCCCAAAAACCATGTAAATGACACCCATGACGAAAATTACAAAAACTTCGGTTGGCGCCATCTTTTATTTTCATTTTAACTCCATATTAGCATTTATCGACCCCAAAAACCATGAAAGTGACGTGACACCCACGACGAAAGTTTCAGAAATTTTGGTCGGCGCCATTTTGTGTTTTCATTTTGACCCCATATTAGCATTTATCGACCCCAAAAACCATGAAAGTGACACCCATGATGAAAGTTTCAGAAATTTTGGTCGGCGCCATCTTGTATTATCATTTTGAGCCCATATTAGCATTTATCGACCCCAAAAACCATGAAAGTGACACCCATGACGAAAGTTTCAGAAATTTTGGTCGGCGCTATCTTGTATTTTCATTTTTACTCCATATTAGCATTTATTGACCCCAAAAACCATGAAAATGACACCCATGACAATCATATCAAAAATTTCGGTTGGCGCCATTTAGAATTTTTATTTTGACTAATATTCGCAATTTTTTTTTTTTTTTGCTAATGTCCCAATAAAACAAAATAAAATACATCCATGACGAATATTTCGGTCTTCTTTGAAGTCTGTTAAAAACTTCCTAACCTACTGATTCTATTACACTGTGGTCACATAATAAATCGGTCGATAGATTAGCGAGAAGTCCAGCCTCGTCAAGGCCTCGCGGGCGACTGAAGAGCCAGCCGTACGGCGGCCGCTGTGTTATATATAAATTTATTATTAAAACAATTAAACTATTTTATAAATTCTACTCTGAGAATAAAGAGCTACGGGTTGTTAACTATTTTTAGATATGTGTTTTATGTAGTGAATCTTTAATAATCTTCCAGAAAAATAAGAAAATTATCAAAAAAACATCGGTTTATAGGCGTTTTCAGTTTTTTTTTTGATCGAGTGAAGTTTTCGATATCATGTTTTAAATCTCAGAAATGAAAAGTACATGTAGTCAACTACAATATATATTTTTTTTGCATTTAAACTATCACTATTTGTATGTTTAATAATTAATCAAAGAGACGTAAAAGTGAGACTACCTGCCCTTAAAGTAGGCATTGTTATTTAAAGAGTGGACGTTTCTCCTGCAGAAAGAGAACTTATCACTTTTTTTTTTTTTTATTTATTTTTTTTAACATTGCCCCACACTAGGAATTTCTTCCTGTATCGTGGGTGCGTTTACAAACATATAAACTCACTTAAACAAACACCCAGAGCCGGAACAAATATCTGTAGGTCATACAAATATTTGTTCCGTGCGGGAATCGAACCCGCGATACGCAACGCAGCAGTCAATCGCTCAACCACTGCGCCAACCGTGCGCCCAAATTAATTGAACACTGCCACTCATTTGTAACTTTTTTGTGCATTATACAAATACATGTTGTATAAAATGTTTAATAATTGATAGCGCAAAATACTACGTAATGGTTTTAAAGTTCAAGTTTTTATTATGCTCTCGTACGACTGCACCAATAGTATCTACATTTTTTTCTTGTGACTGTTGTTACATCTCTAATATCAAAACGTAAGTTCGTAAACTGTCATATCTCTATCAGCGAACGCATAAAGTCACTAAATATAATGGTTTAAATGAAACTATACTTCCTCGGCGTATTAACATATATAATTATTTAGAACTAAGATTACTTTAATCGAGACAGCCTATGGAATGAATTCCCTGTACAATAATTTTTGCACGCTAGTTGATAACTCACCTGTGGGAAGTTATCCTTTTATTATTGCCTGATAATACGCTCATTCTACTACTGCAACTGATACCCGCACCCGCTATGGTTCACGATACATGCGTAAGAACAGCGAAAAACTTTAATTGCAGATGGTACCCAAGTGGTGACCACATTGACTCAAAAGTTGTCACATTGAAATTTAAGATGGTAGCGTTTGTCTATGGTTGTCTCTTCCTTTTTCATACAGTTTTTATAAGCAAGAACGAATGACCTGATAGTTTCTATTTCGGGGGTATAGTATGGTTTGTGTGATGTCATGTCAGATTTGAAATTAATATCTTGCAGTAGAGATGTCGCTGTTTCTAGACGTTTGCCGTATCGGCGATTCTATGCTCTATTGCTGAAACGGATCCTCTTTCAATTGTTTGCGGAGCGTTCGCAACGTAATGATCAATTACAGCTGGAATTTGCATCGTGATAGTAGTTTTACTTCATATTGTTGACAGTGTAATTCTGGCATTTGTGTGCTACTATTGTTTTATTGATCTGTCGGAGTATATGAGGAGCCGTCACTGTCACTTATGTATTACAAATTAATTTGGTCATCGGATTCTGATTGAATTTTGATGATCTCTTTATTTGCTAGAATACCACTCATTACAATCTGGTGGGAAGACGGCGCCCTTTATTAGTTTGGAGTGAACATCTAAAATAAATATGCACTTGATGCTGTCGAATCACTCTGACGTTCGAATCTCACTATTAGCGCATCAAGCGAATGCGGGGCGCCGCGCGGGTTGGCGGGAGTGGGAGTGAAGTGCACAGTTATTTTTACATTAACGTATGTATCTATATGATTTGGACTTTTTTTATTACTTGGAGGTAGAATAGAATAGTAACTTTATTGTACACCAAAAATGTTATACATCTCTTAATAAAAACTTGATTCTATGGGTACAATGTCGGTCTTTGAAATTATTGTATTTAAGTTTTTTTTGTTATTTTTATGGTATGCGTCGTGCCTGGCGCCAATAAACAATTTTTCTTTCTTTCTTTCTTTTATTTCTTTCTTATCGCTGATAGCGATATTTACCAGACAACCTTCAGGTAGCCTAGACTTCTAAATTTATGTTTCTACTACGTTTCCAATTCTTTTCGTCTGTCCACTGAAGTCCAAAGCCACAAAGAACAATTGGTATTCGAGTGAGACAATAATATCCGTGTTTACTAAAGCACATTAAAGCGATCTCAACGGATCCTCAGATCGGATTCGCTTTGCATAGCACTTGAAATTCAAATGGTGCAGTTCATATTGAGCCTCCCCCTGTC
Organism: Orthosia cruda; assembly: GCA_964057195.1. Classification (NCBI taxonomy): domain Eukaryota; kingdom Metazoa; phylum Arthropoda; class Insecta; order Lepidoptera; family Noctuidae; genus Orthosia; species Orthosia cruda. The sequence goes on along the minus strand of OZ059827.1, from coordinate 42,441,839 downwards.
TAAGTGCTTCCGGTTACCATGGCAACTGTGTCTGCAGAACGCCCTTTACCCATCCCGTATAGAGTTACAATTTGAATTTAAGGTGAGGTGTGAAGAATTGTTTCTGTTACTTTCATTCTAAATGTCGCACCAGGTTTTATTTGTTATGGAAGTAACTTGACATAATTTCCTTTTTTATATATCTATCCATAATTATGTATCTTTAGTTAACTTGCTAATAGATTGTTGTTCGTGTATCTATGTAGCTAATATTATTGACAACCTAATTATTATATGATAAGTGGCCAGAAAGATGAGGAGCTTGTGGCTAAATAATAACAGCCGCACTGGTCGATCATCAAGGTTAAGCAACGTTTGAAGAGGTCAGTCCGCGGATGGGTGACCATTCCAACACACCGAGTTTCCTCCGTGCCTCGGAAAGCACGCTAACCCGTTTGTCCCGGCTGTCATTTGAAGATCTTTGACAGTCGTTACGGGTAGTCAGAAGCTTGAGATCAGACACCAGTCTTGCCAAGGGGTACCGTGTTACTCAGTTACTGGGTTGTGGAGGTCATATAGGCAGTCGATCCGTGTAAAACACTGGTACTCAGATGAATCCGGTAAGACTGGAAGCCGACCCCAATGTAGTTGGGAAAAGGCTAGGCAGTTTGACGACGCTTGACGAGGTGATTGAAGTGGCCAGAGAGATAAGTCGTCTCCAAGGTCCTATTTTCATAAAGACAAGATATCAAGCACAATTCAATTACAAGTAAACTAAGTATGTATGTGTACAGAACATAAACCTAATGTGGGTGAACGTCAAACAAATATATTCAAAATAGGGTAGCAAAATAACACAATTTTACTGAAAAGTTTTTTCAACTAAAAAGATTTATATCTAAAACAAAATTGGATGAAAACCCTAAAATGCAACGCGAAAAACATTTCAGCAAAGTTTAATTTTAACCCATTTCCGGCCCCGAGAACGGCAAAAAATTCCAACTGCTTTTATTCCATTAAAAGCTTCTAAAACTACTCTGTGACTGGTTTAAATTATTATCTCTGTTTCCCAAAAGGGACAGGTTAACACTGGATAAAAAGTTTGACCTGATGTGTTTGAAGAGCAAACTTGTAAATTAAAACCAAACACATTTATTTTAAAAGTTTTAATTTTAAAGAAATTCTTTTTAGATGTTTTAGTTGAAAATATAATTTTGTATTAAATTTTACAACCTTAGAATTTAAAAGTGACCTAATTAAAAAAATCAGTAGGTAATATCTAATTAAGCTATAAACTAAAAAAGCCTACTCTAAAACCATGTGGTGAAAAAGAGCCCGACTTTTGAGTGAGAAAGGGGCAGCCTATACATCTGTTACTTTAGTACAGAAAGTACAGTCAACACTACAATTTTTTGTTTCTTTTCCACAAAATACATTTTTTGAGTTAGGTCACTTTCATTCCGAGAGTGCTAATTTTCTAGATAAGGCATTTTTTTAAAATTTTTGTTGTTCTCTAAAAATAAATACTATGTATGACACATATTTTTTTTAAGCTTGGTAAGAAAACGAGGGTCTGCGTAAAATATAGGTTCCAATCTTTCAATGTGGTGCAAGTGAGCCTGTAAATTGTGGTTTCGACTACTGCACCGCCTTATCATCATATAACAATCTTGAATCCCTTCGATGTAGGGTCTTGAATATCCCCTAATACGCAGTTGAGGGTTGGATTAAGGTTGATACAATGCTATAGAGAAATAGTATCTATAGTTTGTTATGGGGAAGAACCTATTGCCTTAAACCGAGCATGAATCCAAACTCCAAGTGTTACTTAATTAATTTGAGGTTTAAAATTCAATAATTATTTTTCCGACCTGAATATCGAAACAATACTGACAACAATTGGGCACAAATCTAGACTACGGACTCCAGCTGTTAAGTTTTCAGATGGAAAATTCCAATAACACTTTGCGACCTGAGACCCGAACTTAGGACCCCATATTCGGCAATAGCGAACCTCAAACAATAAATACAAGAACAGCCCATGTCACCTATTTAGCAATTCCAACGAGCCCTCAAGAGGGTTCCGTTCGTATTCAGTTGGTCGGAACCAACCGAATACGAACGGAACCCTCTCACGTGACCGTATATACGTCACTATAAAACTCGCTAAGGACACAGGACCCGATGAAATTTGCCTGTTACGACTCCCTCGTAAAGTAAATATCACTGATTTCGTCCAAAAATGATGTCCACAACGTAAATGCGTGCTTATTAAACCACTTTATTGGCTTAGTTAGCTTTTACGTCTGAATTTATTTTGTGTATGTTTTTATGGTGGATGGTTATTGGGGTGTACATAAATGTACGGTGCCATGATGAAATGTATTGGGAAAAAGAAGTCATTGGGTTTTTATTGAGCTTAGGATGAGGTCGGTTGATGGGAAAATGAATTGGAAAATATTAACAACCAGCTTCTGCCAGCGGCTTCGCCCGCGTGAATTTCGAAAATTATATATCGATAAATAGCTTCGTTACGAGGAGCTCATGCCAAAATAATAACAGCAGCACGTCTCGATCATCAAGTTTAAGCAACGCTTGCCAAGGTCAGTCAATGGATGGGTGACATCTTTACATAATGAGTTTCTTCCGTGCGCACGTTAAGCCGTTGGTCCCGGCTTTCATTTGAAGATCTTTGACAATCGTTACTGATCACTGTGTTGCCCAATTTCTCACAAGGCATGGGTAACTTTAAAAGTAAATTATTTTATTTCAAGCTCGTTGCCTTGCCTTTATGTTAGTGTTCTACATCTGACTGCGAATATGTACAATCTGCACATCATATCTTATGGAAGTGTATTCTTTGGCAGAATGAACGCAATATTATGTTGGATAATGTACAGGCTGCATCTAGAGTTGTTTACTATACGGACCTTGAAGCTAGAACAAACGTTCAAGTCTTGCTTTACCTGTTATTGGAATCAAATATCTCTCAATGTTAGGACCCATTAATATTAATGATAATTTTTACCCGTGGTACTAGGCAACTGGGCTTATCTTTGTGACTTGTTTATTCTGTCTCCTTCTGGATATGAAGGGAAGTGGAAATTTGTATTTTTTCCTACACGACAGTTAAGTTCATTATCCGGGACTTCCTCGAACTTCATTGCCTCGGCGCTTTTCAGGTGGTCGCCACTGTTGATTCTGGCTTTTAGGAGTTGCAGTGGTTTGGGAATAGTGCGGTGGGTTTGTCCAAAAAAGAAAACTGGTACTCAGCTGAATCCGGTTAGACTGGAAGCCGACCCTGACATAATTGGATAAAGGATAGACAGATTGATTGAAATAGCTTCGTAACCTACCTTTTATATACAAAATAATGAAACTTTGTACACCTCAGGCCAACGACACCAAAAAGGTTTATTCACCAAAGAAAATAAAAACGTTACTATGGTATCCACATCAAAGTAAACGCTTACCTCTTTCATTACCCAGACACTTAATCCTTCTTCTTGTTTCTTAAAACCGCATAAATTTTCCTCGGTAAACAAAAACTATTGCGAAAGAAAGAAATAAATACAATTCTTTCACGCGTCCTCGGGCTGTTTGAATAAAAGGAAGAAAGTTTTTTTCCAATGGGATGTAAATAACGTCCCATCAGACAACACCAAGGGCTTGAAAGCAATCTAGGGATCTACTATTTTTCTTTTGATAACAACACAAAGCAATTGTCGGTCGGTATTGCCATCAGCGAAAAATAGGTGTAGCCGTGTAACCATTCTTGGCTGTATTGAATAGCTTTTTGTTATATGGAATATGCTTAGATACTTTTGCTGGTATTAAGAATGGTTTATGGGAATATGTTTTCATTTACAAAGAAATTATTGTTAGCAGTTTTCTTTTGAGGTATTGTTTGCGGCTGATTTACTGAACATCCAGCCAAAAATACGAATGAAATTAAAACGTCTGTTCAAAAAGGTTAACGCTATTTTATAGGAAAATTAAATGTATTTGGAAGTTGCTTAACCTTTTCATCCCTCGCGTCAGTTCGCGAGCATCTGTAGGTAGGACGTTATTATTTTTCCAATACCCACTTCAATTTTCTGCCAAACAAAACCTAGAAGTTCTAGTACTCCTAAACCAGCACATTTTCAGTTTACAGCCCAACTAAACCAACTGGCACCAATATACCGTCAATATGAAATCACCCCTACCCGGACGGACCAACTAAGCGTTTTAACCCCCGCCCGCTAATGCATGGCCGTCCATTTTTCAAGACAGCCGGTCGATGTGGCCCAAACATCAGTAAATCGCTATAAAGTACCTCGTGGGTAGTTTCGGTGAATATGAAGTTGGCAATTCGGTGAAAACTGTTATTTATGTATTTTAGGGTCAGAAGTAGGATTAGGTATGAGGTATGAAATCAAAATGTGTTTATGTGATTATCGGTTTTATTTGGGTATCGGGTCAGAGGAAAAAATATTTATATTTTTCTTTTATGTATAGGCAGGAGCTTAAATAGGCACTTTCGTACTTGCAGGTACATAAAATTTCTTATATTAATGTTATGATAAATGAGACATTTTTAAGTGACATTCTCGTCACTCCAAAAATCTATCTCAACAGGCAGATATTTATATTTCACCGAAATCCCTACCACAACAATTTTAATGCAATGGTTTTATAGCGTTATAGCGCTGCCAGCTAGCCAATATTATAGCGTTGGTATATTAGGGATCAAGATGGCTCAGTAAAAAACTTCAGTGCTCGTTAGGTTCCACTTACTGAAAGTACCACTTAAGGAGACCCAATTATTTATGATATCAATAAAATATAAAAAAAATATTTCGGAATCTACTTGTGAACATAATGATGAAATAATATTGTGCCATTACAGAACGCTTTCAACTATAAAAATAACAGTATCTACTCGTAAATTAAAGACCAATAATAAGTACATTCAAATTCATAAGTGTTAAAGAATCTTTTACAATATTTTTGTTTCCTGCAAAAATCAAGGCCGGAAATAATAACGAGTATAATGCCGGTGAATTGAAGGATTTTTTTTATTAAATATTATAAAAAGAAAAAGCGGCTTCAACACAACGTTCGTCTTATCCTGACGAGGGTTACTTATTTATATGCAAACGGAGAATTCTCGTTTTATTTAGGTCAAGCCTGAGAAACATACATATAAAATTAATCGTCTAAAATTTAAAACCCTGGCAGCTTCTAATCTTTTTCAAATACTTCCAACTGGTTAATTTCTATTAAAAATAATAAAGGCAATAAAACAAACATCTGCGACGCGAATTTTATGAAAACTAAAAGAACTGGCTTTTAAGTTTTAATATTAATGAAGATGAAGGACACACAAACTTCAAGCTTAGCAATTAACACAGCTGAAAAAATTGCGGAAAATACTTCTAAAACACTCGTAAAATAATTTCCAGCCTTTTTGTAAACCAAATTAAGAAACACAAACACCAAAAATTAGGCTACGGAGACACCAACTACTTAACATAAATAAGACCGTAAGGAAAATAAAAGTTAACATAAGGAACATTGTGGCAGAAGTTGAAGCGACTTATTTTCGAGCAGTCTCATAAATTACGAGCCACTCCTTACCTGAGGAAGCGGAGACACTAATTATTTTCACTTTTTTATTTTAACTTAATTTGCTACAGCGTTCTTGATTATTTCAAAATGGACTTTAGTAAGGTAATTTTGTTATGTAAATGACGCTGTTTAAGAATACTTTGTTATTAAGATAATTATAATAATACCCGTCCTACCTTTGTGTTCAATTCTGAATCTCTAATATTTACTTTTAATTAATATACTGTTACATTTAATAATACCTGTAAAATTTGACTATTTAATTAATAAGCGATTTTGTACACGTCTGTACAATTTATAGAGAAAGCGTGGGTGTAACGTAGTATATTTTTATGTGTCGATATAAGAATTGAGATATAAGATTTTAAGCTGACAATCATTAGAATTAATATTTGTTTAGGGATATTTACCTTGTATATTTAGATTTCAATCAAAAAACAAAACCAAACAAACCAAAACCAAAATCAACCAAAATCTAAATTTACATGGTAAATATCCCGAAACAAATATTAATTCTAAGAATTGAGATACTTTAAAGATCAATTACCTAACTTCAAAATAGATTGTAGTGTATTGAAAGAAAATGGTACCTACCTTATCTCTAAAGGTTATTTAAATAATAAAGAGGATATACAATAGTCAACTACGCTTCTGTTCACGGACACAAAAGCCTGAAAATAATTACACGACGAAGCTCCCACTTGCATACAGCAAACTCCCTAATGGTTAATTCTCCTAAACAATTTAACAGAAATCAGGGCAGTCCCCATCACTCCCCATGCATTCTAACTACCTCCACGTATTTATCACATACAAATCAGCCATAAATCCCTTGAAATGAACAATAGTTCCAATCAACATACGACCGCAAGGCGACCAATTTAATCTTGTCAGTTCATGGGGGCGCTACTTGTAAAGGAGAACGCCAATATATAGTCGGGATTCAGTACATTTCAATGTAGTTCCGTAATTCGCCCTCTGTCCGGATATATATTGGCCACTATCGAGGCATTCAGACTAAGGGATCAACGATCCAGCGATCATATCTCAGGTACACTAATGGCAGCAATTTTGCCATTTCAATCAAATATCTACAATATCTGAGAATTCCAACTGCTGTGCAGTAAAACGTGGAAACTCTAAATTGTTAATTAATAATTTTATGTTGAATTAAGTAAATTAACGTAATAGAAAACCTGATTTTTAAAATATATTTTAATAGGAAATGCGAGATTTGTTTAATTCGTATTGAAAGTTGTGATTCGAGAAACTGTTAACTCTTTATATAGAAAGCGAACGACTTCGATAGAACTTTTCCTTTACGTTTTGTGTCACAATTTCAGAAAGGTTTTAACCTCGTTCTGTAATTAACTTGTAGGAAAAGTAAAATGAAATAATTTATGCTATGTGACTTAGGAGCATAAGTCACATAGCATAAATTATTTCATTTGAGTGGTGTTATCTAAAAATAATATTGTGTCAACTGAATAACCCGATTAAATCAATCCTACACACCGTCCCTTCAAAACATTCCAATGAATAAAACTAATACCCGCATAATTGTATACCGTTCGCATAATTATTTATGCGAAGTCACGCCACATGTCAGATACTCATTTTACTTTTGCGCAACCCTAAGCTGGGTTTTCCTTCCTGATTCAGTGCGTAGGGGATAATCAACCCCTTTTGTCAGGGGTGTGGTACGTGAATAATTCAGAATTCTATTTTAAATAGACAGTGGCTGTTTGTGGATAGCCCCTGAGCTGCTTCGGATTTTGCCGAATATTTTATTTAGGCGTTAATGTGTTGACTTGTTAATGTGTTGATTTATATATATATCTATATGTTTGTAGGTATATCTGTTTTGGTGTGTATGCCATATTTTTATATTTGCGATAGGTATGTTTGAACGTATTTTACGATTAACACGTGTAAATGGGTATTTTTTTGCTTTATATCAAAAGGTGTAGTATTTTCCTTGTTTTTCGTAATAACCCTAAGTATAGACGTAGCTACCATTAGTTGCCAAACAGTGAAATTGGTTGCTATATATGGTGTTGTGGTATGAAAATGGTTGCTATATATGGTGGTTGCTATAATAAATCTAAGGAATGTTTGCAAATGTATCTTTCTCCCCTATTATTTAAAGAAAATAAAGCTTTTAACAATTTGTTTTGATGACATTCACCCCTCGCTTATTAATTAATTCAAACAACTGTTTAAGTTTTTGATACATCTTCATCAATAACGTTTGAGGAGTTTATTAAAATATTTTCTTTATCTCAGTTATTTCCAATGAACCTAAATAGAAGAATAAATGAGCGTCTGAAATCAAAAGTATCTGCAAAGTCATTAATTCACGTTCTTTATAAATATATTTCCTGCAATATTTTTATCGGATTCCTATATAAATAGGCCGATTCCTTTGATTTCTGGCTTCCATTTCAATCTATTGACTCCCCAAAATAAAGGGTGGAATTTTAATCTCGAATTCTTCGCGAACAATCTTTTGGTTTTATTGTGAATTTCAATGAAACTCCTTTTGAGTATTAAACAAGTTTTCATGGTTGTAATCAACATCTTTAAGATGTAATCAAGCAACCACGTGCGATTGTTCGTGTGACTTACAAAGGAATTAATCTTCCTTGTCTGTGTGTTTTTCATAAAAAGAAGATGTAGAGGATTACAATCTTGTTCGCTTATTTATTTTCCGTTTGTAGATTAGAACACTTCCTGAACATTCAGGGTTTGTTTGAAGATCACACAGGGCCCTTTTTCTTTCACTTAAGGAATATTTGTAATCTTCAATCCCCGCGAGGGTCTTTATTAGTTAGCCGTGTTTTATTTAAGGCTTTTTTCAACTCAGTGTTATGTCTTAAAAAAGCATAGGACTGCTTCTTCCTTTGTCAATTCTATAATGCAAATTAAAAAAAAAAACTAATTATATATTTTTATTAAGTCATTCCAGTTCCAAATATACAGGAGTAAGTTACCATTTTGAACAAATTTTTTAATTTTTTTTTGGCTATTCCACGGGAACCCAACGCAATAAAAGAAAATTTGGTACAATTAAATTGCACTAGATGGCGTGATAAGCTTTTAGTTTTTATGAAATATTGAGATTTTCTACAGATGATCATAAAAAATGTATGTTCTTGTTTAATTAACTCTCCAAAGCATAAAATTAAGGAATATGGAGCTCTTAATTCACATTTCAAAGATTATTTGAATGGATCATTTAAAATTGATTCCAATAGATGCGGTTTTAAATTTCTGAGGCAACCACTCGATTTTTAAATTTGTAAACTAATTTATTTTTAAAACATTTTGGTATAGTAAAGCTGTAAAAAAGTGCTATAGAACAAATCGTCACTGTACGGAACGGAACCAAACGCGACCGATGTTCTTAGAAAAATAAACAGTTTAATCAGACGAAAAATGCTAGTTACGTCGGGAAACTTCCTTCGTATGGGATGAGGCATCTATTTGCTAGTATTATATTATCTGTGGCAATACATAATTACGGGGAAAATGATAAAGGGCAAGTAACATTCAATTTAAAACATTTATTAAAAACACCTAAAAATACTTTGCCTTATCATTTTTTAAATGTATTTAAATATATTGTATGCGGTTCGGAAATTCCAACAAATAGTATCCAAGTTTGCGTTTTAAGACTGCTACTACTGCTTTCTTTATGTCCCACAGTAAAAGAGGTTTAAGGCAAGCCAAAGTAAAGAGTGATAAAACTTCTTAAATGTCTTGGAACAGTTCCAATATGTAAAAAATGTAACATCTGCTCGTAACGTCCACTTAGATTTCTTTGCCTTTACGGACTATGTGAGGATAAAAAACCTTCCTGTTATTTGAATGTGTGTAGCGTGTATAGCTACTTCTCTGTACTTATGTCTTCCAAGGCAAAGGTTCTTTATATAAATCTGTTTTATAAATCCGCTGGTTTTCTTCTTGTTTGTTAGTTCTTCATCATCATTATCTTCAGAAATAAAAGTGAGCACACAACGCAACCATGAGGGAGACCACCATCAAGCAATCTACCTAGCCTTTTCTTAACTATGTTGGGGTTGGCTTCCAGTCTAAACAGTTTCAGCTGAGTACCAGTGTTTAACATGGAGCGACTGCCTATCTGACCTCCACAACCCAGTAACTGGGTAACAGCGGTATCCCTTGGCTAGACTGGTGTCAGATCTCAAACTTCTGACTACTCGTAACGACTGTCTAAGATCTTCAAATGACAGCCGGGACCAACGGCTTAACGTGCTTTCAGAGGCATGGAGGGAACTCGGTATGTTGTAATGGTCCCCCATCCATGGACCAACCTCGTCAAGCGTTGCTTAACTTTGAAGATCGACCCGCACGGCTGTTATTATTTATCCACTAGCATATATTTTATCGACCACACTGAAAAGCTACCTTAATATACAGGTGGAACCGCGGGCAACAGTCAGTAATGGAATAAACGCCCTCGACATGTAAATGAGCAGGCCCTTTCCTCCCAACTAGCATAGCAACCAAAAATATGACTAAAACTAATTTGCCGCTACAAACTATGTTCCAATTTTCATACAACGACTTGAAGAAACCGCATACATCGCACATCTCGGGTCTAACCTTATTACCCTTCGCTGTTTTGCGTCAATTTCTCTAACAGTACCCTTGGGGCCCAGAATAGATAAGTACAGAAAACGAACTCCATACAGAGACAAAAACAGACACACGCACACATAGACATGTAAAGATGGAGATCTTTAAGAAATTATAGCAGCTAGTGCGGTTGCACTCGCTGTACCTGAAGCGTATCTATGTGTGCGTGAATTTTCACTCATTGTATTGAGCCAATTTTCTGTAAGTCCCTATTCTGTGTTTCAAGGCATCCACTGGTGCCCTTTGCAGCAATAAGTATATATTTGCATATAACTGCGGCATGTTACTCAAGGAAGTTGTATATATTTGAGTTTTCCCCTGAATTTAGCCCGAAAATTGGGTAAAATTTATTAATTATCGTAGTGTTTCTGTTTGATATATAATAATAAATAGATGAGGGGAATTATGAATTTGAAGAAAATTGTTGGTGACAATAATGAATATTGACGTTAGTATTCTGATTTAAAACACACCCTTTTTACTTTTTCCTCTCAAGGTCCCATATTTTTTGTTTTTTGGCACTTAAGTTGGCACGTGTAATCCGTTTGCATTCAAACTAATCCCAATCCAAGGCCGTTAAAAGGTCAAAGTTTTCTCCTACTGTACTTACCCTTTTCCCTTATAAAGGATGTATTCATAATCACCATTAAACTCTCGACATTATCCTCTCACCCAGTTGCACCCCATAAAATTATGCAAATTCAGAACAGCATTTTCATCAAATGCTTCCACAAAAGGAACACTATTTGGTCTATGAAATAACTATAAAGGGCCGAAAATGTTGGTTCACGCACCGCTACTCTGTCACATACGTTACGGGTAACAACTCCCTGTAAACAGGTTTATGGCCCAACAATTAATGCTGGAATTAACTTAAGTTTAGTTTCAGGTAAATATTTACTTTGCACTGTGTTATGCGCTATTTTCTTAATGTTACGCTTTATGTCTGGAGTTTCGTATTATATTCTGCGAAAGCAGCTATATGAGAGTTGCCAAAAATTGGATCAAATGGCGTGCAATTGAAGTGGCCTATGTTCAGCAGTGGATTGCTGCAAGCTCATGATGGCGATGATGATTGTGTGATAAGTGAGTATTGAGATCTAGAAAAAGTTATATCCTTCAGAGGTCTATATCAGAACAGGGACTTACAGAAAGTTGGCTCAACACAACGAGTGAAAATGTACGCACACATAGACACGCTTAGCGTACAGCGACAGCAAGCGCACTTGCTGCTATAATTTCTTTAAGATCTCCATCTTTGAACGACTATGTGTGCGTGCGCCTGTTTTTGTCTCGGTATGGAGTTGGTTTTCTGTACTTATCTATTCTTGGCCCAAGGGCACTGTTAGAGAAATATATCGCATCAAGGGTGGCCGATAGACAAACCATCGGGAAGTCAGGATGTATTCCCTTAAGTTAAGACATAGTGTGTGGGTTTATTGTTTATTTTAATCAAATAGTCATAACTCACAGTTACAATCTTGTTTACTAATATTATGGATCAACAGTGATTCTAGACTTCAAAGCTCTAAGGTGGAGTACATAACTGTCATATTCTGCTGTCCCCGCCACGCAAGTGGTTAGAAAAAGCACGCCAATGCGTAGTTGTTCTTGATTTGCCGCCAGGGGCGTGCTTGTGATTGGTTTTGATGTCCGTTCTATTGTCTAAACCCGACATATATGTATACCTATCGACGACACGGTTGACGTAGTGGTTGAGCGATTGGCTGTTGCGCTGCGTGTCGTGGGTTCGATTCCCGCACGGAACAAATATTTGTATGGTCTATAGATAGTTGTTCCGGATCTGGGTGTCCTGTGTACGTGAATTTAAATGTTTGTAAACACACCCACGATGCAGGAAGAAATTCCTAGTGAGGGGCAAAGTTATAAAAAAAAGCTCAGCCATTGAGTTTTTTACTATTATTGTCGCTGATATCTCCTCTCTATCTCTGTAATATCGTGTACTTGCTGATCATTTAGAATACGCAATTACATTTATTTGCCACTAGCTGTTGCTCACGGCTTCGCTTGCGTTATTTAATATTTTGACAATCAATTTTATTTTTTTAATTTTCCCACAGGATCAAATGTATGTTTTTTTTTCGAGACAAAAAGTAGCCATCTACCAGTAAAACCCCTTCAAAATCGGTCCAGCCATTTCGGAGGTCACCCGGAACAAGTAAACAGACATACAGACCGACAACAATCTAAAAAAATACGTATTTGTTATTAGTACCGTATATATTTTCACATGCCTTCAATAAAACGTTGTTATTTTTTTATAATAAATCCAGACACTTCAATTTTATTTATTTGTATGTATACATGGTGTTGAGGATTCAACCAATAAAACCAGGTCAACTACTGAGGAAATATTCTTCTATATTTCGATATTCTGTAGACGTGTTGCTTGCGCCGCTGCTCGCAGTAAAAAAAAGGGCTTTTTCAGTCAGTCAGTCATCGTGTGGAAGCGGTGCCGGAACAGCGTTCCCAGCCCGCGGGTGCAGCACCGTGGCTCGCAACTGCGAACCCGTCGCTAGGTTGCCCTCTGGGCATGGCGTGTTGCGAACGCGAATTTCTAAAACTCGCGCCCGCTATGTATGGTATGTTGTATGTGACTGTAGGCGCGCCACGGCGGCGAGCGTTACTGAACGACTCGCCGCTTTTTCACGGCACTCTGGCGGTCTACCCCTGCCGAGTGAGACCCAGGGCGTACCCTGGGAGGCTCAGCAAAGGTGACCTGCATCAGTAGTACCGACTTGGACGAACCTACAGTTTAGTATGAAAGCGACTACTAGCGCCGTAATGTATGTGGGAGCGGCAATGACCTGAGTTACACCGCTCATGTTTACCGATAGCGCGCAGGCGACCGCACGCTATTCGGTGCAAGTGTACTCGCGTATGTCTAGTTATGTTTGTCTGTTTACAGCGCGAAGTGAGTCTATATTAACTTAGAACAAACTTCACGCTGTGGATGCAGTGTGGGGTGGGTAGTGTTACTGTTTGAGTAAGCAGCGTGTAGACTGTTGCTGCTTACTCAGGCGTCAAGTCCGGGAGGTTGATGGGGTTGCACAGTCTGCAGTGATGAGGTCACGTGGGAGACGTTTTTTGTCCGGCGGGCGCGCGTGCCATGGCGCTATATCTTTGATATGTGGCCAGGCAGAAGCGTCGGCCCGCGCGAACATAGACGTCGCTAGGCGTCCCACGAAGGCGTCCAGGCTCTCAATCCCGGTGTCCCGCAGGATGACATCATTCCTCACGTAGCGAGGAGCGTCCATGATGCGGCGCAGCGATAGGTTCTGCTGCGCGCAGAGTTTCTTCTTACTCGACTCGCTCGTGAGGGCGAACCAAGCTGGGGAGGCATAGGTTAGATTGGAACGGATGTAAGTTTTGTACACGCCCAGCTTGGTGCGGGCGGGGAGGCGAGATGAGAGCACTGGATTCAGCAGGTTTCGTGCGACCCTGCACTGGTTCACCACATTGGTGACGTGCAGCCCCATCGTGAGCCGGCGGTCGATCGTCACTCCCAGGTACTTGGCATGGGGTGACCACTCGACGTCGGCTCCTTGTAGCTTCAGGCGTGGTGGCAGGGCTCCTAATCCCGTGGCGAGAGCCTGCGTCTTACTCACGTTCACAGTCAGTCGCCATTTGGACAGCCACTCTGGAATAAGGTCGAGGGCGCGCTGCATCTTACGCGCCGCGTGTTTGGTGTTGAGTGATGTTATGTACGCGGCGTCGTCTGCATACAGCGCGAGCGTCGCCTCTGGCGTCGTGGGGATGTCGTTGGTGAAGCAGGAGTAGGACGCAGGCGATAGACAGCTGCCCTGGGGCACACCCGCCAGTATAGGGCGGGGTGCAGACAGCTCGCCCTCTACCACCACTCTGAAGTTCCTGTTGGTCAGAAAGGATCGAATCACATGTATTACGCGACGGGGCGCGCTAGTCTGAGACATTTTAAATAACAGGCCTTCATGCCACACACGGTCGAAGGCCTTCTCCATGTCGAGGAATACTGCGACCGCGTGTTCTTTTTTGTTAAGTGTAGCCGACAGCTGGTGCAGTACCCTCGACAGCTGGAGCGTCGTAGAGTGTTCCGCTCGAAACCCAAATTGTTCCTCCCGGGGTGTTATGTGGGGTGTGAGTTGTCGCAGCAGGAGGGATTCGAACACCTTGGAGGTGGTGGGCAGAAGAGTGATCGGCCGATAGCTCTCTGGCTTCAGGACATTTTTATTCGCCTTGGGCAGCATGATGACGCGCCCTTCTTTCCACGAGGCCGGGAAGGAGCCCGTGCGCAGGATCCCCGTGAACAGGCGCGCCAGGGCCGCTACCATTCGGTAGGGCAGGTGGCGCAGCACTGCATTTGTAATCCCGTCAGCACCTGGGGCCTTCCTAGGGCTCGTTCTCAAGATGGCGCGTCTGACTGCGCCAGGTGAAAAGTAAATGGGATCTTCTTCGGGAGCTATCGGCGTAGCGAAGTACTCCCCAAGGTGTTTCTCGACTGCCGCGACGTGTGCGTTTTCGGTGGTCGGGTTTGGTTGGAACTGACGCTCCAGGTGTTCTGCGAAGACCTCCGCCCGGTCCTCTGCTATGTATTTTAGCGCCCCGTCGCTGTTTAGTAGTGGACGCACCGGAGCTGGGGTGTTTTTGATCTGGCGGCACAACCGGTGAATGGAGGGCCAGTCGCCCTCCGCGGCGTCTATTCTGTCCTCCCAGCTCGCGGCGCTCAGTGCTCTGAGCTCGGCCTTCACCTTTTCCGCTAGCTTGTTGAGTTGTGTTTTCATGGTTGGGCATCGGAGTTGCTGCCACTGCTTGCGTAGTCGCCGCTTCTCCGTGATTAGGCGTCGGATGCGCGCTGGCAGGGGCGGCTGTAGCACTCTCCCCTGCTGCTGCGTCGTCGTAGCTTCTTTTAGTGCTTGCTGGATGCAAGCAGTGACCTCCTTTGCCAGTTCATCCACATCTTCTGCGGAGGTGATAGGCCGAGTAGGTGTTGTGGATTCGATCCTTTCCGAAAATACGTCCCAGTCAATGGTTCGACGTGGCGCTTGTGGTTTCAGTCTGGTCGGCAGGCCCGATAGTACTACTAGTACTGGGTGGTGATCAGAGTCCAGTTCGTCGTCCAGGACTTGTTGTGTGACCTGGCAGTGTAGCCCTCGGTGAACAATGATGTCGAGCACGTCGGGCATGTGGGTAGGTACATCTGGGTAGTGAGTGGGCGTCTCAGGGCCCTCCACCATGTACCCGAAGGCTTCCGCGTCCGCGAAGAGTCGTCTCCCTTCCTGGTTCGCGTGGTAGGCGTTCCACGCCTGGTGTTTGCAATTTAGGTCGCCGGCGAGGATGGCCGGGTGATCGTCGAAATGTATTAGCGCCCGGATTTCCGACGTGTCTAGCGTGTTTCCGGGCGGTTTGTAGACGGCATAGATCTTCATATCCTCGCCGGCCACGTGCAGCTGCACGCCCAGCGCGTAGAAGGAGTTCAGCTGGGGCGGAGGGAGTTCTTGGTGGACGACTCTTCTCTTTACCATGACTGCCAGGCCACGGTAACGGGCATTTCCTGCCGACCGTTCGTCCTTCCTGTATACGATGTAACCTGGGAACTTGTACCTATCTTCAGGTCCCAGGTGTGTTTCGTTTATGAGCGCCACGTCTATATCTTGCTCCTTTAGTAGATGGCGGAGTTGCACGACCTTCCCTCTGAGGCCGCGAGCATTCCAATGCATCATCCTTAACGGCTTATTTTCCATGGTATAAAGTTAGTAAAGCGGCTAAGCCGTCAAGGATGACCTGCTCCACATCATGTCCTTGCCTGATGGCCTTGATCAGGTCCATCAGCAACTGTATTGCGCAAGCAGTGAAGTCTCTGTTTTGATTTTGAGACGTCCAACTTTTGGCCGCCTCTCGGTTTGTCCAATCTTTTGCCGCCTCCCCGACGCATTTTGTAGTTACAACCTCGGCCGGCAGGGCTTTTTCCAACAATGGTCCCTTACTTATACAATTGTTGCTAACGCCGCGCCCCTCTACAAATTACCTACACCGCGTCGAGCAACTTCACGTCGGTCGAGCGTCGACCAATCATAGCGAAGCAGTTACTCGACCAATCGGCGCAAAGTAGGGCACGGCGCTATTCAATGACAAAACGTTACTGTAACGAGGCCCGTTTGGCTATATCGAATTAATTTTACTTTAAATTAGGGGCCTCGCTACAATAAGTTAACAAAACATATTAGGTATATAATGAGGTTTACATATAAAACAAAAACATATCACTTAACTGTTCCAAACACTTACATAAGTCCATATTAACTATTACTGTCCTAAACACTTTATAAGTCCATAGTCACTATCACTTATGAGTCTATTTACACCATCACAAATCACACGATGGTTTCGCAAGCTGCGTCACCAACAGTCTCCCCCTCGGTGCCTTGCACCTCAGCTTGCAGGGGTGACGATGCTGGCACTATCACGACCAGCCGGGATGCTGTCCGACGCAGTACGCCCGCCGGGGTGCGGACGTCGACGATCCGAGTTCTTCCATCTGGCCCGGGGTAGGTCGCGCTGATCACGCCGCGTGGCCACGAGCAGCGCGGCAGTGTGTGGTCCACCAGCAGGACGAGGTCCCCAACGGTGGGATCCCGATAATGGGGACCCTGGAAGTACCGGGGTGAGAGCGTTGGTAGGTACTCGCGCACCCATCTGGCCCAAAAGTGGTCGGCCAGGCGCTGGGATGTCCTCCACGATGGAGAACCGATGAGCTCAGCGTCGTCGAATGAGCCAAACATGTGAGCTCCGCTGGACCTGCCGATTAGAAAATGGTTAGGGGTCAGTGCTTCTTCTTCGTTGGGGTCGGTGCTCACGGAGAATAGTGGCCGTGAGTTGACCACATTTTCTGCCTCCAGTAGCAGAGTGTGCAGGACCTCCTCCCTCGGTCTCCTTTCGTGGAGTGTCGCTGCCAGTGCGGTCTTGACGGTGCGCACTAGCCGTTCCCACGAGCCACCCATGTGTGGGGCTCCTGGGGGAATGAACCTCCATACTATGCCGATTTCGTTGGTGGCCTCTTGAATGGCCTCTTGGAGTTCGCGACTTGCACCCACGAAGTTGGTTCCATTGTCGCTCATGATGACCTTGGGAGTGCCTCTTCTGGCAATCATTCGTCTTAGGGCCAATATCATGGAGTCGGTCGTTAGGGATGCGGCTAACTCCAGATGCACTGCACGCGTTGTCATGCATGTAAACAATGCGCCCCATCTCTTCTCTACGCGTCGTCCCACGGTGACCAGTAGAGGGCCAAAGTAGTCCACGCCCACACATGTAGAACACGCAGCTCCAAATATCAAGGACGTCATCCTACATTCCTTATCTTGCCACAGGAATCGAAGACTGTCTCTGTCTTCCTCGTTGATTTTCACGCGTAGGAATATTTCTTTTATATCCGCCACCACAGCTACTGCACTTTGACGAAACCGTAGTAATACTCCGAACAATGATTGAAGTATGTCGGGTCCGGCTAGCAACGCGTCGTTAAGTGATCGTCCATTCGACTTAGCCGCGGCGTCGAATACCAATCTCATCTTTTTCTTCTGTGGGTGGACGACTGCGAAGTGTGGCAAGTACCAAGTCCTTGCAGAGGTAGGTTCTTCCTTAGCTTCCTCTGCATACTCGCTGACGATCAAGTTGTTGATCTGCTCTTGGTATTTTTTCTGAAATTCCCCATCTTTCAGGAATCTCTTCTGGATTCCCTTCAAGCGCCGCGCAGCTGTCGTCTTGCTTTCAGGTAGATGCTCGCCTTCTGTCTTCCAGATGAGCCCCGTGCTGAATCTCCCGTCGGTCAACCTCTTCGTGGTGGCGTCCAGGACGTGTAGCGCCCGCTGATCTATGTCGTTCGACGGCTTCTTGGCGGCGATTCCTAACGCCTCAATGTCGAAATGTTCCCTGATCAGCTTTTCCAGGTGATCGTCCTTGGAGCTGGGTTGCGTAACAAGGTGATTCACGACCCTGACTGGAGCGCTGCTGCTTGTCCGCACTCCGTGTAGCACCCATCCCAGCTGCGTTCCTGACGCGACTGGCTTGCAGCGGTGGCCATGCTTGACTTCTTGCGAGACTATGAGATGCCAGTTGTCTTGACCAATGAGCACCGACGGCTTGGCATTGGGGTACTTTAACTGATCCCGAATATCTTCCAGGTGCTCGCATCCTTCTAAGTCTTTTTCGTTGACCTCTTGAGGCATCAAGTGCAGGTTTTTTATTGAGTACCCGGATAACTTCTCAGTATTACGGCCGAACATCCCGCGGATCTTGACGTCAATTTTCCTAGACTTCTGGTCCATGCGGTGGCCGCCTACGCCTTCTATGCGCAGCTCCTCATCCGGCCCTTGTGCCCCGATCTTCTCGACTATTGAGTCTTCTATCAGCGTGACCGTAGAGCCTTCGTCCATGAGAGCGTAGACGCAGGCGTTCCCCTCTGGCCCCATTAACTCCACAGGAACAATCTTGAGATACGCCCTTGATACCGCTCGCGCCGCGTTGACCGTAGAAGCTATCGTCTGGGCGGTCGTTTCTTGAGTCGTCGGCTTCGTTGCTTCTTCATAATGCAACAGCAAATGATGACCCTTCTTGCACTTTGCACATGGCTTCGCTTTACAGCTGAAGCCCCGATGCCTTCCTTCTAGGCACTTGTAGCACAACCCAGACTTCTTGGCTTGCTCCCACTTGTCTTTAATTGATGCTTCACTAAACTTCTTGCATTTCGGAAGAGTGTGCTCACCTTTACACTGCGGGCAGTTAACCTTTTCGCGTTCCTTCCTATTATCTTCTTTGCAGGAAAACACCGTAGCTGACTTCGTCCTGCACTCATGTTCGCCTTCTGAATCTTCTTCTGACGTGTGATCTTCTTGGTTCCTAGCAGCTCGAGTGGTATGCACGCCACGAGAGCCCGCGGTTCGCGTTCGGAACCTCATGCTTTCTTTCTTCATTCTGGATCCCACGAACTCGTGCATCTCAAATTGATCCACCATGTCGTTGAAGAACTGCATGAGGCTCAGGAGTATGGGCTCATCTTCATCTTCTTTCTTTGCTCGATACTCGTACCACTTGAAAAGCACCAATGTACACATTTTCTCGATGATTCTGCTTGAAATATCACTCGAGTGCAGGTAACTTTGTCGCTTCATTTGTTTCACGACGCTAACGGTGTTTGACACTGCCCCGGCGTAACGCACCAACTCTCTCGCATCTTCTGACATCGGAGGAAGCTTCTCGATGTTTTCTATCTCGCTTCTAATGAGATAAGTGGGGCGTCCGAAGCGGCGCTCCAAGGCGGTCATTACTTGTTGCGGGTCGATCTGGGTGAACAATAACGATTTCACCGCTTCTTTCGCTTTGCCCTTGACGGCTCTTCTCAGTCTTCCCATGTTCTCTATATCAGAGAAGAGCGCGCGGGTATCTTCGTAAGTCGCCTTGAACGCCATCCAATCGCAGGCGTCGCCTTCAAACTGGTGCAGCTCGCTGACGTACTTCGGTGCGCGCTGCATGAATGATGACGTCTTATTCTCAGACGCGGACTTGACAGCTTGAAGGATTGCTGCTGCCAGCTGGTTGGTGTGACTTGGTGTGGCGATCGCGACCTCTGGGGCAGGCAACTCACTTGGCGGCTCCCCCTCGTTGCGTTCCACACTCTTCGTCGTTGACACCCATGCCGCAGTTGCTTGCGCTGCGGCGGCTTCGACTTCAGCCTCTTCTTCGCCTTCCTGGTCACTCAGGTCCGTATCATCTGCGCGCGCTAGTTCCAGCTTGGTGTAAGCAAGCTTGGCCTTCATTCTTATTTCTTCTAATTGCAACCTTTCTAGCTCCAATCTTGCTTCTAATTCTTTCTTCCTTTGAGAATTATTCTTAGAAACTGACTTGGGCTGCTTCTTCTTGCATTTCTCAACTATGGTGATGTCGGCGTCCTCGACCACAGTCGAGTGTTCGGTCGCTGCGGTGCTGTCTGTCACTGTTGTCGACGTGGCACCCGAAGTCGTCCCCGTCGCCATCTTATCACCACCGCTGGTTTCTTCCTCGGTAGTTGACCTCGTGCTATCTCCTTTGCGGCTTCGCGTCATCATATCAGGCTTCGAGATGAGTAACTTCTTCAAATATTACTCTTCCCAGCGTAAATCCCGACGAATCTTCAATAGGAAATCTTCCTGCTTCCAAGTCGCGACGTAAGTAGGTACTTATTCTTCGTGGCGCAAGTAGCGCTTGGCTCAACCTTGCTGCCGCTAAGCACCCCGATGTCGTTCTTGAGCGTAGATTCGACGTGGAATTCCAAGTTGATATGATGAACGCAGCGATAATTCTTCACGGTCGGTATCCTTTGATGTCTTCACGTTATGGCGTCTTGAAGTCTTCACGTTCCGTACGATCGTCCCGAAAAGACCACGTTTATGATCGTCTCGAAAAAGACCACGTGTTGACCATCTGCTACAAACCACACGTTTTCGACCCTGTTAAGGACCACGTGTTTCACTATCCTCTTGAAAAGACGATTAGTTGTGATCGTCCCGAAAAAGGACCACGTTTATGATCTTCACACTCCACGTGTTGAGAAAGACCACGTGTTTTTCAATTATCTTGATAAAGATAGCACGTTTTGTTTCACAGTAACTGCAAAAATCTTCAATTCTTCAGCGGCGGAACTGTATTTCTTCTGGCTTCAGTCTTGAATCCGGCTTTCGAAGGACCATGGTATTGTTGAGGATTCAACCAATAAAACCAGGTCAACTACTGAGGAAATATTCTTCTATATTTCGATATTCTGTAGACGTGTTGCTTGCGCCGCTGCTCGCAGTAAAAAAAAGGGCTTTTTCCAACAATGGTCCCTTACTTATACAATTGTTGCTAACGCCGCGCCCCTCTACAAATTACCTACACCGCGTCGAGCAACTTCACGTCGGTCGAGCGTCGACCAATCATAGCGAAGCAGTTACTCGACCAATCGGCGCAAAGTAGGGCACGGCGCTATTCAATGACAAAACGTTACTGTAACGAGGCCCGTTTGGCTATATCGAATTAATTTTACTTTAAATTAGGGGCCTCGCTACAATAAGTTAACAAAACATATTAGGTATATAATGAGGTTTACATATAAAACAAAAACATATCACTTAACTGTTCCAAACACTTACATAAGTCCATATTAACTATTACTGTCCTAAACACTTTATAAGTCCATAGTCACTATCACTTATGAGTCTATTTACACCATCACAAATCACACGATGGTTTCGCAAACTGCGTCACCAACACATGGAGTATATATAAGTGACTTTGGGTAAGGTTTGCCTTGGATAAAATATCTTAGGATGACTGATACAATAGTTGCTTTGGCCTTTTAAAATATATTTTACTGTCTAGTTTTATTATTTTAGTAGGTCATATTCAAACCTGTTTTCCTTTAAAGTTGAAAAAGTTGTCAACCTAAATATTATTAGGTTTTAGAAATCTTAACTCTATTTAACTATTCTCTAAATTCTGATTAAGTCCACTAACTTATTCTTCATCTAGCGTTAATTATGATAAGATTACCTGCCTTAAAGTTAAGTGCCTAAACGAGACCTTAAGCCACAATTTATTGCTAAACTGTTTGAGAAGGGATAGTGATATAAATAAAACAGACATGTTTTATTGGTAGGTGAACTACCAAGTATTTAAACTATCAAGTGCTTTGTATATAAACCTTTCATCATCATCATCAAATCAGCCGAAAGACGTCCACTGCTGGACATAGGCCTCCCCCAAGCGTCGCCACTTTGACCGGTCAAGTGCGTCTCGCAACCAACGTATCCCTGCAACCTTCACCAGGTCGTCGGTCCACCTAGTGGGAGGCCTTCCAACGCAACGTCTTCCGGTTCGCGGTCGCCACTCCAGAACCTTTCTGCCCCATCGGCCATCCGTTCTGCGAGCAATGTGCCCTGCCCACTGCCACTTAAGTTTGGCTATTCTCCGGGCTATGTCGGTAACCCTGGTTCTCTTGCGGATCTCTACATTTCTGATTCGATCACGTAAGGAAACTCCGATCATAGCCCTCTCCATTGCCCTTTGGGTGACTGTAAGCTTTCTGATGAGGCCCATTGTAAGCGACCACGTTTCAGAGCCATAAGTCATCACTGGCAACACACACCGGTCATAGACTTTCGTCTTGAGACACTGTGGTAAGTTAGACGAGAAGATACCGCGCAACTTCCCGAACGCTGCCCAGCCGAGTCGGATTCGACGGTTGACCTCTTTCTCGAAGTTGGCCCTACCCAACTGGATCGTTTGTCCCAGGTAGACATAGTCGCCCACAACTTCGAGTGTATGTCTCCGACCTTAATAGGAGTGGGTGTAACATGGGCATTCATCATCACTTTGGTTTTGTCCATGTTCATCCTAAGACCCACTCTTTCGGAAGCTCTACTGAGGTCATCGAGCATTATATTGAGGGCCTCCATGGTCTCAGCCATAACCACTATATCGTCGGCAAACCGAAGGTGAGTGATGTACTCGCCATTGACGTTGATGCCTAGCCCTCCAGTCCGGAACCTTGAAGACGTCCTCCAGTGCAGCGGTGAACAGCTTCGGAGATATGACGTCTCCCTGTCTCACACCTCGCTGCAAATGTACGGGTTCCGAGGTCTGATCCTGAAGTCGAACTGAAATGGTGGCGTTTTTGTATAAACACTTCAACACCTCGATGTACCGGTAGTCAATTTGGCACCGTTGGAGAGACTGCAGTACAGCCCAAGTCTCGATCGAATCGAAGGCTTTCTCGTAGTCCACAAACGCTAAACAGATAGGCAGGTTGTACTCTTCGGTTTTCTGTATAACCTGCCGCAGCGTATGTATGTGGTCTACGGTGCTGAAGCCTTTACGGAATCCGGCTTGTTCGAGAGGCTGGAAATCGTCAAACCTGCGCGCGAGACGATTCGTGATGACTCTTGAAAACAGCTTGTAGACATGGCTAAGAAGTGAGATGGGCCTATAGTTCTTCAGTAAGGCATTGTCACCCTTCTTGAAGAAGAGTACCACCACACCCCTGCACCATGCCTGTGGCGTCCTCCCCTCGAGTATGACGGAATCAAACAGCTTCTGAAGGGCCTTAAGGACCGGTTTCCCACCCGCCTTCAGGAGTTCGGCCGTGATTCCGTCATCACCCGGCGCCTTGTTGTTCTTAAACTGTTTCAGAGCCATCCTAATCTCATACAGGCTGACGTCCGGAATGTCTTCGGTATAGTGTCGGGTCAATCTAGCTCTAGGGTCATTGGCTAGATTTGCGACGGGTTTACTGGTTGACGTGTATAACTGCCCATAGAATCTCTCGATTTCCCTCAGAAGCTCCGGTTTGGCGGATACGATCCTGCCATCATCGGTCTTCAGTTCATCTCTTGCAAAGACCTTGGAGCCCTTATTCCGCTCAATCGCGTCTTTAATACTTTCGGTATTAAAGCGGCGGAGATCGCTTTTCAAGGACTTTGAGATCCGTCTATTTAGCTGCCGGTATTTCAACGCATCGTCTGAAGACTGCAGAATCATATCACGCCTCTCCTTCATGAGCTTGAGAGTAGGGCCAGAAAGCTTTCTGTTCCTATCTGTACGGCGGGTCTTGAAAAACTTAGACCCGACCGTATGGACAGCTTCCACGAACCCATCGCTGTATTCGTCCACGGAGCTCCCTAGGCACTCGAAACGATTCCGGAGTTCGAGTTGAAAGGTTTCGGGGTTTTGGACCTGGATTTGAGCTGGGCGGAGCGTGGACTTGATCAGTCGAGACCTTTCAAGCTTGACATTAATGTTCAATGTGCCTCTTACCAAGCGGCGATCGCTCCCGATTTTCACCGAGTTGATCACAGAGACATCATTGAACATTTGCTTCTTGGTTGACATGATGAAGTCGATCTCGTTTTTAGTTGAACCATCGGGGCTTTGCCAGGTCCACTTCCTGTGCTCACGCTTTCTGAAGAAGGAGTTCATCATGTAGAGGCCCTCCTTCTCCATAAAACTGGCCAGTAGGTGACCCCGGTGGTTCCGACGTCCAACTCCAAATTGCCCCACTTGCAGCTCATCCTCGTCTCGTTTGCCCAGTTTCGGGTTGAAGTCCCCCATGACAACGGTGAAGTAAGTTTTAGAACCATGCCTGGCTCTAGAGATATCCTCATACATGGTCTCTACCTCGTCGTCGGGGTGTGCCGAGGTCGGGGCGTAGACCTGTATGACCTTCAGCAAATATCTTGCGGATATTCTGAGTATAAGGTACGCCACCCTGGTCAACACACTCTCGATCTTCACCACGTTGTTCACAAGGGACTTGTGGACGATAAAGCCGACACCACCCTGGGACTGCCGGTCACCCTCTCGGAAATAGAGCAGGTTACCGGATTTGAGGATTATCGAGTCCTCCCCCTCTCTTCGGACTTCAGATAACCCTATAATGCTCCATCGTAACCTGCTCAATTCTTCCTCGAGTTCGGCTATCTTCTCGTCGGTCCGGAGTGTTCGTGTGTTATACGTTGCCAGGTCCAGTCGTCGGTGTTTATTGGGGTAGCCGGGTTCACTCCGGTGATATAAACCTTTACCTACATATTATACGCCAAAACCAATTTGTATACCTACCCAAACTATACTCCATTTGAAACAACATTAGAAATGTTTTCAAATCTTTTTACAGTCCGTTCAACCGATTTTGAGTTCTATCCCGTAAACATAAGGATCACATAAAAATCATAAACCTGTTACCAAAACCAACTGTTTTCTACAGCTACTATTTGTCGTATCACCAACGCAATAGAAGTCAAAATCGATTGAACGGGCTGTAAAATGGGCTAATTTAAACGTCTAATGTTATCGCAAATGGAGTTTAATAAATTCGAAAGTAACTCTGTCTGTCTGTCTGCCTTTACACGACTAAACCACGGAACGGAATTCAATGAAATTTGGCAAGGAGATAGATGGCATCCTGAGGAAGGACATAGGCTACTTTTAGACGGATAAAAAAATATTGTTGGCTTATAGGTACGGTTGGGTAGGGTAGGTAGGTTAGGTAGGGTAGGGAAGGTAGGGTAGGGTAGGTAGGGTAGGTAGATGGGTTGGACAGGTAGCCAGTTGATGAGAGTGAAGCCGGGGGAGACAGCTTGTACTCGATAAAATGTCTGAAAGACGTATATGAATCGTTTAAAGGGGCTCTTAAATACTAGAAGGGTGGGTTTTTTTCAAACCTTTTTTGTTGCAAATTTTAACTACAGCAATGACTAAGGAAGAAGGTACTTACTAAGGTTCTTTAAACAGTGAGTAATGAGGATAAACTAATTAACATCAGTTTAAACTTGGAACGTTGACTAAGGTCCATACATATAGCTGTTAAACGTTTTTAAAACTCACACGGAAGCAAAGTTTGAATTAAAGTTTTGCGCAGCCCCTTTTATTTTAAAAAAGGAGAATAACATTTTCCGAAACACAAAACTCTATTAAAGCAGTGGTTGGTAAATCCTGTACCTACCTTAATTTGCAATGAACTAGCGGTAAAAGCCAAAAAACAATTAAATTTGACATATCGGAGACCTCATGACACACCAGCGCCTCTAGCGGTGAATTCATACGCGATAGCCTCCATTAAACTCTTCTGCCTTTTCTGAATGAGACGGGTTTTATAACGATGTCTGGTCGATATTAATATTAATATCATAAACAACCTTTTCTTATTACTAAAATCAAACCTGATCTATATTTAGCAACAATCAAGATTCAAAAATTTTCTCCCCTCACAAAACTCTGCTTTAAAACTTTTTCTTTTAATCAAGCTCCTCTTTTAAAGTACACCTATCGAGGTGCAAATTCACAAACAACACGAGACTCCTTGAAATCGGAATGAAGTCATTTCCGTTTCACTATTTCCGTTCCATTTTCAAAGCGCTCCCTAACTTCCTGTCTCACGTACCAACTTTGTTCTCGTCAAAAAAATGTTAATCTTGATTGGAGGGCTCTTTGAAATCAGAACCTTTTTGGAGTTAATTTAATATCTGAATAAATATGAACAAAAGAAATTAAATATCTGTAACGATAACGTTTGCTCCATACCGTCATTACTAGAGTTAAGATCTGATATGTAGCCTATAAAATCGCTTAACCCTTTCTATTATACATCATAGCTATTAATCCTTAATAGGTACGTAATTGCGTTTCTCCTGGGTTCCACAAAAAGGTTTCCATCAGCTTTCATCTAAAGATTAAAAGGGGACAGTTAATCCTGGCTATAAACCCATCTAATTAAGATGAACGTAACACTATACCTATGGGGGAGGGATGCGGTGATCTCGGCTAATGCACCTGCATTAGGGGCAAAGAGAATTCTTGAGAACCTACATTTGCATTAGTTCCACTTTAAGCGGTAATTCCTTGCTTCGATTACGGCATAATATCATAAATTTACGTCTCGATAAGTTCTCGAATAGCGACGTTTCGATTTCAATTCGAGTTTGATGGAACTGGATACGTATTTAAGTTTCCGATTTCGTGCGGAGTGCTATCTCGTGTTGACAGATATGTTATAGTGAGAAGTGGTACACGTATAGATCTTTGAAGGTTGTGGGATGGTAATGAAGGTTTGCGCGTATTTTGAATATTGAAACCTTGAGACCATTTTGAGGTTAGGTATTTAGAAGAGCAGATAAATGGTTTTAGCAGGTTTCTATTACATTGAAAGGTAGAAAACCCCGTGAAATTGATCATTACAATTTCCTTATTGTGTTGTTCTCAAAAATTTTAAGCGCCCTCGCCAAATACCACAACAATGGCCAGGTATCGGTTTCAACTTTAAAAAAAAATGAGCAGTATCGAAACGGAACGTCACAAAATCTGCTCGGACAAAACAAAACTAAACGGAATCATGCCGCGCTTTACCTACCAGTTATTTTGAAATCGTCGCCATTTTTACGCCTCCAGGATTTTTTATTAAAGTTGTCGGTGCGATACGGGCCCCGGAACCGTTTTAAAAATTCATTAAAATCCTTAAGCAGAAATTTTTTGTACACAACTAATTTATTTTACGCTTTACAGCGGAAAGTGAAGCGGTTTACGCTTTAACACGATGCGTTCTGATGGGGAAGTTAGTCTTAGTCGCTTTTATTGTGGGGTGTTGTAAGTTTTTGTAGCTAGGTATTTAATCGTGGTGCGTATACGATCCTGAATATACTTATTTCTTACTGGAAGGAATAATATTTCACAAATCAGTAAGCTTGTTGAATGTCAGTTCTACACCCGTACCATGACGTGTCAAAACTTTCATAGCTTGACTGTGAAAAAGTATAAATATATACAAGTCATTACATCTGTCCCTTACGCACACTCAAAATAACCCTGCTCTAAGAGCTTATAATAGTTACCCTGAATAGCTGTTATGAACATATTATGTTTTCTATTTGATAGTACCCACTCGTAATCTCATCCAGTTGTTGAACAATCTTCAGCTATCTCAAAATAAAAAAAAATATCGTTATGATTTATACATAAAAGAATAGGAGAATATCTAAGGATCACAGAGTTTCCGAAAATCTCAAATGCAATAGAGAAAGAGAGATAGATAAAATTGCCCAAAAAAAACAGTAAATTGAAGAAATCTTCAAATCAATTAAGATTTGCACAATAAAACAAATACAAGCATTGCAGTTAATCCTACCTATCACAGAAACACATCACTAATTGGAAAGACAAACTAATTACCCGATACAAGCAAGACATCTAAATCCCTATAACGCTCCGAACACATTTTTCTCCATCTTCCGACACCTGACTAGCGACGCATTTAATTTACTCGATTCCTATAAATCTATAGGTACGTATTCTCGCAAACGAACGCTCGCTGATAAGCAAAACAGTGTAAATCTACACATTCGCTTTTTTAGGGCAAATAGGTCCTTTTGGAACAAAAGAATTAAAAAATAAGATAAGAAGAGATATCTAAGTGTCACAATATTTTTTATATTACTTTGCCCCACACTAGCCATTTCTCCTATATTGTGGGTGCGTTTAAAACATATTAAACGACATATACACCCAGAGCTGGCACAACTATCTATAGGTCATACAAATATTTACTCCGTGCGGGAATCGAACCCGCGACACGAAGCGCAGCAGTTACCACTCGTCGGTCCGGCAAAATTCCCAACATCGCCCATCTGTCAGACTCCTATCGGGAGATTTCGCCAAATCGGCGCGGCGTCACTAAAACGCCGATTTCTCGGAAGTTTTGTATAGAACCCATGTATGAAACTTATGTTTTTAGAATCGTTATGAAATAAGCTATCATATTTCAAAAGGATTTATCAACTTTTACCTTGTAATTTATTTGTAAATATTGTGTAAAGTCAGTGTAAGGGAAATTTTGTGAGGTTTGTGTACAAAAGGAGATAGTAATAAAAAAAGAAACCATTATTTCATAAAGTTTTAATTTTTTCTACAAGGATACACCCTATTCCACAATAATCAATAAAAAAAGCACACCTCCCTATACATTTTTTAGATACCACAAGCTTTACAAAATTACGCCGCAAAAAAACAGGCGGCCGGCGCGCCGGCGCGGCACAAAAAATGGTAATGTTTACACTCGAGTTCTGAGAACTATGTAGGCCAAGTGGCTTTAATTGCTATTGTATTACATAGTTTGGTACCTAATCTCATCACACACACAGTTTTAGCTGTTACAATTGTTTAGTTTACGAAATATGAGTCCCAATGCAAACACTTGATAAACACTTGAAAAAGAGCCATGAAAACGACCCTTGTTTATTTGGCTTAGTTTACAAGTACTATATAGCATTTATTTGTTTTTTTTTTATTTTTTATATATTATTATGATATTTACTAATGGAAAAACACAACACAACACATTGTTTTTAATAAAAACACCACAAAAATTAACCCGCAAGATGTACAATTTCACTGCAACAACAACAACTTGGTCACGGAATAAACCAAAAATGGATACGGCACCGATGTTTTCCCAACTGAACTCGACCTGAAACAAAAATATAAAATTTGAAATCCACAAATCATTAAAAGTAAAAAAGCTGAAAAACACGATACACAAAAAAAATTGTCCCTAGAAAAACTCCAGTTGAACAACTACCGAACAACTATATAAAATAGAATATCCATTTTTTAAAATCCGTGGTAAACACACAAAATTGTGAATCTGCCAAAATATCCGTTCCGGATATTTTGGGGTCGAATGTTTTTGTTTTCACTTAGATTCGAATTTGGATCGTTACCACTTCAATTAAATGCATTGTTTCTGTTGTTAATTAGCGTAGCATAGAAAATAACGACAGTTTGATGAGTATTAGCCCTAAATAATATTAGAAAAAGAAAAATACAAACAATAACCGCAGAAAAATGTCGGACGGCGTTCGTTGAAATACTTATTACTGCTGTAATTTACGCGAAATACAAAATAAAAACTATTTAAAACAGTTCAACACTTACCGTTCCATGGTTTTATCCAGCAGAAATCACAAGCCTCGAAAAAAAAACTTTCAAAATTTTTTTCACAACATTTTTTTGCGCGGACGATTTTGCGGGCGTAATGGCGACCGCAGGTCACCGCAGGTGAACTAAATTAAAAAATAAATATTTCGGTCTCGGGCGGATCCAAAGACCAGCGGGGCGTTTTTTTTTCATATTTGTCTATTAAAGCATAGTCTAAACTACAAATCTACCGAGAATATCCACCTTTCCGATACAAATTTTGGAAAAAACAAGTACCCAGAAGATATATCCGCTACGGATGGGAGTGCGGACGTCGAAAAACGGCAAATTACCGGAGCGGATATTCCGCCCCACGAGTGGACTCTAAAAAATGTAGTATTTAGTAATAGTAAATCATGGACTTGAAAAGCTTGTTTTTTTTTACTATTGCCGAATTATTTCAGGCTTTTACCCATAGTAACAGTTGTATTGAATTACTTACCGTTTTTTAGTTTCTTTTCATTTTGAAATATATGTAGGTAAATAATTTATCCAATGCAACATAAAACAAACACAACACACAATACAAGTTAAAATTTAAAAATCCAAAGCCCCCGTTTTTTTTTATATACTGTTATACTACAGAATTTATATAGTTCGATTCACAAACTATCGAACACGTAATTATGACACGATATCTTGCGAAAATACTCTGATTCAAACAGCAAAACGCCAATAACTTTCGAACGGCTGAACCGATTTCCATCAAACATAGCCAAGAACACTCCCGATAATGTCATATTACAAACGAAAAAAAAACTAAATCAAAGTCGGTTCATCTCTTTAGGAGCTATGATACCACAGACAGATACACATATACACAAACACACAGGTACCCACGTCAAACTTGTAACACCTCTCTTTTTTCATCGGACGTTAAAAATGATACGAAGATACACTAAGCTAAAACGTAACAATTAGGAAAAACCGTAAAAAAATCCAAAGTCAATGCAGACTCATATACAAAACTCATGGTAACAAGTTGTACAATACCCCTTTCATCCTGTATAACCTTGGGTATGAAAAAATCTACCAACCTCGTTTTTTTCTACTGGTTGGCGCCATATTGCTTAACATCGTCCCGTCCTGCTGAAGACTAAATGCGTTTTCAATAGCTAGTCGGTGGATCGTTGGATTACCCAGTTTACTATCGTATAAACAGAATCTTCATTTAGCTAAAACTGGGTAACTCATTACCATTTAGTCCCGGAACGGGTCGAATATTAAACGGGCCTCGGATTATAGGGGAATTGCTTTTTTTTTTTTTTTTTTTCTCTTTATTTATTTAAGGGTCTTTTACGCATAGCGTATGTCAGTCCCATCGTATCCTAAGACATTGTACTTTCACAACACGTGGGCCATGAATTTGAACAAATCTTTCGCATCATCGTCATTTGGTTGGGATAGAATAGTTAGATGGTTATGGGATAGATAGGGGAATTGCTGCGAGGTGCGAATTGAATTAGATGTACAGAATTTGTGTTTGTTTAGATTGTGTATTGTTGTACACAAATAGAGGCTTGTGTACTGTTTCCTTTTGTTTGTTACTTGGTTAAGTACCTAACCAAGTAACAAACAAAAGGAAACAGTACACAAGCGTGCTAGTTTTGAAAGTCACTACTAAACTTAATAAGAGTTTTAGGTTGGGGAAGGGACTGTCTTTGAAGGTCATTCTAGCTGAGAATCACCAAAGAAAGAAATAGTAGATTGTTGCATCGAGTTGCAACTCGTGTTATTTTGTGCCCTCGGGCACCAACATAACACTCATGCATTAATAACTCACTTTAGCGAGGTGCGTAATCTACTTTTCTTTCAACTACCAATCTACCTAGCGTGATAAAATATACCTACTCAAAATAAAAACACAAGTTAATGAAAAATGTTTATCCTGCGACTTTTGTGGTAAAAGGTTATTAATGATTAAATTTGCAGCTGTATTTGTACTTTCTGGAGTTGAATTTATATCGCTATCGCTGTCTATTTCCATTTTTTTGCTAAATTTTAAGTATCAAAGTTTTACAATGGTACAATATGTGCGCTTTTGCATTATGTTTTTAATTAAATCGATTTTAATCAGGCGATTTTTATTTTCAGCCAGTATATTTTTTGATCGAATGCATACATTTTATATTAAACTTAATGGGAAACATTAAACCTCTGTGGTAAATTTATATCGAAATAAAAAACAGTGCATTAATGTAAAGCTGTGCAACAATGAGATTTCATTTATCGTTTCTGCACTGTTTTGGTTCTAAGGAAAAAATACGTCCTTTGATTCGGTTTTGTATTGATGAATGATAACATTACTACGTAGTTGAAAAAAAACACATTTATTTGACACAAACCACTAGAGCACACAAAATAATGTTAAAAAAGAAAACTTAGACTAAACAACAATTAAAAAAGAGAGAAAACAATACTAATTTAACATTGTGTGTCCCACGGCTGCGCCAAATAAGACCAGTTCAGCAAAATGCCTCCCTTTTCTTCTGCCTTACTTCTCAGTTCCTTGCGTTTCTTGACCAGGTGTTATTACGAAATACTAGCTTCAACCAGCGGAATCGCCCGTGTAAAAATTATCCCAAGGGCACATATTCCAAAGATAAATAGTCGCGACCGCAAAAGACAAAAACCAGCTAAGTGCGAGTCGGACTCGAGCACGAAGGGTTCCGTACCATTATAGCAAAAAACAGCAAACATATCACGTTTGTTTTATGGGAGCCCCACTTAAATATTTATTTTAGTCTATTTTCAGTATTTGTTGTTATAGCGGCAACAGAAAGACATCATCTGTGAACATTCCAACTGTCTAGCTATCACGGTTCATGAGATACAGCCTGGTTACAGATTGACAGACAGACAGACGGACCGCGGAGTCTTAGCAATAGAGGTCTTGTTTTTACCCTTTGGAGATGGAACCCTAAAAAGGGTACATATACCGAGATAAAAAGTCGCGACTGATAAAAAGACAAAAAATATCCTATGTCCCAATTCATGAAAGTGGTCTACCCGTGGTCCAATTTTCATCCGCAACCGTTCAACTGTAACTGAAAACGTAAATTGTAGATTGACAAAGCTACGTTCGCATTAATAATTTTGGTATGGATTTGATTTTGCTTATGTCATTTCTTTGGTTTTGTTCGTCGAATCGTTGAACTCCTTAAACTCTGAGTTGAGCTGCATGATTATTGACAAATGCGTGCACTGCCTGGACAGATCCACTCTATCTGGCTGGTTCATCCTCAAAAGACCATTTCAGACATCAGTCTACATGGTCTTCACATGATCTAACCAAGATTTTGTCTGGACTTTAAAAGAGACTGTGACCTCGGAGATTGTTTCGACCTTTCTTCTCAGAGTAGTCAGATAGGAAACGCCGACCTCATCATGTTTTAAAAAATATGATCGACATGTAAAAGTCTTTGTACAAACCAACTTACAGAAATAAATCATTTATCACTTAATTTCAACAATATTTGACAGGTTTTCCAACGTTTTCTATTCCTCATTCAATTCATTTATCTGAGAGTAAATTATTTTAATAGTTTCAAGTTTACTTTCAGCCACACAACAGAATCGGGCGCCATGATTGAGAAATAAACTGCGTTTACCTACTCCTTAATACTCTCTGTATTAAGGAGTAGGTACGTCTAGGTACCATGAGTGCTAAACGCTGTTCCAGCCGTTGTTTCAAGTAAATGCTTGAAGAAACATTCCGTGCATTCGAGAGCAGAATCTTCGTCCATAATCTGGCAAACGTTTGTCGTCTTACTTTGAAGAACACAGGTTGAAAACTTATTCTTAAAAAAGAAAACAAAACTTTCTACTTAAAATATTTTGAAAGAAATACACAATTGAAATTGTCGGTCAACAAAATGGCAGCCAGTCGTGACGCGACAATGTGTCAATGTGTTTCCATAGAATTTGTTCCGAGGAACAATTCTATGAAAAATGGCTGTCGCATCATCGTCACACATTTGTCACTCAAACTTTAATTATTATATCTATCTCGCAAGTTTTTTTTTTGTAATCTCATGTTTTTTCGTATTTTTAATTTTTACTAAGAAAATAAGTACATTTATAAATTGTTTCTAAATGTTACCAACTTACTTATTATTTGAAATCATTTATAGCCATAACGAATCGATTGGACGACGCGGTCGGGTCCGCGTAGTCGTAACTACGAGTATAATACCATGTTACACAATTCGGATCACAATGACACACCATTAGTACAAATCGGTCCAGTCGTTTAGACTGTGCGGATAAAACACATACGCAGTATTATATTTGAGTGAATACTTAAGCTGTATTATACTGCCTTTTTCGTTGTATTAAGCTGTATTTACTGAGAGCACTGGAGGCCCAGTGGTAATGGCCGCGCTTTACATGTTGTAGGTCGTGGGTTTGAACACAGGCAAGCGCTTTACTGCTGGTGTAAATTATTTCATCACCACTGCTCTCAAAACGGTGTAGGAAAACATCGTGAGGAAAAATAGCATGTCCTAGAACCAAAAATTCGAAGATATATGACATCTACCAACTCGCACTGTGTCCGCTTGGTGGATTTTCTCCGGTCCATTCCCTCTCACAGAGAGGAGGCCTGTGTCCCAGCAGTGGGTACATTAAAAGACTGATAAAAATGATGATTATACTGCCTTTCTAATCGAGCGGAGAGATATATTAAAACTAGTGGATAAATCCACCATAGGCACAGAAAGTTTTGAGAATATTCCATTGTGCATAAAGCTAAAAATTGACACTCCCTGCCGGAGTCTATCTTCTGTGAGTTATTACTTGGGATCATGAAGTAAAGAGTGAATAGTTACTTTAAAATAAACATCGACTCTTACCAAGAGACATGGTTCATCGTCGACCACATCAACGCTTACCAACAGATATGTGGTGCGGGTGAGATAGCGGCCAAATGCGATAAAATGGTTACAACAGAGTGGAGATATTGGAACACAGTGGAGATATTTTGTACATTTAGATGATGATTAAAAATGGAGAGCTGTGATAGAGAAATTAGCCATCCAAGGACAAGGACATGTTTCATGAGCTCGTTGGTGAACTTCGCCCATCTATTCAAAGACGAGGGCCTTACGGACTTTCTGTGGAGTCTCAAGTGAGTGTCTATGCCTTGGGTACTTAATGTGCCTAAATAATATTTCAATTTTTTTTTTCTAATATCCAAGATTATAATAATGTAGACTTATAATTTTCTTCTTAATAGTCAAGTGGGTGCTTCAACTACCTATTGGCTTGCAGTGGGGCTGCAGCATAAGCTAAAAGTCAGTTAGCCGATTAATACATGCTGTAATTTTGGCTATCAATGAAAACCTTTTAAGAAGATATGTCAAATTGCCTGTGACCCAAGAAGAACAGTGTGTAGTTAAAGCAAAGTTTAGAAATACTCCACAGCCATTCCCAGTAGTGATTGGAGCCATAAAACATGTAAAAAATTATCATTTGGGACCACCGTACATGGCTGCTTGGTAACAAATAATAAATGTTTAATAAAATCTGTCTGGAACAGTTGCCCATTAAAATGCTGAAAGTACTTTCTATGTTTTATCTTTTAGGTGATGATGGATATCCTCTGGAACCATGGTTGATGACTCCTTTTAAAAAATCAACGCCTTGGGACACCGGAGTATCAATAAACAAATTCTCATTGTTCAGCCAGGAACGTCGTTGAAAGATGCTTTGCTATGCTGAAGTCTGTTTAACGGGGTCTGTCCCACTCAATGCATGTGCAGTGTTACACAACAAGCATATAAAATATAAATTATATTATATGAACCGGAGGCCACCTCACCCATGCAAATAGTGGACAATGATGGTAGTATTCATGATGATGGCCTAGAAGTTACAGGTACCAAATCAAATGATTTATTTTAAGGTATTCATTTAATATTTTATTATATTTATTTATATTCTTTATTGTAAACCACACAAACATATATACAGGACAAAAAATCATAAAAGCAAGTGAACAATGGGCGGTCTTATCGCACAGGGCAATCTCGTACAGACAACTATATTTATTAATTAGGTATACCTATATTTGCATGACATATAATTTTCCCTAGATCTTTATACCCATTTCATTAGCATCTCCATTTATTTGACCCAAAGGTGATATATAATGGCTTATAGCATCAAGTCGGACTTATGCCGTTGTGTATCATTGTTTGAATACTCCTAAAATCTTGTTTTTGTTAAACAGGACTTGTGAGGTCAGAGTGCATTAGAAGACTCAATAATACTAGTTTTACATAATTTTATTTTATTGACTCTCTGTGATTTAAATAAAAACATATAAAATCATTTATTATTTTTATTTACAAAAGTTGTAAAAATGTCCGCTATTGAATTTGCAGCCTATGCAAATAGCACCCACGCCTCGGCTTGTACCTTGTCTGCCTCTGGCAGCGTCTGATTGCACTTGAGTTGCAGCTGCCACCATCTGTAAAAAAATTAGATGTACTAAAAATGTCTCTTAATGCTCTAGTGTGCTAGTGATTCTAATAATAAAAAAGGAAATGGCATAGCATCCGGGCAGTCAGTGCCAAATGTGTACTCTACACTAATTAAGGATGTTATGCGTCTCTCCACTTCAGTCAAAGAAGCAGTGATGACGCCTCGGTTGCCAGTTTGAATGATTTGTTTTTTATAATTTTGCTGCCTTAGTGCAAGTGCAGCTTTTTAAGTCTATCCAAACCTGTAATTATGATACCTGATGTATTCTACTAAATATAAATAAAACTGACGTGGCTTGTACTTACATTTAAAAACCAACTTGATATTTAACGTCATGCACTGCTCGGGCGACTTAATGGATCCGTTTGGGAGTTTGTTGAGTTCCTCGGGAACCTCCTTTCAGCATGTTTCAAAATTTGCCCGTGGCGGACGGGCTTCTAAAGTTGCCAAATGCGCATCTATATGCCCCGAAGTACGCCTGAAACATTTAGGATATTCATTAAGTAAACACAAACTACTTCGGACATATGCAAAGTATTCAATTTAGTACCAAAAATAGGAATCGAATATTGTTGTAGGTTGTTATTACCTGACGCTCACGCTGCTTGCTAGCACTGGGGCCAGGGCCTGCGCCTGTGTCACTGTCCTCCACTATAGAAATACGGTTCTTTTCCAGTTTTTTTATCAATTCCAATTCTATCTCATTGTCGTATTTTGTGTACAAACAAACTTGACAATTGACATTGGCAGTTTGTTTCCCATGTTCAACGTCTGTGATGCAAGGAAGCGAACTATTTTTTTCAATACAGTTGTTAAACATGGCGTACTTTCAGATGCTATAATTATGATTCGAAAATTAAATCTTTCGCACAGGCATCTTTCTATTACGCGGTCGTGACTTTTGTTTACGAGCTCGATCATTAGTTTTGCAGTTTAGTTTTAAATGTTTTAGTCAATTTAAAAAAGTTTAGTAGCAAGGAGTTTTCATACTTAAAATAAAATGGGATTTTATTCGAGGCCAAAATGAATGAGTCCGTACGTCTTAGCATAAAATTCTCAAAAGTTTATTAAATGGTTGTTTAATATATTGAATTAACAATTTTAATTTCATTATTTTCACATAAACATTTGTCAAAAATCGAATAGGCTGTATAGGCTGTTTTCGATGTAAAAAAAAAATTGGTATCTCTAACTATATCTCTAACTCTGTCTCTATCTCTATCTCTATCTCTAACTCTATCTCTAACTCTATCTCTAACTCTATCTCTAACTCTATCTCTAACTCTATCTCTAACTCTATCTCTAACTCTATCTCTAACTCTATCTCTATCTCTAACTCTATCTCTAACTCTATCTCTAACTCTATCTCTAACTCTATCTCGATCTCTAACTGTAACTCTATCTCTAACTCTATCTCTAACTCTATCTCTAACTCTATCTCTAACTCTATCTCTAACTCTATCTCTAACTCTATCTCTAACTCTATCTCTAACTCTATCTCTAACTCTATCTCTAACTCTATCTCTAACTCTGTCTCTATCTGTAACTCTAACTCTATCTCTAACTCTAACTCTATCTCTAACTCTATCTCTAACTCTATCTCTAACTCTATCTCTAACTCTATCTCTAACTCTATCTCTAACTCTATCTCTAACTCTATCTCTAACTCTATCTCTAACTCTATCTCTAACTCTATCTCTAACTCTATCTCTAACTCTATCTCTAACTCTATCTCTAACTCTATCTCTAACTCTATCTCTAACTCTATCTCTAACTCTATCTCTAACTCTATCTCTAACTCTATCTCTAACTCTATCTCTAACTCTATCTCTAACTCTATCTCTAACTCTATCTCTAACTCTATCTCTAACTCTATCTCTAACTCTATCTCTAACTCTATCTCTAACTCTATCTCTAACTCTATCTCTAACTCTATCTCTAACTCTATCTCTAACTCTATCTCTAACTCTATCTCTAACTCTATCTCTAACTCTATCTCTAACTCTATCTCTATCTCTAACTCTATCTCTAACTCTATCTCTAACTCTATCTCTAACTCTATCTCTAACTCTATCTCTAACTCTATCTCTAACTCTATCTCTAACTCTATCTCTAACTCTATCTCTAACTCTATCTCTAACTCTATCTCTAACTCTATCTCTATCTCTAACTCTAACTCTAACTCTATCTCTAACTCTGTATCTATCTCTAACTCTATCTCTATCTCTAACTCTAACTATCTCTAACTCTGTATCTATCTCTAACTCTATCTCTAACTCTTTCTCTATCTCTAACTCTATCTAAGTTTGTATAACTCTATCTCTAACTCTATCTCTAACTCTATCTCTAACTCTATCTCTAACTCTATCTCTAACTCTATCTCTAACTCTATCTCTAACTCTATCTCTAACTCTATCTCTGTCTCTATCTCTATCTCTATCTCTAACTCTATCTCTATCTCGATCTCTATCTCTAACTCTATCTCTAACTCTATCTCTGTCTCTATCTCTATCTCTATCTCTAACTCTATCTCTATCTCGATCTCTATCTCTATCTCTAACTCTAACTCTATCTCTATCTAAGTTTGTATAACTCTATCTCTATCTAAGTTTGTATCGAATATTTTATGCGCAAGGAGGTTGTATAGCATTGAGATGGAGTTTGAATATTATATTGGTGTTCTAAATTCAAACACCAAAACAGTGATTAAAAGTGCTTTTTATTCACTGTTTTCAGTATAAAATAAAATAAGCTTTTTAGAGGAGGAATAGGAATATTTTTTTTTTTTGTGTTATAAATTAATTCTTTTTTTGAGTGTTTTGTTTTTTTAATGAGTTCAAGTACAAGTGATGAAATGGAATTAACTCCACCCGATATTTTATCTGAGGCCAACACTGCGCAAGATGAAATTTTGCCTCCAAAATCTCGAGAAAGATATGTGGCGACTTACGTTAATTTTATTTTATGGAAAAATAAAATTTATACCATTCCCCCTCTAAAAAGCTTATTTTATTCACTGAAAACAGTGAATAAAAAAATGGAGCCGTCACGGGACGCCTGGTAGATGTGAAACATCGACGTTATTTCGTAAAAGTAGTATGCAGAAAAGAACAGATTGTGGTAGGAACTAAAAATGTCAATAAAATAAAATAAAGAAAAATGATTTATTTACCAGAAAAACACAGGTTATGAGTACTGTAATAAACAGAGTATACATTATAGGTATCCGAGCTCAGTGGAGCGAAAGAGATGGCTTAACGCCGGATCGAGTGAGAGAGAAACGCACAGTCGATTGCGCGTGGCGACGCGTCGCCACGCCAGAAATCGGTCTCACGTGCGCCTATAGATGTTTCACATCAAAAAGCACTTTTAATCACTGTTTTGGTGTTTGAATTTAGAACACACCAGTATAATATTCAAACTCCATCTCAATGCTGTACAACCTCCTTACGCATTAAATATTCGATACAAACTTAGATAGAGATAGAGTTAGAGATAGGGATAGAGATAGAGATAGAGATTGAGATAGAGATACAAAATAAATGATTGATTGATTGATAGAGATAGAGTTAGACATAGAGATAGGGAAAGAGATAGAGAATGATATAGAGATAGGGAAAGAGATAGAGAATGATATAGAGATAGAGTAAGAGATAGAGTTAGAGTTACATATAGAGATAGAGATGGAGTTAGAGTTCGATATAGAGATAGAGTTAGAGATAGAGTTAGAGATAGAGTTAGAGATAGAGTTAGAGATAGAGTTAGAGATAGAGTTAGAGATAGAGTTAGAGATAGAGTTAGAGATAGAGTTAGAGATAGAGTTAGAGATAGAGTTAGAGATAGAGTTAGAGATAGAGTTAGGGATAGAGTTAGAGATAGAGTTAGAGATAGAGTTAGAGATAGAGTTAGAGATAGAGTTAGAGATAGAGTTAGAGATAGAGTTAGAGATAGAGTTAGAGATAGAGTTAGAGATAGAGTTAGAGATAGAGTTAGAGATAGAGTTAGAGATAGAATTAGTGATAGAGTTAGAGATAGAGTTAGAGATAGTGTAAGAGATAGAGTTAGAAATTGAGATAGAGTTAGAAATTGAGATAGAAATTGAGATAGAGTTAGAGATAGAGTTAGAGATAGAGTTAGAGATAGAGATAGAGATAGAGTTAGAGATAGAGTTACATATAGAGTTACAGATAGAGTTAGAGATAGAGTTAGAGTTAGAGATAGAGATTGAAACACAAGTGCTGTTACCTAGCTCAGGGGTCAGGGTTTCACATTTTTTTGTAAATTTTGATGGTAATAAACCCATTTATTTATTATTATTTCTTGTGCCGCTTCAATCTTGCTTTTTCTCGTAGTCATGGTATAAAATATAGTATGCAACTCTTGAATAAAACGGATTT
Organism: Orthosia cruda; assembly: GCA_964057195.1. NCBI lineage: Eukaryota > Metazoa > Arthropoda > Insecta > Lepidoptera > Noctuidae > Orthosia > Orthosia cruda. The sequence goes on along the minus strand of OZ059827.1, from coordinate 42,401,172 downwards.
ATATCGAGGGCCATGAATCACTCGCGTCGCTCATGATTCTAACACTTGAATCACTCGGATCGCTATGCTCGTGATTCAATCATCATGAATCACTCCCTACGGTCGTGATTCAGTTGTTAGAATCCTTCACTTACTTGTGATTCATCTTTGGCCCTCGCATTAAATCCGTCTTTTATTCACTAGTTGCATAATATACTATTAATTCTTTGACTTGTTTTTACTATTTCCCACAACTGTATTGAAAAACGTCGTGTGATACACGGGTGTGTAGGTTATTGCAAACTATTTCTTTGTTATACGTATTTTTAAAAACGGCATAAGCTACTTACAAGTTTCGATCCAAAAAATTGTTAACATGATAAGGTTTACCTATCTTCTGCACAATTTTCAAAAAAAAAAATTGTTTTTTTAATATATTTTCTACCAATTTTCCCTATGATACAAGGTTTTTTTCAACTGCCATAATTTTACAAAAAAATCACCGCACTATGAATACGAACATCGTTAGCATACCGACAACGCTAAGTCAAGATAGTGACCAATTATGCACGCTAACTCGGCTGTCGAGACTTGCGTTTATCGTTAGCGTCGTTACGGCAAGCGTATTTTGTCGGTAAGAGTTAACGATCGTTACATAACATAACGATCGCTATCTATGTCGAGACTGCAGGCCCTGCACGTGTTGGTTGGTCGGTCTCTCGGCGTGAGTTCAGACCGCCAAGTAAGCATCGCCGAGCGAGTATTGCTGAGCAAAAATATCCTTGATAGTTCTTGTCGCTGGGACAAACTTGTGTTGAGCGAGTACTCGCCGGCAGTGTGAACAGGCAGTGATCAACTATTAATATATGTGCCTCTTTAATTGACACAGGGTCTCTATCTTTTGTTCGTTTCTTCAGCGAGAAAATAGTTGATAGCTAATGGCTTCGTCGCTGGCAGTGGGATAAGTGCCCGTGGAATGCAATGAATGTCTCTCAACTTGCTTGAAAAACAAAAGACAAAGGCTACTTTCACTCCTGAAAAAAGTTTTCATACGCAGATGAAGCCACAAATGCAGCCTTGTATTAAGCAGTATCAATTAAAAAAAGTGTGTGTTGCCAGCGATTACTTACGGGACATAGACATAGTCGCTCACAATGAGCCTCATCAGAAGGCTTAAAGTCGCCCAAAGGGCAATGGAGAGGGCTCGGCGTTTCTTTGCGTGACCGAATTAGAAATGTAGACATCCGCAAGAAAACCAAGATTACCGACATAGCCCGAAGAATTGCTAAACTTAAATGGCAGTGGGCAGGGCAAATTGCTCGCAGGACGGATAGTTCAAAAAGTTCTAGAATGGCGACTGCTGCGTACCGAAGGACGCAGCGTTCTAGGTAGAACGACCTGGTCAAGACTGCGGGAGTCCGGAGGATCACAGGAGGAACGGAGGAGGACAGGACCGATCGGTGTGGTGACGCTTGGGGGAGGCCTATGTCCAGCAGTGGACGTCTTTCGGCTGAAATGATGATGATATCTCATAAAAATATCATTACACAAATATTTATAATTATTAAAATTATCTTTCTCTAATGTAAAATAGCCTTTTTGTCTAGTGGAATGAGCAGTCCTAGGTTCCATTCTGGGGTATGGTAAACAATTACTGATTTTTCTATTAATAATTTATCAGCAGCAGTATGGTGCACGGTTGAAGGCAATAGGCTCTCTGTACAGATATAAATCTAACTAGAAAACGCGATTGTATGTACTTCACGTGCCAAAAAACGGAGTATAGTGACGATCAATAATCGTAATCTGAGCTCTTCATTTATCATTATCGGCACAGGAAATCCACCGATATCAAAAAATGCCTTTGTATGCCATATTGAGCTTTAAAGACTATATAGAAAAAGTTGGCCGAGGCATTGGAAATATTTTCTTTGATTGGTAAGTAAATTTGTTATTAAATTGTTTGAGCACGCTTGGTTTTCATACAGATGGAGGGATTTGCGTTATCTAGTTACATTTATGTCTGTGGCTCTATCTCTTACATGGTACCTAAATCCCTTTCCTTTCATATAGGCCAAAGAAAAGATGAATAGACTGTGTGAGAAGTGCTCACACAGTCCATTCATCTTTTCTTTGCCCTTCCTCTCCTTCTTCATCTATCCTCATTTAGGTATATTCATAACTCTTTAAGAAACATGCGTGTCATCCCTCCTCATCACATAACCATACCAGGACAAACAGTTTGTTTTCAACTTTTGTGTCATTCGCGCCACTTTCGAAATGCCTCTAATATACAAATTTCACACTTTATACATTTTCTTCACTCCGCACATCCATCTCAACATTCTAATCTTTGCTACATGGAATGGCACCTTAACATAACGGGCGATTTATACATAAACTATTAGTTCACAGTCTGCCTAACTCATCGGGTTGTACAAACATAGTGTAAAGTTATTAAAAATGGAGTACATAGCCATGAACAGCAAACAGCGAAACTATTAATTTTCACCTCAAACTATGTGCCTAGCTCTCACGTGGATTTTATCCACCCTTTAATTCGGATCAGCCAAAACTGTTAGCCGTTTAGTATGCAAAATCAACACAGCGACCGTTCACATAATAGAATCGCTGTGTTAGGTTATTTACCCAACTGGATTTGTAGAAACGGTTATAGTTAATTTAATTCTACGTTTTGGACGGTCGGCAACAAAGGTTTTATGTCGTTACCTAAAGAGATGTTTCTTTAGGTAACGATAAAAAACCATGACTGTATTTCCATATTTCGCCCGTGATGCTGTTTGTTGGTTGTTACATTGGTGTCTATTGGTACCTTCTGCCCATGATATATTTGATTATCAACACAGACAAACAAACGAACCTATAAAATGCAATAGAATCACAAAACCACCCAAGTTCATACAAACTCGATCACACCAGCTGGCCTTATAATACAACAGCTTCTCAGCCACTTTCTTGCAACTTGTGTCCCCTATACAAAATGTGACATTCAATACAAGCCTCCTCTATTGTTAAACGAACCCCTTTGATACCTCTTTCACATCAAAAACCCTATCTTAGAACAGTGACAATCAATTTTCAACTTTATTTTTTGAAAAAAAAGTTTAAATATGTTTGCAGGAGAAAATGTTTTTGTAAGACTGGAGAAAACATTTAATAGTAGCTATCTGAAAAAAAAAACGCCACGTGTAAAAATGCAAACAGTGTATTGGGAATAGTCCTGTTTTTATACCAATCGATATACGTACCCTTTTCCTATGAAAAAGTTTTATACATTCGGTTCAGCGTTTTTTGATGGTAGCTTGTAGATATTTGATTACTGATAGGTAAGTTTGTTCTTTAAAAATGGTAGCTAACCAAAACATTTTAAGTATTTCTACTTCATACCATACACACAATACACATTCTTGATGAAAGTTGCATTTTTCTCTATTACTTTAACTTAACAGACTTAACTCTGTTAGGTATATGAGAAAAAATATATATAAATGTATTTTTACCAGTACATTTTAAATAAAAAGACGACTAACTTATTTATTTTTAATGAATGTTAAATATTTTATCCTCCAGCTACAAAATTATACATGCCATTTATAAAACCACTAAGACGTCAACATGTTTAAGACTCAAACATTACAACTTTTCATTATACCAACCTTCAAAGCACTTAATATACATACAAAGGAATATTAATTAATGTTGTAAGATCATCTTATTGTGTAAGCATGTTAAATCATAATTAAAAGTCTATTTTATCCTTTTATATACCCTCATTAATATAGAGACGCTGTTCTTATGTAATGAATTTATTTACTCCAGTAGAAATATTTAAATACAGCTTAGTATACAACGTGGCAATTTTACAAGTCTTTAGGACACAATATCAGTAGACAGCGATGCAAAGGAGTTGTCAACGCCATATTTTAGATTATTTTATTTTTAGGCTAATTTATAGATAGTTTAAATCATCTTTGCGTGCGGCCCAATGTGTGCGTGCCATGTGCGTACGCTTGTACATACACAGGTTTATTATTAGCAGTGCAAACACCCACCCATACATGCTTACCCACTCATAGAGACGCGCGCACAGATGACTTGAATTATATATAATAGTTTTTGATTTAAGTGAGTATGTATTTAGTTAATATAGTTTTTTTTAGCTTTGTAATGAAATGCCTACAGTTTGTTCTATAAATATATTACCCAATTTACCAACATTTGAAGGCAATATAGATAGAAGTAAATATTTTCAAAACAGGAATATTAAAAAATAATTGAAGATCAAAAAGCTTGGTTCTTTTCCAAGTAATGAAGATTGTTTTCCGACATAAACTAGTCTAAGAATAGCCTTCGTCCGTAAGCTGTTTACAAGCAATTTCAATGTAATCTATTGCTTCATAAAAGGTTGGACGTGTCTGGGAAGACTTAAGGGGTAGCAACCCCTTCTGTTGGAAGAAAATGTCTGAAATGCATGTTTTACTAGTTTAATGAAAGTGTGAAATAAAAATTGGTTTTATTTACAGTTACACATAGTAATAAATTACTTAGTTTATGACAGGTAATAAGCGGGTTTTATAAAACACAACCGTCTTCCAAATAAAAACATTTCAAAGTAAAAAATAACTTGAATTTTGGAAGTCAGTTGTATTTTTTGTAAAAAAACTTTTATTTTAGTACCAGTAGTATATATTGCTCAAGGTTATGCCAGCATAGATTACCCTAATAACATGAAACTTGAACATAACCGGTGAAATGAGAATGTACCAGGGTGAACAGTACACATCCGCGTAGCCTAAAGGGGTAAGCAGATTGTTCCGGCGTGATGGTATGTTATAAAATGGTGTAAATAATAAACAGACATGCGATTGCAGCAATCCAAAACCAGCGTGCATGAAGTTCGTTCCTTGAGAGAGGTTATGGTGGAGCGGACAGATTTGACCTTAAGCCTTGTCTCCCAGTGGGGTGATGACAATCTGGTCACTTTTCACCGCTAAAAGGAGTCGTTTCGATCAAACTCCTGCTTTTCGGGGTGCGTCTGTTCCTGTGACTGAGCGGCTCGAGCTCCTAGGCATGAAGTTGACATTCAGTCTCAACTTCGGCGCCTCCATTGAGTACAAAGCCCAAATTGCGGCCAAAAAACTGGGCATCCTAAATAGAGTGAAGCGATACTTTACGCCTGGATAGCTTTTAACTCTATACAAAGCGCAAGTCCGATCCTGCATGGAGTATTGCAGCCACCTTTGGGATGGCTCAGCTAAGTATCAGCTTGCCGCACTTGACTCGGTGGAACGCAGAACCAAAAGGCTCATTGGCGAGTTGAACTGGTGTATGCCAAGCTTCACAGCTTGGCTCAACGCCACAAGGTTGCCTGCTTGTCGGTCTTCTACAGACTGTACTTCGGTGAGTGTGCTCAAGAACTCCATGACCTCATCCCACCGGCCCCCTTCTCCCATCTGACATTTAGACGCACTGCAAGTTACCATCCTTACCTGGTTGCCATTCATCTAATTCGCACCAAGCGCTTCCAAACATCCTTCATAATGCGCACAGCGAATGAGTGGAACTCACTACCTGCGTCTGTGTTTCCGAACGCATTTGACCCGAATCTCTTCAAAGTTAGAGTAAACAGGCTTCTTCTGGGTAAGCTCGTTCCATCGTCGACTCTGTCTCTGTCACCTCTGCCCTAGACTAGAGCCAAGAGCAAAGCCATACCAAATAAATAAACCGGCCAAGTGCGAGTCGGACTCGCGCACGAAGGGTTCCGCACCATTATCGCAAAAAACGGCAAAAAAGACACGTTTTTGTATGGGAAATATCTATATATATAAAAGCGAAAGGTGACTGACTGACTCACTGACAGACTGACTGATCAATCAACGCACAGCCAAAACTGATACGCCTAGAAGCATGAAATTTGGCAAAAAGGTTCCTGAAGTGACGTAAGTGTGCACTAAGAAAGGATTTTTGGAAATTCTACCCCTAAGGGGGTAAAAAGGGGGTTGAAAGTTTGTATGAAAAATCTAATTCCTTCTGCCAAAATTCTTGAAACTTAGCACAAATAGTATTCTAAGTAAATGATAAGGATTGACATTATTAGTTTTTCGAAACTACCCCCAAATGATGATTTAGGGGTGTTAAAGTTTGTATGGAAAAATCTGATTTCTTGGGTCAATAAACTTGAAACTTGCCACAAATACTAACCTAAATGAATAATAAAGGTAGCAAATCATAGTTTTTTGAAACTACCCCTAAAAGACGATTTAGGGGATGTTATTTTTTTTAAGAATCTTATATCTTGGGTTAATAAACTGGAAACTTGACATAAATACCAATCTAAATAAACAATAAAGATTGTCATTATTAGATTTTGACAACTACCCCCAAAAGACGATTTAGGGGGTATTACAGTATTTTTGAAAAATCTTATTTCGTGGGTTAATACATTTGAAAGTTGACATAAATACCACCCTAAGTAAATAATAAAGGTTGTCATTATTAGTTTTTCGAAACTCCTCCCAAATGACGATTTATGGGATGTTATTTTTTTTTTAAATCTTTTGTCTTGGGTTAATAAACATACAATTTGACATAAATATCAACCTCAATAAACAATAAAGGTTATCATTATTACTCTTTTGAAACTAGCCCCAAATTCGATTTAGGTGGTGTTGAAGTTTGTATGGAAAAAGCACCTAACCTGAAAACCCACCTAAATGAATAATAAAGGTTGTTAATATTATTATTATTTAAAACTATCCCAAAAGACGATTAAGGGGTGTTAAAGCTTTATTGATATATAAATATATCTTATCTTATCTGAAAAATCTTATTACTTCAGTTAATAAACATGAAACTTAACATAAATAAACAAGAAAGGCTTTCATGGTTACTTTTTCGAAACTACCCCCAAATGATGATTTAGGGGATGTAATTTTTTTAGTAGAATCATTTTTCTTGGGTTCATAAACATGAAACTTGACGTAAAAACCAACATCAATAAACAATAAAGGTTGTCGTTATTAGTTGTTTGCAACTACCCCCAAAAGATGATTTAGGTGGTATTACATTGTTTTTGAAGAATCTTATTTCTTGGGTTAATACATTTAAAAGTTGACATAAATCTCAACCTAAGTAAACAATAAAGGTTATCATTATTAGTTTTTCGAAACTCCCCCAAATGATGATTTAGTAGGGTGTTGAACTTTTTATGCAAGAAACTGATTTCTTGGGTCAATAAACATGAAACTTAACATAAAAACTAACCTAAATAAACAATAAAGGTTTTCATTCTAGGTTTTTTGAAACAACCCCCAAAAGATGATTTAGGGGTGTTAAAGTATTTTTGAAATATCTTATTTCTTGGGTTAATAAATTTGTAAATTGACATAATTACCCATCCTGAGTGATCAATAAAGGTTGTCATTATTAGTTTTACTTATCTACTCCCAAAATACGTTTTAGGGAGTGTTAAAGTGTTAATTTCTACAGTTTGTAAGTTGGACACGTGAAATTTGAGATTTACACTCTTAGTTGATAAAAAAAATTAATGTATTTATTAGCTTTTGGATATTCGACCCCTAAGGGGGTAAAAAGGGGGTTGAAATATTGTATGAAGTTTTAACAGTTTGTAAATTGGACACATCAAATTTAACATTACGCTCTTGGTTGATAACAATAATTAATGTGTTTATTGGTTTTTGAAAATTCCAACCCTAAGGCAGTAAAAAGGGGGTTGAAAATTTGTAAGAATTTTTTACAGTTTGTAAACTGGACACATGAAATTTTAGATTTACGCTTTTGGTTTATAAAAAGAATTATTATATTTATTGGTTTTTGGAAATTCGACCCCTAAGGGGGTTAAAACGGGGGTTGAAAGTTTTTATGTAATTTCTACAGTTTGAAAGTTGGACACGTGAAATTTTAGATTTAATCTCTAGAAAGATAAAAAAATCTGGTATTTATTAGTTTTTGGAAATTCTACCCCTATGGAGATAAAATAGGGGTTGTAACTTTATATGAAATTTCTTCGGTTTGGAAGGTAAAATATCTAAAATAGTAGGTTTACGCTCTTGATAAATAAAAAAAGTAATGAGTTTATTGATTTCCAGAAATTCTACCCCTAATGGAGGTTAAACGTGGCAATTTGTTGGGCTTATATTATATACTTGAATGTTGGCATAAATACTAACAACAAATATTTTATATTATTTTTATGTTTTTAAAGTAAAGGTTGTCATTACAAGTTTTTCAAAACTACTCCTAAAATACGATTTAAGGAATGTTAAAGTTTGTATGGAAAATCTCATTTCTTGGATTAATAAACTTGAAACTTGGGACAAATACTAACCTATGTAAATAATAAAAGATATCATTATTAGTTTTTGAAACTACCCCTAAAAGAAGATTAGGGGGGTGTTGAAAATCTGGCGCAAATACTAACCTTAATAAATAATGTAGTTCTTCGTTTTTCGAAACTATCCCCAAAATACTGTTTAGGAAGTGATCAAGATTTTTGAAGTATTTTAGTGCTTTACACTTACGCCACTCGAGGAACCTTTCTGCCAAATTTCATGCTTCTAGGCGTAGCAGTTTAGGCTGTCCGTTGATCGATCAGTCAGTCAGTCAGTCAGTTTCTTCTTTTATATATATAGATAAGATAGCTTCTTTTAATGATTTAGGAGAGCACTACGGAGGGATTTTTGGAAATTCAACTGTATAAAAACTTTTTTCCTAAAAATATTACCGACTTCCATCTAAAAACTACAAAGTCAAAAATAAATTTCTTTTTCTAAGCGGTGTCTTTAGTAAGTACCATTTTTTTTCGTTAAGCACACCGACTTCGAAAAACAAAGTTATTTTTGACTTTGTAGTGTTTTTAGTTGGATGTCAAAAATATTTTTTTTTTTAAGTTTTTTATTTTCACTTTTTAGGTGTACCTAATAGGCAATTTGCCTTTAGTTAGATTTTTTTTTATTGTGTATGTTCACCAATATCTCCGTCAAACGACACTGGACAAACGGTCCAGTTCGGTAGTTCCAAATCGAGGAAGAGGTCATCTTAGTGCCGTAAGATTCTTCAAAAAACCGTTGACACACCTAAAACATTTTCTGGGGGTAATTCTGAAAAACTAATGATGGTAATTTATTATTGCTCAAGGAATAAGATTTTAACCGACTTTCCAAAAAGGAGGAGGTTCTATGTCCTCTAAATCCTAACTTAAACCGTAGATATCTACGACAGCCCATTTATTATTGATTTAATAATAGCTTATTTTTGATCGCCTTCACTAACTGCACATAATTTAGTTGAATAAAATACGAAATCATGCGAACGAAGTCGCGGGCGGAGTGCTAGTTAATAAATAAATAAATACATAAATATTTATTAAATATTAATTTTATCCTGGTTTTAGTATTTGTTGTTATAGCGGCAACAAACATACATCATCGTGTGATTTGCCGTCATTTACTGAAGATTTCTTCATCAGATCTTTACCAATTTCAAATGTGACCAATTTGGGCACAAATGCCCCTTCAAACAAAAATATTTTTTTAAATTGCTCTACAAAAAAGTCATACAGTCGAACATAGATCTCCTTTTTGCAATAATATAATAATAATAATATGTGGCTTGACTTGACAGGCGGTTGCCAAAAATTTTTCTCTTCGTAATTTCTTACAATATATTCAATTTTAACTATCTAAATTCTACAAGACAAAATGAAACCAAGGAAAAAAAAAAGGTCGTGTGGCACTCGGGGACTGCCGCGGTAAAGCTATTGCATAGCATTTATTCTAGATCCAGACCTGGAAAATGCGTCAAAAAAATTAAAAACGTTAAAAACTCGAAAACGTAGCGAGCCAAACCCGCATTTATTTACGATTAATAAAACTCTAAAAAACAAAACAAAAATACCCTTATTCACATTGAACTAAGGTCGCTTTTCTTTGACAAGCAAAAGTGACCCTTATTCTCATTAGCATAAAGTCCAAATTGATCACCATTGTCACAGAAACAGCTCAGAGAGACCGATAAAAGGCAAAAAAAATACGACCAACAAAAATTTTAAAACCCTCATATCTCAGAAACGGTTGGAGTTAGCGCATTTCTGACAAAAAATTTGCCCCGCTACCCACCGCTACTTCATCCAGGAGAACAAGATAGGATTTACCCCCCCCTTAACCGTTTACCTCCACCCGCAAAAAATATTTTCATTCTAAAAATACCAACACGGAAATCGAAAACACGTGCAACAAACCTCCCCCCCCCCGCCCCCCTGCCCCTCACCACTCAGATTCCACAGAATTCAAAAACCTTATTAAAAGTCAAAGTATCACCGCCGTGCCCGTCGAAGTGGGGAGGGTGAGGTTTTTTCGTTACGGAATTTCTGGATTCGGTCCCCGCGCTCAAGGCCCGCGATAGAAGCTATGCAATAGCTTAAAAACAATTATATAATCAAAGCTGACCGAATTAACCAAATTACAACAAGAAATAAGAAAAATGGGATAGACGTGATGTTAGCAAGCTGTGATGCCACCACAGTCCAACCACACTCCCAGCCACGCTGACGAGGAGAATAGTGACAGGGTTACAAACGTAAGTACCCGGTGCAATGAGGAATTAAGGAGTGCTTTGGAGTGTGCTATTCGGGAGTATCGCTACATGCCACCCAAACTTAGGCCACGATTACCACGTTTGCCCATGCATAACAAAAATAGGGCGCTGGTGGCTGTTCTATCATGTACTGCGCGGCTGTAGCGGCATGTCGTGTAGTCTAAGTCAAATTTGCACATGACAAATCTATACGACCGACGCCAGCCGTACCAGTTTGGCAGTGCAGGATCGAACGTCGGTATTGGTGGGGCCAGAACACTCATTGGCAAACTAATTTGTTTCAGGGAGGGAAAAACTCGCCCGAGAGTGATGCGCTTTGTGAGACGGGCGTTTTCGGGAACTGGTGTCAGATCCCGAGACTACTTATCCCGTGTCACAGAGCGCATTGACTTCCTGAAACAAAAAATGTATGCATGAGCAAACCGTATTCGTAGGTATAGACGGCGAGTGGAGCGGAACACCCAGAATCGCACATTCCAAAGAAATGATAGGTGGGTTTACCGGGCTTGGGAGCGACCCGACCAAAGTGTGACTGATACGCACCTGCCGGATGATGACGCCATGTTCACATTCTGGCGCAGTATCTAGTCGGTGCCTGTCAGTCACACCGAAGGTGAATGGACTCGGGTGGTTGAGCGAGCGTGCGATCCCATACAAGAAATGGGGGGTATCACGATTAGCCCCCAAGATATAGCCCGTGCAGTCCGTTCGTTGCCGAACTGGAAATCTCCAGGGCCGGACGGGCTGCACAACTTCTGGATCAAATACAGGTTCTGCTACAAAGGTCGCACGCCCGTTTGGCATCTCAGTACCAGGCAGCCTTAGAGTCTGGCTCGCTACCCAAGTTCCTAACAACAGGAATTACCCACCTGCTCCACAATTCTGGTAGCACCGCGGAACCCAAAAATTATAGACCTATTACATGTTTACCGACGGTCTATAAGGTTCTTACATCCATTTTGAGAGTAAAAATTAATAAACACGTCGACGATAATTCCATCATGTCGGCCTCTCAGAATGGATGTAGGAACGGGTCCTGCGGTACTAAGGAGCTACTCCTTATTGATATGACCATTAGCCAACAGTTTCGGCGTTCTCGAAAGGATCTGTCGACAAGTTGGATAGATTATAAGAAGGCTTATGACTCGGTGCCTCATACATGGCTCATGAGGGTGCTAGAATTGAATGAAATAGATATAATTCTACGCACCTTCCTGATGTCGTGTATGGGGCAATGGAGCATAGTCCTTCGCTATCCAGGATGTCGAAATATCCAGAGGAATAGCGAACCTGTAAGGATCGAGCGAGGTATATTCCAGGGCGATAGTTTGAGTCCACTTTGGTTTTGCCTCGCTCTGAATCCTCTAAGCATGCTGCTGGAAAATTCAGGGCTAGGCTATCGGTTGAAGAGAGGTGGTCAGGTTATATCTCACCTCCTTTACATGGATGACCTGAAGCTCTTTGCCTTCAGCAATCTTCTGCTGATGGAGCAACTGAAGGTAACTGAAACTTTTAGTAGCGCCATCAGGATGGAGTTTGATGTGGACAAATGTGCGGTCATGCATGTAAAGCGAGGGGAGATTGTGGAATCCGTGGGCATTCAACTCGCGGATTCCATAAACCTGAGATCCCTCTTTCCTAACGAAACCTATAATTATTTGGGTATGTCGGAAGCGTTAGGTATCAGCACCACTGACATGAAGCAATCGTTGAGAGAACGATTCTTTGGCCGCCTGAAGAAGGTTTCTTTCGGGCGAAAAACAAGGTGCGCGCCTTCAACGGTTGGGTCATGCCGGTATTGATGTACTCTTTCGGCATACTCAAATAGACTCAAACGGAACTCGACGCCCTGGATAGGCGGGTCCGTACAATGCTGACTGCATATCGAATGCATCACCCACGATCGTCGGTCATGAGATTGTATATCCCGCGGAAATGTGGAGGCTGAGGCTTTTTAAATGCCAAAAACCTCCACAACCGCGAGATATGCAATCTCAGGTAATATTTTCTACATCTACACGTGAAAGAGATAAGCAAATCAAGTATCTTGACTTGGCTCGCGTGGTTGTCGACATGTGGGATGTGGACTCAGCAAAATCAAAATCAATATTTTTATTTCACATAGGCCTACATGGGCACTTATAAAACGTCGACAAAAGGTGCACGGTTCGGGTTGGTCGTTTCCTATGGAGAAGAACCGGCAAGAAACTCCATGGTTACTCTTTTAAAAATGGTTTGGTTTTACAATATTTCCATGTTACAGCATTAGTACTTAGACATGGGGGGACAACGTAGGCCTGACTTATGACAATAAGTCGTAAGAAACTAAAAAAATAAAGTAAAAGGATTAACTATATATTTTATAAAAAAGTTAACAAATGTTAACTAGCATCTAGAAGGCCTACAATGTTCACACATTCACAAAACAATCGGTAAAAGAATCTATACATTGTAAATAAAAATAAGTATAACAAGACTAAATTTAACATGTGGCACAAATTTTGTTATCAGTGCTGTAACTATTCTTAGCAAAGGGCTATAAGATGTTTGAAAACCATTGTAAAAAGTCTAATTAAAAGAAGGAAAGAAAAATGAGATTGAGAATAGTTAGAGACATCCACATATTTGTGCCGTTTACAAGTTACCAGGGAAGCTGCATGCGCAGAAGGAGCTAAGGCCAAATGTTTTTATCGTCAACGTAGTCCTTGATTTTATAAAGCTTTTTTAATAAGGATACGTTTGATGTAGTTTTTGAACCTTCCATCGGTCAGTTCTATAACTGACTTTGGCAACTTGTTATAAAAGCGTATACTGTTTATAAGAAAAGACTTGCTAGTTTTCGTTAATCTGAATTTGGGTATTACAATTTCGTGCTTAATGCGTATTTAAATTATGGAAGTCGCTTCTAGTTTTGAACAGCCCCCGATTTTTACGGACATACAAAATACATTCCAAAATATAAAGTGAAGGTAGAGTCAGTATATCGATCTCTTTAAATTTTTCTCTGAGGGACTCGCGAGGACCCATTTTATAGATTGCGCGGATTGCCCTCTTTTGTAGGATGAAAATTGAGTCAACGTCTGCTGCTGATCCCCACAGCAGAATGCCATAAGACATAATACTGTGGAAATAAGCATAGTATACTAACCTAGCTGTAGCTACATCGGTTAGCTGCCTTATTTTCCTTACTGCATATGCAGCCGAACTTAACCTACCCGAAAGAGTTCTAATGTGCGCGCCCCACTGCAATTTTGAATCGATAGTAATCCCCAAGAATACAGTTTCCGTTATAACTTCAAGATTTTTGCCGTCAAGATTTAAGTTTAGGTCATGTTGTGGTACATTTGGTAAAGAGAACTTTAGACATTTTGTTTTTTTCGCATTCAGTAAAAGATTGTTAGCTGCGAACCATTTTTAACCGACTTCAAAAAAAGGAGGAGGTTCTCAATTCGTCGGAATCTTTTTTTTTTTTTTTTATGTATGTTCCCCGATTACTCAAAGACGCCTGGACTGATTTGGAAAATTCTGCTTTTGTTTGAAAGGGTATACTTTCCAGGTGGTCCCATGGTCGTCAGGTCAGGATCTGATGATGGGATCCCGGAGAAATCGAGGGAACTCCTCAAATATTGTAGGCATACATATATTGATTTTGGTATTTTCATCAACAAAGCAATCATTTGCGTCCAGAAAGTATAATTTAGTGGATTGGAACTGATGAAGAAGACCATATATGGCCACTGGAACTCCTTAATGCTAAAGATGTCACAGATATTAGATATCTCGAATATTTAACCGACTATGATGATGCAAATACTTATAAATAAATGGTACTGATGTATATGGTACCATCGAACTGTTCTGATGATTAAGCCGGCAGGTAGGCACTGGAACTCCAAATTTAAACAATGTATCCCAGTCGTGTTTGGGCTTATTGGAATCGTCATGAAATGCCAGTGGCTATAAATGATTTTCGTGGTAATTAACCGACATAAAAAAAGGAGGATTTTTATGTAGGTATGTTCCCCGATTACTCAAAGACGACTGGACCGATTGCATTTTTTTTTCTTTTAATGGGTATACTTTCCTTTCCATAGTCATCAAATCAGGATCTGATGATGGGATCTTGGAGAAATCGAGGGCATTCTTCAAATTTATAGGCACCCTGGAACCGATTTGCGTATTTTTTATAGTGATTCGTGCCTTTAGAAAGCACAATGTGGTGAAGTAAAACTGATGATGAAGACCATAGATGGCCTACGTAGTGGCAATACGATTTCTTTAATAGTTACACGTGAAACATTTTCAAAACTGGCAGACCGTTTTCTTGGCCTACTGTCACAGTACAATACATTTTATTTATAATTATTATGTTACAATGGTACCGGTCTACCTTTAGTCAAAAATGAGATTTCTCAATCGTTGCATTTCTGCTAATGTTCGTTCATCGTGGGGTTTGGTTAACAGTTTAGAAGGTTCTAAATCAGATAGAGCTATTCCTTTTAGAGTCTTGACTCTGCTGAGAGCTACGTAGACTTGTCCTTTCGCAAAGTTCTTTTTTCCTAAATCTAAGACAGCTCTATCGAGTGTTGTACCCTGTAGTTTATGCACGGTTACAGCCCAGCATAAAATAAGAGGTAACATCCGACGCTCAACGTTACCATAGCCTCTAGTTGCTTGGAACGTAGCACACATTGGCGGAATGGAAACGAATCCATTAGCATCTTTTAGTCTGCTACCTATTGTCACGTCATCAAAGTTAATGAGAACTGCGTCTGGCATTTCACCTTCTTCTAACTGATCTCTGCGTAACGCTGGCCATTTGAACCCTTTTACAACACCCATAGCTCCATTCACGAGCCCATCCGAAACGGCTATATTTCGTCTTAACATAACGCGAGAATCGACAGCTAAAAGTATCGTCGGCAAAAGACCACCGCAGTTATTAACGTCGCTGGGAATAACATTATCCGGAGGTTTTCTGCCGTAGGTTGCTGCTTCACGTGATTCGTCAGTTGCGTGTATCTTGTATATCCGGTTTAATGCTGCATTGGCAGCGGTCATTTTACTGTTATATTCGTCAACTTGTTTAACGGTGGGATAGATGCGAACCACGACACCATCCGCAAAGTCACTCGTTAAAGGGATCCTTCGTCTTTCACACAACAGCTCTAATTCTGCAGTTGTCAGCTCTCCAAATCGTAAATGATTGAGAAGATCTATAAAATCCTGATCATTTCGCTGTCGCATGTTTATTGTCAATTCGCAGAAACAAAATTGGTGCCATAAGTTGACTTCTGCCGAACACCATCCTGGTTGCATGAAACACCAATTCCCTTTCACAGGTGGCAGCTGCATTATGTCACCAAAGAGCAGTATGTTCAATCCTCCGAATAAGAGAATATTATTCTTAAACTCTTGCAGTCTAAGGTGTATCATACGAAGGTTCTCGTACGAGACCATAGAGACTTCGTCGATAACTAACCAATGAATGTGGCGCCACTTTATTCTTTCTTGTTCCAATTTGTGACCAGTCATGCGATTATATGCCCTAGCATTTCCCTTTTCAATTGGCAAATAAAAAACGGCATGCAGGGTCTTACCAAATATTTGACGAGCGGCAACTCCAGTCAATGATGCTACTTCAACGAAAGTTGGTTTAAGCAATGAGTCCACAGTAGGAGCATAACATCGCTTGATATGCTCTACCAGCAATTTCAGAACGAAAGACTTGCCGCTTCCTGCTCCACCGGTAATAAATATTAATAATCGTTCGTCATTGCCGTTCAGATCGTTTTGGATGGCTTGTGTAATTTTTTGGAATAAATTGTTTCGCTGGACATTCAACCCGCGTATATTGCCAAAAAATGCATCATCTGTCATTACTGCTCGTTGATCGAGGTTATCGCAGTAGTCATCATGGTCATGTATTAAATGTTCGTCAGCACATATAACCGGCGCATTTCGGGTACCATCGGTATGCGTATTATGGACGGCATTCAATGCGGCTGCTTGAGCAAGTGCTTGCTGTATTACTTGCTCTGCATGAGCAAATTCTTCAGAGCTAACGTCGTTCAGCAGTGGTCTCAACTCGCCCTGTCGCCTTAAAAAACATTTTTCCGCAGATTCTTCTTCTAATAAAAGTTCATTCTCATTTTTGAACGGAATATGGCAAACAAGTAGGTTATAATAATAAGCCTCTTTGTCACTGTTGAGAGTATAATACCGCGTGCGTAATACTGCCGGTTTGTTGCGGATCCGCATTCGCGAATTGTCTCTCAATTTAATGTACTTTAACGGTTGGTTTTCAACATGTCTCATCTCTATATCACCGTCAGTCATCATCAGCCCATGTTGAAGAAGACACAGTCTCATAGCGGACGGCAAATTCAGCGAGACTTATGTTCTCTAACTCATCAGGCCTGAGCACGTAACGGTCGAAAATATTGTTGTAAATTGCTGTTTCATCTCCATCAAAACGCAGCAGCCGGAATCGTTCTTCTGGTTTACAGCTATTAACAAATACTGCTTTGCGGCTACTCATTTTAAGTGGAAGATGGCAAAGACGGTATGCACATTCGGGCGCGCTGACCAACCGCTGTGAAAGAATAGCCATTGAGACGGAAAACAACTGTTTCCATACGGCGTCACCGCTTCTCTTTGCTTTCGTAATTGCTTCCCGAACTGCTTCTCCCGTATCATGTGGCTCACATTTACTAGCATACTTCGCCACATAATATGCGACAGCCGTAACGTTGCCACATGGCTGTATATCCATGTTGCCCTCCCACAGAGAAAGGAGTTCAGGGTTGTAATTATTAACCATGGTCTCAGAGGGCGTTCTTTTCAGAATACAAAATCGGCCGTTATTGGACAGAGCTTCATCAGGACCTAAACACGTTGTCATGTCTGCTGGTGCTTTAGGAAAGCCAAATCGGCAGCAACTGTCATTACGGTCTTTGTGACAAGTGGCTGTGTGTTTGTGTATTTGTACATTTTCAACCAAACTGCACAGCAACGGATCGTCAGGGTTTAAAGAGCACGATACAATTTTTTCAATTGCTGCTATTCCTTCCGTGGTTGAAAAATCTGGAACCCCGCCACACCATAACAGCATATGTAAATGCGGACTTCCCCTATTCTGGAATTCTATCCGATACCAATAGTCCTGAACAAGACCTCCCAAGCAGGTGTTATTATTTCTTAAATAACGCATTAGAGCATTTACTCGTACACTGAACTGGCGTGCTACTACCACTGGATATTTCTGCACCAATGCCAAACGATCTGGAAATGACAATGCTTCAGCGTTACACAAATCACCGCCGTCAGCAATAAGTAACGCTTTGGTCATGTCTGGCCAATTTAAATCATTACAAGACAAAGTCATAAACCAAGTAGGAGCTCCGAGACTCCTAACCATCGCAATCAATTCAGAACAACACCGTCTCCAATAGGACGCAGAACCTCTTATATTCCTCATAGTTAGGTGCATGTTCTCCACTAGTCCTTGAGGTGTTCGATCCCCGTAACCTTGTCGCATTCTACAGGACACAGAAACGCTGGATTTGGCACGAAAGTATTCTACAACCGACAAAGCAAAAAAAGGTAGTCGTTTCTCTGGAATCGTACTTCTGAACCCATTATTCTTGCTTGGAAATAGTCCAAAGCCGTAATTGAAATATCTCTTTCTTCTCCAAAGCCGTTTTTTCCATCAGGAAACAAAAAATACCAACCCAATTCCTCCATTCTTCGCTCCCGCTCTAAATTTAAAGGAGGAGCTGTTTTACGGGTGATTTCTGCCAACCTCACATCAGTTTCTACATCATGGTCATTGACAGAAACAACGTTACTTAAATCAGGAACCCCTTCGTCAATAGTGTGAAGCATGCTGGTTGTAAACACATATCGAGTCTCTGTGTTAGTTCTTTCGATATGACTTTGGGGCAAGATTGGGTTAACACCTTGGAATTGGTTTGGATGACCAGAAAGCAGCATATGATTTTGAATACTTCGGGCCGAATCCTCAATACTTGGCTGTCCGTCTGGCTGATTTTCCAACTGTTCTAATTCTGGTGATATCATTAGAGGGGTCAATGAATACACGTTTAACATAATGGAATTCGTAGAACTGTTTTTATTAGGAATATATAAATTTCGTCTTAAAATGGCATACAACTTTTCTACACTGCTAAATCGCATGCAGCAAGCCGTACCCCTTGATGGAGCTTTACAACCTTTAGCACCACGGGCATGGGAATCGAATAACCAATATGAAGACATTTCCGATTCATTTCTGCAATACACTGCAACTGTAACAGCATTGCTAGTTAATATTCCGGCTTTGTTAGCATTTCCCTCGAAAAATTGCAGTAAAGCATTTTTTAAGTTAGGGAAACCTTCGATACTGTTGTCGTTATCAATATGACCATTAAATGCTGCTTCATAATTAACGCAAATATTCACAGCCCGCCTGTCAAAAATAATTCGTGGTAGCAACTCTGTCACAGCTAAGTACTCATGATTTACTTCACGATCGTCTGGGTTAACTCGAGCAACAATACACTCATGATAGTACTTATCTCCCAATATAACAATATAATCGATGTCACTTTTACACCACGTATTGGGAACGAGAGTGTTAAAAGCGGTGCAGGCGACTGTTGCAATGGCTGTACATTGCTTACCGCGTGATTCTGGGCTAAATCTTTCATTTCCTTGATGAAATGATCCTTGCAATATAGATACATTTTCATCGATGTTAGTATACGTGTTTAATTGTCTTGGTTCTACTATTGACTCTGTTTGAATATATACAGGTACTTCGGCAATTTGTGTTATTGCAGAGAGATCTATTATATTAGAAAATGACGGACGAACATCTCTGTAAAGCGCATTATTAACCAACAACCATTGCAATGCTTGATTCAATTTTGCCATATCAATCTGAAATTCCCTTGATCGCTGTAAGTTTGCCAGGTTTTCTGTGACTATAACTAATGAGAGAACAATTAGACTTTCGTTGACATTTAAAACATCCGTATCTTGCCTATCTATTTTAAAAATTAGCGAAGTATCATCAGCAAATAGAATTATATCCGATAATTTGGCCATCATAAAAGGGAGATCATTAATGTAAACAAGAAAAAGGAAAGGGCCGAGAATTGAACCTTGGGGCACGCCCATCTTGACTAGAGACCCGGAGGACGTCGCCCCATTAACATTTACTTTTTGCTGTCTGTTTGATAAATAGGAAAGCACGAGATCAGCAGATTTTCCACGAATTCCGTAGTGATGTAATTTAGCCTTTGAGAGATCACAGAAAATGCCAATGGCATCCTGGGACCTCTCCCAAGCCTCCAAGATGTGGCTGATGAGTTTTACTCCCGCGTCCGTTGTCGACCTACCTTTCGTGAAACCAAACTGTTGACTATGCAGGATCCCATTTGAATTGAAGTGAGACAACATCTGTTCCAGCATGATTTTTTCATAGATTTTACTCAATGCTGGAAGCACGGATATAGGTCTATAATTAGAAGGATCACTCTTACAGCCTGATTTGAAAATTGGTACTACTTTACTGTGTTTCATTAAGTCAGGAAAAGTGCCGCTGTCCAAACATTGATTGAATATGCCTGTTAGGACAGGAGCAATTGAGTCAATAATATCTCCAAGAACCCTAACGGATATCCCCCACAAGTCTTCAGTATTCTTTATATTGAGACTTTTGAACGCGTTTTTAATTGTATCAATACATATTGGTTTAAATTTAAAGATTGGTATGTCTTCAGTAAAGTTTTCTTTAAGAAGAGCTTCAGCTACTTTAGATGAGGAAGGAAGAGACTTCGTAACCTCTAACGGAATGTTGGTAAAGAAATTTTCTAATGTCTCAGCGACTTCTTGCCTATCAGAAATGGTTTGATTAGTTATTTTCAAAGACAACTGATTCTGATCGCGTTGTTGTATCTTTCCAGTTTCTCTATTAATTAATTGCCACACAGTTTTTATTTTATTATTAGAAGCACCAATTTTGTTAATTATTATTTGAGATTTTGCTTAAGCGCAGACTCTTTTGAATATTTTGGAATAGTTTCTAACATAAGTGTGAAAAACTTGATCGGAAGTCAAAGATTTTTCGTAATATAAATTATATAAGATATCTCGGCTTTTTCTTATGCCCACAGTGGCCCATTCACTAAATTTCGATTTGGAATTTTTGACTTTAACTGTTTTTACAGGACACGTTTTATTGAATTCTTGGCAAACTGTTGAAAACAACTTGCCGTAATTTATATTGGGGTCGTTTGAATCAAAACTGGCGTTACAAAGGTTGCTAAAAACATTATTATTAAAAGAGATTAATTTATTTTTAGTAAGAGTAAATCGAATTGATTTAGCTAGGTCAGCGATCATTGAACCGATAGTTGAGTCTGCCAATGGCTTAATAGCCATGAGCCTCGACCAACACCTTAGGAGGCTCTCGTTAGGCGGCTGGATCAAGGGCTTGATTCAGAAAGCAGTACTTCTGGACACGGCTCGTGTAGCGTGCCGCCGGTAGCTTGGACCCTGTTCCCGATACCAGTGAGCCTCTAATTTTTATATATTTTTCTTTTTTATGTGTTTTATAAAAATATTTAAAAATGTAACAAATAAGAAAAATAAATAAAGGACATAAGAATATAATAATAATAATATTAATTCGTCATAATAATTATATGGGTACATATTTGGACGTCGTAAAATGACAATTTTCAAAATATTGAAACATTTTAATATAGGTTTGAATCAATTGAAATTTTGTTTACCTAATCTATACCTAATAATGAATGTGATATAAAGACTCAAATTAATTAGGTTAAGGTGCGGCCTTGTTTTATTCCAAAGAACATTATGTGTAAATATCATTATGCGTTTATAACATCATACTTTATAAGTATATGCATCATTATTATTATGCCAACAGTATTAATAGCAATATACATTATGGCATAGTAATTATGGCTACTAACATTATGCGTAATGATCATTATGCTGAATTTCGTTATACCAATGAAAATTATGGGAATATATTTTATGCTTATCACCAGTAAACCTTTAAAAACTAGTCCTGTAATCACCTGAGAATTCTCGGTTCTGTTTAGATATTGTGTGTCTCAATTTATACCTAAAACCAGTTCCAAAACTTAAGGACTCCAAAGTTATTAAACTCTACACATTATATTAAACCGTTATGAGCGCCTCACGTAATTGAAAATTTAATCTAGTACACGTACGACAGAATAAATAAGGTACCTATTACCGTTCAACAGGTACACAGTATCACTATGTGATTATTAGAGAGGAGACACGGTGACAATGATACAAATGTGTTTAGAGCTCCCCCTCATCTACACCATTTATCTTCCGTTGCGAATTTTCTCTGTTAATATTTCAGCTGAATCAAATTACGAAACTCGTAACATTACGGGAACATATTGGGAGACGGATGGGGGCCTGGCTATGTGAAATACGCAAGGAAACTTCTTATGGACGACATGGGACGTTCCCCAAGAGTTATTTGCTTCCTAATGTCCGAAATCTAGGACGTTCCCGCTATAATTCGAGGCAGTTTAAAGGGTGGTGTTTTCGAAATGTGTTGGTTGTATTTTAAGGAAATGTTTTGATACTTTTGTGTTCCGTAGTAGACGTAAAAAAACAAATTCGAATTTCAAATGTTTTTACCGGTTTCAGTTGCTCATACTTTGTTTAAGGAAATGTTATGGTACTTTTTTATTCTGTAGTTGACGCAAAAAATCGAATTTTGTTTTTTGTTACAGGCTGCACATACTCGTATAATGGAATCATTATACGATTATACAAATTGAGTAGGATAAGTTAAGCACGATATTAAACTACGTTGAATAAATATATTAATATATTGCAGCGGCACTTAATTTATATAGCTGCTCGTTAGATTTATGAGATTGCTTAAAATAACACGGCTTTCGATATTTTAATTTTGATTTTACTCCAGGAATATTTGGCAACTAATAATATAATATAAAATAAAATTAAATAGAAAACATTTGTTCGGCCCAGAAAACACAACAGCAACAAACACAGAGTTCATACACACATTCATAACCAATAACAACACACATACTTACATTATAATGATTAACCATTTGATATTTTTCTGTAGTGTTCAATTACAAAGAAAACAAAATGCTAATGATCTCAAAAGAAATTCATCAGATAAAAAACATTCCGTTTTATTTTTACTCAGAGAAATGAATACCAAGTAATCTGTTATTGTAGATAAACAAAATGGAGGAGCACTCTTCCTCAGTCTATAATTTATTTTACTGCTATCTCAAGATTTAGAGATATTTCAGCGCCATTAAATCTGAATAAGTTATTCAAAGTAAGCAACGCAAAAGGATTAAGACTGAGAGAATTAGGTCAGTTTTCATTATTACTAGATTTAAATCAAGAAGCCATAAGGCGTCATCATAAATCTTTGTGATGTTTCATAACTCAATTTCTTTAGTTTCACAACGATAACGCAATAAAACGAATTTACAGACGGACTTATTTTAGAGTTCCGCTGTAAAGTTTCCTTCCAGTTTATATTTTATTTTCGTGGATTTTGATTTCATCTCTAGAATTGTGAGCAATCTTGTTTATGTGTTGAGACAGTGCACTTCAATATTTAACAAGCCAATAGTGAGTTTCTTTTGGGATAGTGTATTTACTCCAATTCTTCTTGTTTTCTCTCCATTATTATTGCCTTACTTGTATAACTAGCCCATGCACCATTAGAAAAGCCAAGGGTGAGCATCGCACTTAAAAGGTGTAATCGAAAAATTTGTTGTCAATATTGTAAAGAGGTAAAACTGTTTGTTACTTTGTTTTTAGTAAATAATCTCTATAAGGCAACTAGGCTTATGCCAGTTATAAACGACCATCTGTGCCTATTGGCCTTATTTGTTCTGTCTCAAAACAACCGCATCTGTAGCTCGTAGAAACTCTTTGTGGAAAAGTTTCCATATTCCTGTAAAAAGTAAGTCCAAAAATACCACTATGTTCTTAATTATATATTTTTTTGTTGGTACAATCCCACCACACTATTCCCAAACCTCTGTAACTCCTGAAATCAAGAATCAACAGTGGCGACCACACACGACGACCGAAAGCGCCGAGGCAAAGAAGCTCGACGAAGTGCCGCAGAATGAATTTAACTGTCCTGAATCCCGCAATGAAGTTAATCAGAAAAGAATAACGAAGGAGTAGAATAAAATACAAATTTCCACTTCCCTCCATATCAAGCAGAAGACAGAACAAACAAGACCAATAGGCACAAAGGGTCGTTTACAACTTGGATACAATTGCCTAGCACCACGGATAAAAATTAGCTTTAATATTAATGGGTCCTAACATTGTGAGCTGCTATATTTGTTTCCAAAATAGGTATTGCAAAAACGCTTGAACGCACATCAATTTGTTCTAGTTTCCACAAGGTCCGTATAGTAAACAACTCCTGATGCAGCCTGTACATTATTCAACATAATATTGCGTTCATTCTGCCAAAGAATACATTCCCATAAGATATGATGTGCAGATTGTACATATTCGCAGTCAGATGTAGAGCACTGACATAAAGGCGAGGCAACGAGCTTGGAGGAAAATAATTTACTTACCATGCCCTGTGAGAAATTGGGCAACACAGTAATCCACAGTGATCTTTATTATATTCTAGCTATAAGAAAACTGACACACTAGTTCGCATATGTGCACATCGTACGTCTAATGACCAAACTCCCTCCTACACACGTGGCGCCCCGCGTTCCTTTCGTGCGCCAGTAGTGTGACTTGAAAGTCAGAGTAACATTGACAGCTTCAAATGCACAGATTAGATCGTGTAGTAGGCGTAGCAGCACGTATGTCCACATAGCCGAGCGTAGCAGTGCTTAACCGAGCGCAACAACATGCCAAGTTGGTATCAAAAGCATCGTAGCTCACCAAGTTGTATGCTCGTGCTTAAATAGGACGTATATAAATACAAAACTTCTTTGTTGTGTCTGGTAGCGGACGTCTTATGGGTGAAATGATGATACTTGAAAATATAAATAAAAACTTAATCAGTATAACAGATTTTACAATTTCAAGTGTACCCAATGAAACACCTGTTCCATAAATTCTAAATATTTTACTGAAATCCTGATTTTAAAAAGCTGCGTAAACTTACTTCACGTTTAAATTTTCTGTTTAAAGCTGGTATACTTTAATAGAGACGCGGCAAAGGGAAAATTAACTCCTATGAAGCATTAAAAACTGTTGTATCGTTGTACTTGGAAGCCAGTTAAATGGTATAAAAACTGCCTTTGACTATAGGCGAGAAAATAAGGTTCTAAGAACTAGTGAGCTGATATACAAAACAAGTTTATTCCTGAGGTTTGCTTCAGTGGCCTTTTCTATAGGAACGGTGAATTTTCCAGGATAAAAAGCCTATGGTACTCATTACTTAAATAATTTCCATAATTAGATCAGAATTTCCAGAGATTTTATCCTAAAAACAAACAGACAATTTCACATCTTTATAACATTCATAATTTTAATAATAAAACCAAAGATATCAAAAACAAAAGATACAATTGGATATCTCTTGCATTTTGTACTCATATAGGCGGTGGCTCTGGACCTGAACTCTTTATTTTTATTTTGTGGCATCTCGCAGTTCAATCAGAATGATTGGCTACTGCTTATTTGGACTATCCTGTGGTGACTACCCTAGAGCCTACATCCAGGCACAAAAATCTCAATCTTACCGACCACACTGAGGACTACCCGCGCCTGAACTCTCTCCGCAGGCATATTTCGTAAGAAACAGCAATCAGCAATCATCGCGCGATCAAACGCTTTATTTCATAAAAGTCGGCATTACTTGCAGTATAGGTATGGTAGGTCCTACTCATTCGTTTGCTAATCGCTCGTTATTTTTAAAAATACGCTCAAAAACTCTATCTCTCTTGCTAGACACGTAATAAGTCTGCCGCTCGCTTTGGATTACTGTCTCATCGGACTATGACAGTGTAGGAGCAGTAAGTGCAAATGTGTATGCGCACACACTTGTGCATTATAAAATCGCCCGCGTCAGTGACTAGTCTCCGTTGAGTTTGGTCGCCGTGGCTGAAATTTGGTCTGTAAGATTAGATAAAGGTCGTCATCATCATCATATCAGCCGAAAGACGTCCACTGCTGGACATAGGCCTCTTCCAAGCCTCGTCACATTGCCCGGTCCCGTGCGTCCAGCAGCCAGCGGATCCCCGCAATCTTCACCAGGTCATCAGTCCACCTGATAGGAGGCCTTCCAACGCAGCGTCTTCCGGTTCATGGTCGCTACTCCAGAACTTTGCTGCCCCATCGGCCATCCGTGGAGATAAAGATAGATAGATATAATACCTAAATCTTACAAATAAAAATAAATACTAAATCTTACTGGAGTCATATATTTTAAAAATATATAAGAAAAGATTTTATTTAATCGTACCGAGACATATATCAAGCATATATGTCACGGTACGATTTTGGATAATTTAATAAAAATAAAACAGATATTATGCCCGATCCAAATATGTTTCCGGTCACCCTCTAAACGACACCCCTCAAGTGTGATTCGCCAGGATCACACAACCATTTGAACTTACTAACAGCTATAAAATAACCTGATTCAGTGGCCCTAGGCAATAAAATCACATTGGCACCTCTTAAAGCCAAAATTACCCATTCACACGTAACAGATACCTTATGTCACGTACTGAACTAATCACTTGCCTACTGATTACTGAATACCAGATGAGTATAAAAAGTTAAAAGTAAATACAACATTAACCTTTGAGTAACTGGCCTTAATGTTAGAAAAAGGTGTTCCTGAATTTTGTCACATCGTACATCTGGTTTTGGTCAACCAGTTCGCGAATATGTATTCTCCGACTGCACAGCATGGTTTTCTTCTGTTTCCGTCTTTTTAGTTCGCTTCTTAAGCAGTAGGGTATATTGATTTTTTAAATTAACTTTTTTATTTATAACTTTTTAGGTTTTTTTTCGAATTAGTTATATTTAAACATATAAAGGTGTATAAAGTTTAAATCACCTCTTAAAACTCTTTATTTTGATACTCCATACGATGGGATAATTGGGCCCCCACAATATGGCGCCGTAAATACGGCATTTTTCCATTTACCAATTTTAATGTAGCCAATGCCACATAGGAACAAACATACTTACATACATAGATTGATAAACACATTACCCTCCTTCGGCAATCGAATAAAGAGGTCCCCCTATATGAATAGTAAATACGAAAATAGATCTGTTTGTCTGCCAGGTTTTACAACAAAACTGACTAAATGCTCTTTGATGAATTTTGAGATAGCTTGAACCTTGTGGGACAACAATTAGTACATTTATTTTAAATCACACGCTAAATGTGTGAAATTCGTTGTTGAAGATTCCATCCCCACTCTATCAAATTCTCTTCTTGTAAACAAAGAAAGAGCATTCCTTCTTCGTTCTACTAAAAAGTTAAGAATGTTATGAAAATAATAATCTTGCACCTGATTCTATGATTTTTAGTTCTCACCATGAGAATAATTATCTGGAATCTTCAAAAACAAAAGTTGTTGCCCCCCGTCCTGTAAGAAATTGGGCAACACAGTGATCCACAGTGATGTTTATTATATTGTAGCTAACAGAAAATTGACGCACTAGTTTGCGTATCTTGCTACTACACTTTCATTATAACTGTGCACATCGTACGTCAAACGATCACACTGCCTCCGAACCGCGCGGCGCCACGCGATCTCTTCGTGCGCCAAGCGAGAGTCGAATGTCAAAGTGACATTGACAGCTTCAAATGCACTGACTGTATCGTGTAGTAGGTGAAGCAGCGCGTCCGCGTAGTCGAGCGTAGCAGTGCGTCACCGAGCACAACTACAAGCCAAGTTTTATTCAAATTATTTATTATCTGCTAAAAGCACCGTAGCACACCAAGTTGTATGCTTGTGATATATGTGCAAAATTTTTGCATCTGCCAGGTCCCTCAGACGATTGCGGAACTTTCTTCCCACTGCCACTAAAATTGCGCTTGCACAGTCCCTTCTGCTTCCAATCCTTGACTATGCTGATGTCAGTTATCTCGATCTCACCCAGGCACAAGCACAACTAGATAAACTTGAGCGTCTTCAAAACCTTTGCATAAGATTTATATTTGGCTTGCGCAAATATGATCACATTTCTGAATTTCGGACAGAGCTCAAGTGGCTTCCCATTCGTCTTCACCGGGATTCTCATATTTTATTTCTGCTTTACAGTATTCTATACAATCCTACAACCCCCTCTTATCTCAAAGAACGTTTCAAGTTCCTTCATGACACACATAATAGATACCTGAGGTCATCGGAAAACTTGGAACTAGAGATGCCGATGCATTCCACCAGCTTTTACGACAAATCTTTTACGGTTCACGCGGTGCGATTGTGGAATGCTTTGCCTGTGTCAATAAGGCGTGCTCAATCTCTGCCCATTTTTAAAACTATGGTAAAGAATCACTACCTCTCTCTTTAGTAGTTGTTTTCTTGATTTCTGTGTTTTTGTTCCATACTTATAACTCTATATATTTTTATATATAGTATATTTATATATATGTATTTATTTTATTAACCGACTTCAAAAAAAGGAGGAGGTTCTCAATTCGTCGGAATCTTTTTTTTTTTTTTTTATGTATGTTCCCCGATTACTCAAAGACGCCTGGACTGATTTGGAAAATTCTGCTTTTGTTTGAAAGGGTATACTTTCCAGGTGGTCCCATGGTCGTCAGGTCAGGATCTGATGATGGGATCCCGGAGAAATCGAGGGAACTCCTCAAATATTGTAGGCATACATATATTGATTTTGGTATTTTCATCAACAAAGCAATCATTTGCGTCCAGAAAGTATAATTTAGTGGATTGGAACTGATGAAGAAGACCATATATGGCCACTGGAACTCCTTAATGCTAAAGATGTCACAAGTATTAGATATCTCGAATATTTAACCGACTATGATGATGCAAATACTTATAAATAAATGGTACTGATCTATATGGTACCATCGAACTGTTCTGATGATTAAGCCGGCAGGTAGGCACTGGAACTCCAAATTTAAACAATGTATCCCAGTCGTGTTTGGGCTTATTGGAATCGTCATGAAATGCCAGTGGCTATAAATGATTTTCGTGGTAATTAACCGACATAAAAAAAGGAGGATTTTTATGTAGGTATGTTCCCCGATTACTCAAAGACGACTGGACCGATTGCATTTTTTTTCTTTTAATGGGTATACTTTCCTTTCCATAGTCATCAAATCAGGATCTGATGATGGGATCTTGGAGAAATCGAGGGCATTCTTCAAATTTATAGGCACCCTGGAACCGATTTGCGTATTTTTTATAGTGATTCGTGCCTTTAGAAAGCACAATGTGGTGAAGTAAAACTGATGATGAAGACCATAGATGGCCTACGTAGTGGCAATACGATTTCTTTAATAGTTACACGTGAAACATTTTCAAAACTGGCAGACCGTTTTCTTGGCCTACTGTCACAGTACAATACATTTTATTTATAATTATTATGTTACAATGGTACCGGTCTACCTTTAGTCAAAAATGAGATTTCTCAATCGTTGCATTTCTGCTAATGCTCGTTCATCGTGGGGTTTGGTTAACAGTTTAGAAGGTTCTAAATCAGATAGAGCTATTCCTTTTAGAGTCTTGACTCTGCTGAGAGCTACGTAGACTTGTCCTTTCGCAAAGTTCTTTTTTCCTAAATCTAAGACAGCTCTATCGAGTGTTGTACCCTGTAGTTTATGCACGGTTACAGCCCAGCATAAAATAAGAGGTAACATCCGACGCTCAACGTTACCATAGCCTCTAGTTGCTTGGAACGTAGCACACATTGGCGGAATGGAAACGAATCCATTAGCATCTTTTAGTCTGCTACCTATTGTCACGTCATCAAAGTTAATGAGAACTGCGTCTGGCATTTCACCTTCTTCTAACTGATCTCTGCGTAACGCTGGCCATTTGAACCCTTTTACAACACCCATAGCTCCATTCACGAGCCCATCCGAAACGGCTATATTTCGTCTTAACATAACGCGAGAATCGACAGCTAAAAGTATCGTCGGCAAAAGACCACCGCAGTTATTAACGTCGCTGGGAATAACATTATCCGGAGGTTTTCTGCCGTAGGTTGCTGCTTCACGTGATTCGTCAGTTGCGTGTATCTTGTATATCCGGTTTAATGCTGCATTGGCAGCGGTCATTTTACTGTTATATTCGTCAACTTGTTTAACGGTGGGATAGATGCGAACCACGACACCATCCGCAAAGTCACTCGTTAAAGGGATCCTTCGTCTTTCACACAACAGCTCTAATTCTGCAGTTGTCAGCTCTCCAAATCGTAAATGATTGAGAAGATCTATAAAATCCTGATCATTTCGCTGTCGCATGTTTATTGTCAATTCGCAGAAACAAAATTGGTGCCATAAGTTGACTTCTGCCGAACACCATCCTGGTTGCATGAAACACCAATTCCCTTTCACAGGTGGCAGCTGCATTATGTCACCAAAGAGCAGTATGTTCAATCCTCCGAATAAGAGAATATTATTCTTAAACTCTTGCAGTCTAAGGTGTATCATACGAAGGTTCTCGTACGAGACCATAGAGACTTCGTCGATAACTAACCAATGAATGTGGCGCCACTTTATTCTTTCTTGTTCCAATTTGTGACCAGTCATGCGATTATATGCCCTAGCATTTCCCTTTTCAATTGGCAAATAAAAAACGGCATGCAGGGTCTTACCAAATATTTGACGAGCGGCAACTCCAGTCAATGATGCTACTTCAACGAAAGTTGGTTTAAGCAATGAGTCCACAGTAGGAGCATAACATCGCTTGATATGCTCTACCAGCAATTTCAGAACGAAAGACTTGCCGCTTCCTGCTCCACCGGTAATAAATATTAATAATCGTTCGTCATTGCCGTTCAGATCGTTTTGGATGGCTTGTGTAATTTTTTGGAATAAATTGTTTCGCTGGACATTCAACCCGCGTATATTGCCAAAAAATGCATCATCTGTCATTACTGCTCGTTGATCGAGGTTATCGCAGTAGTCATCATGGTCATGTATTAAATGTTCGTCAGCACACATAACCGGCGCATTTCGGGTACCATCGGTATGCGTATTATGGACGGCATTCAATGCGGCTGCTTGAGCAAGTGCTTGCTGTATTACTTGCTCTGCATGAGCAAATTCTTCAGAGCTAACGTCGTTCAGCAGTGGTCTCAACTCGCCCTGTCGCCTTAAAAAACATTTTTCCGCAGATTCTTCTTCTAATAAAAGTTCATTCTCATTTTTAAACGGAATATGGCAAACAAGTAGGTTATAATAATAAGCCTCTTTGTCACTGTTGAGAGTATAATACCGCGTGCGTAATACTGCCGGTTTGTTGCGGATCCGCATTCGCGAATTGTCTCTCAATTTAATGTACTTTAACGGTTGGTTTTCAACATGTCTCATCTCTATATCACCGTCAGTCATCATCAGCCCATGTTGAAGAAGACACAGTCTCATAGCGGACGGCAAATTCAGCGAGACTTATGTTCTCTAACTCATCAGGCCTGAGCACGTAACGGTCGAAAATATTGTTGTAAATTGCTGTTTCATCTCCATCAAAACGCAGCAGCCGGAATCGTTCTTCTGGTTTACAGCTATTAACAAATACTGCTTTGCGGCTACTCATTTTAAGTGGAAGATGGCAAAGACGGTATGCACATTCGGGCGCGCTGACCAACCGCTGTGAAAGAATAGCCATTGAGACGGAAAACAACTGTTTCCATACGGCGTCACCGCTTCTCTTTGCTTTCGTAATTGCTTCCCGAACTGCTTCTCCCGTATCATGTGGCTCACATTTACTAGCATACTTCGCCACATAATATGCGACAGCCGTAACGTTGCCACATGGCTGTATATCCATGTTGCCCTCCCACAGAGAAAGGAGTTCAGGGTTGTAATTATTAACCATGGTCTCAGAGGGCGTTCTTTTCAGAATACAAAATCGGCCGTTATTGGACAGAGCTTCATCAGGACCTAAACACGTTGTCATGTCTGCTGGTGCTTTAGGAAAGCCAAATCGGCAGCAACTGTCATTACGGTCTTTGTGACAAGTGGCTGTGTGTTTGTGTATTTGTACATTTTCAACCAAACTGCACAGCAACGGATCGTCAGGGTTTAAAGAGCACGATACAATTTTTTCAATTGCTGCTATTCCTTCCGTGGTTGAAAAATCTGGAACCCCGCCACACCATAACAGCATATGTAAATGCGGACTTCCCCTATTCTGGAATTCTATCCGATACCAATAGTCCTGAACAAGACCTCCCAAGCAGGTGTTATTATTTCTTAAATAACGCATTAGAGCATTTACTCGTACACTGAACTGGCGTGCTACTACCACTGGATATTTCTGCACCAATGCCAAACGATCTGGAAATGACAATGCTTCAGCGTTACACAAATCACCGCCGTCAGCAATAAGTAACGCTTTGGTCATGTCTGGCCAATTTAAATCATTACAAGACAAAGTCATAAACCAAGTAGGAGCTCCGAGACTCCTAACCATCGCAATCAATTCAGAACAACACCGTCTCCAATAGGACGCAGAACCTCTTATATTCCTCATAGTTAGGTGCATGTTCTCCACTAGTCCTTGAGGTGTTCGATCCCCGTAACCTTGTCGCATTCTACAGGACACAGAAACGCTGGATTTGGCACGAAAGTATTCTACAACCGACAAAGCAAAAAAAAGGTAGTCGTTTCTCTGGAATCGTACTTCTGAACCCATTATTCTTGCTTGGAAATAGTCCAAAGCCGTAATTGAAATATCTCTTTCTTCTCCAAAGCCGTTTTTTCCATCAGGAAACAAAAAATACCAACCCAATTCCTCCATTCTTCGCTCCCGCTCTAAATTTAAAGGAGGAGCTGTTTTACGGGTGATTTCTGCCAACCTCACATCAGTTTCTACATCATGGTCATTGACAGAAACAACGTTACTTAAATCAGGAACCCCTTCGTCAATAGTGTGAAGCATGCTGGTTGTAAACACATATCGAGTCTCTGTGTTAGTTCTTTCGATATGACTTTGGGGCAAGATTGGGTTAACACCTTGGAATTGGTTTGGATGACCAGAAAGCAGCATATGATCTTGAATACTTCGGGCCGAATCCTCAATACTTGGCTGTCCGTCTGGCTGATTTTCCAACTGTTCTAATTCTGGTGATATCATTAGAGGGGTCAATGAATACAC
This sequence comes from Orthosia cruda, assembly GCA_964057195.1. Taxonomy (NCBI): domain Eukaryota; kingdom Metazoa; phylum Arthropoda; class Insecta; order Lepidoptera; family Noctuidae; genus Orthosia; species Orthosia cruda. The sequence continues at coordinate 42,368,176 of OZ059827.1, read as the reverse complement.
GTTTAACATAATGGAATTCGTAGAACTGTTTTTATTAGGAATATATAAATTTCGTCTTAAAATGGCATACAACTTTTCTACACTGCTAAATCGCATGCAGCAAGCCGTACCCCTTGATGGAGCTTTACAACCTTTAGCACCACGGGCATGGGAATCGAATAACCAATATGAAGACATTTCCGATTCATTTCTGCAATACACTGCAACTGTAACAGCATTGCTAGTTAATATTCCGGCTTTGTTAGCATTTCCCTCGAAAAATTGCAGTAAAGCATTTTTTAAGTTAGGGAAACCTTCGATACTGTTGTCGTTATCAATATGACCATTAAATGCTGCTTCATAATTAACGCAAATATTCACAGCCCGCCTGTCAAAAATAATTCGTGGTAGCAACTCTGTCACAGCTAAGTACTCATGATTTACTTCACGATCGTCTGGGTTAACTCGAGCAACAATACACTCATGATAGTACTTATCTCCCAATATAACAATATAATCGATGTCACTTTTACACCACGTATTGGGAACGAGAGTGTTAAAAGCGGTGCAGGCGACTGTTGCAATGGCTGTACATTGCTTACCGCGTGATTCTGGGCTAAATCTTTCATTTCCTTGATGAAAAGATCCTTGCAATATAGATACATTTTCATCGATGTTAGTATACGTGTTTAATTGTCTTGGTTCTACTATTGACTCTGTTTGAATATATACAGGTACTTCGGCAATTTGTGTTATTGCAGAGAGATCTATTATATTAGAAAATGACGGACGAACATCTCTGTAAAGCGCATTATTAACCAACAACCATTGCAATGCTTGATTCAATTTTGCCATATCAATCTGAAATTCCCTTGATCGCTGTAAGTTTGCCAGGTTTTCTGTGACTATAACTAACCCAGCTTGTTGTGGTTGAAGCGGCAGTTGCTCAGCCAATTCGATAATATCTTTGGCGAAAAGTACAACTTGCCCCTTACACCAATACTGACTGTAGCGGTTTTGTACCCGAATAATTTGTAAGAACGGCACAATTCTCAACAAAAATCTCTTTTCAATTTCTGTCAAATTGGCTATTTCTTCAGGAATATCTGAAACGGTCATTTTGTTCCAGTATGCCTGAGAAGGAATTTTTCGTTTTTTAATATTGTTTGAACAACGAGTACAGGTCACGATATTACCTAAATTGATTAAATCAGCTGGAAGTAAATTGTCTAGATTGGTAGTGAATAGTCTTGTACGCTGCTGCGGATATATCATTTTGTTGCAAATGTTGCATGCAACATCAGCAAACACATTTATCGCTGATTTAAATTGTTCAGCATTCTTCAGTCTTCTGTTATCGCGGGCATGCACATTACTGAGACGAATCGCTCTCTTTTCTGCTGTTTCATTAAGTAGTACTTGAGCAGATCGGCGTCTGGCTAAAGACAACCGATGTTCGCGCTGCTCAGCTGATTGGTTTGACAGCCGCTCACGTATAAGCGACAACCGATGTTTGCGCTGCTCAGCTGATTGGTTTAACAGCCGCTCATTAATAAGCGACAACCGAAGTTCGCGCTGCTCAGCTGACTGGTTTGACAGCCACTCATGAATAAGTGATAACCGATGTTTGCGCTGCTCAGCTGACTGGTTTGACAGCCGCTCATGAACAAGTGACAACCGATGTTCATGCTCTTCTATGGTCTCTGTTGACAATTTTCTTTGTACATAATTGCGCATTTGAGAAAGCCTTTCTTCACGGTCTTCGAAAGACTCGCCGAGACGCTGTGCTCTGTTTCTTTCTCTATTGCGCTTTAGGCGCTCATCTTTGTAATTTTCAGACTCCTGTGCTCGATGCTTTCTCATACGAGATGCAAGTAAGGAAGGCCTTCCCATCATGTACCACCTAATTTATCCTACGTACCTATTGTATTATTCACAACACTAAAAAGCAAAAAATAAATTATTTTTAAATAAAAAATAAACCGCCTTCAAAAAAAAATACCCTGGAACTAAAAAGCAAAAAAATAATGGGTTAAATTTACATATGATTTCCTACCCAAACCTATAAATCAAATTTATTTTACAATAACAGTGCAAAAATCAATTAAACTAAACACCCAATTATAAAATAAACATTGATTTTAAATAATATACGATAAACTACTTTAATACCTACCTAATTATATAAAACTTCTTAATTTTTAATCACCTTTTTAATATTAAGTCGAATAAATCAATTCTTGAATAATTAACCTATATAACCTAACCTATCTTTAACATATAATAAAAATTAACAATTTTTGGAGTCGGTGCCAAGCGCTTATACGATAGTTTACTATATTATACAAACTACTAAACACAAAATTGAAAACTATTAAAGTAACAAAGAACAATTTTAAATGAAAGCAAAAAGACTGCAACACAAGGAAGCTAGAAGTTCGCTGGGACAAAAGTTATTTTAATTTTGCCAGTTCTATGTTTGACATAATTCGTATGCGCACGTACAGGCACGAGTTAACTTTACCGTAACGAGCGCCGCGAAGTCGCGCGACGTTTTCTCGTATGAACGTTTGAAAGTTTTCACTAACACTTATAAAATACAATAAATAAAAAAAATACGTTAATCTAATTACCTACGTAAAGTCTGGATTATATGCTTATACTTGGCCTTGGCACCGACTCCAAAAATTGATAATTTTTATTATATGTTAAAGATAGGTTAGGTTATATAGGTTAATTATTCAAGAATTGATTTATTCGACTTAATATTAAAAAGGTGATTAAAAATTAAGAAGTTTTATATAATTAGGTAGGTATTAAAGTAGTTTATCGTATATTATTTAAAATCAATGTTTATTTTATAATTGGGTGTTTAGTTTAGTTGATTTTTGCACTGTTATTGTAAAATAAATTTGATTTATAGGTTTGGGTAGGAAATCATATGTAAATTTAACCCATTATTTTTTTGCTTTTTAGTTCCAGGGTATTTTTTTTTGAAGGCGGTTTATTTTTTATTTTATATAAATAGTACACCAATAGAATACCTACAGTACTGTCTTTCCTTTCATTTTTAAAATCCATCCAAAGGTTGTTTTGAAAAGATCGCTTTTAGCGATAAGGCCGCCCATTGTGTCACCCAGTGTAATTTTTTCTTCATCTATACTTTCTGTAACTTATATGGTGTACATAATAAAGAGTATTCTATTCTATTCTAAAAAAGAAATTTCCAAAAAAATTTAATTGCCCATTAGAGCGAGAGGTAAGCACCTTAAATACAGTATTGTTGAATAATAATACGATTTGTTACAGCTGCAACTTTACAACGAAAGTGGAAGAGTCTCCGCGATAGTTTTAACAGAGAAATTGGGAAGCAAAAGAAGAGCGGATCTGGAGCATCAGGCAGGAAAGAATATATATATTTTAAACAATTGTCTTTTTGTAACGTCTTAAAAACGTGAGACGAATAACTTTGACGATCTTACTCATCACACTCTTATGGATATTCTTCACAAAACACAAATGCTTTTACAACAAACTAGGCTGCTCCATCAACTTCAATGCCTTCTCCATCGGCATTGTCAAATTATTCAAACAATTCTATGGATGATAGTTCTATAATAGAAGATATGTTTGGTACCGAATTATAGAAAATTATAAATTCATGATGATATAAAAATTTATTGCATGGTCAAATTGTCACAGTTAATTATAAATTACAATATGTTGTAGCTGTCTATCATAATAAATGCTAAAATATTAAATGTGTTTTACTTACTTAAATGTGATTGCGAGTCTTTCTGCAGGGGGTGATGCTTTGCCGCATATTGGTATTTTGGCGTATTAATCCATCTTGTAACACCAACAGCAGTTCTTGAAAGTTCAGTTAGTCAAACTCATTCGAAAATGTTTAAAAAACTTTTTTGCATATCTTTTTAGATTATCGAAATGCAAGTTATGTTTCACTGTAGGACCAGTTAAAATCGGATGCACCCAATACAGGTGGCGACGGCGTCGTCTACGTCTTCTGCGTATTAACAAAAGCGCGAGCAAACATTCCGTGTCAGAATCCATCTTCAGACTGCGCAGCAACGAGCGGGTTATAAAATGTGGCGGCTTCCAGACGCTCGCTTCTGACACTCTAAGAAATGTGGCGGTAGCGCGCGACAGCCACCGGTGGCTGTAGTCGGTGGCCCATTTGCGCCGAGCCTAATGCAATAGATATGCGCTCCTTGCGAAGTCAGTGTTTTATGTAGTTCATTTTAATATAATATCTTCAAAACCAAATAGTCATTCCGTATACGGAAGGAAAACGCATTCTTGTTGTATGGGTTTTCAAATAATGGCACACTTTCTTCAGCTATTCACTCATGCCTAGAAGCTTTACACAGTATTTCAATTTAAAACGTTAATGTACTTACATACTAATTATAATTCGTTTACCTAGATATGGTGTCGATTTCTGGTGCGAATTGATGTTCCTTGGGACCCACCGGCAACATAGACGTAAAGGACTCCCCAAGTTGTTATGCAAAACTTCAATAGATGCAGCAAAAATGTTAAAGGAAGGTCCTTTTGCTCCAATTGCTGTACAAGATTTAGTAAGAACCACAGTTACGAAAGAACCAGAGCTATGTACAAGTTTGTTTTCAGCGGTTGGTACTCAGAACATTGGGAAAGATTTAGGTTTCAATGTTCTAGTAAATGTCTCCTTAAAAAACAATGTTACCATAAATTATATGTAATGATCGTATGTATGCACTGAGTTAGTGCCTAACAAGTAACTACTTAGGGCGATTTAAAATCAGGTGAGATGGTGTACAAGCGCGAGCCTATCAATAATAATAATAAAAAATACTAGATTACAAAATTATTAAAAACATAGTTCAACAGAAATTTGTCTGAAATTGTGTCCAGCTTCACCTCAAAGTAATATGATCATGAACACTATGAACATCCATAACTTCATTTTCTGCCTCTAAATATCTTCGACAACTTTTACAACGTGCAGTGAACTATAGACGGTTAACAAATGAAAATCATTACGAGCAGTCTGTTCGTCGTTAACATCGGGCCAGTCTTACTTCGGTCAGATAGCTCGACAAACCGACATCTCTAATTGCATCGTCCAACTTCGCCCAAATTGGTTCTAGTTAATTGATTTGGATTCGAAATTGAATTAGTTGCTTTGTCGCTTCGTGTCGCGCAGCGATTAATCTATTAGTGCGCTATTGTCATCAAGTTGATAGTCATTTGCATATTGAAGTGTAATGATAATGGATAGTTAAGTGGAACTATGATATATACTGTTTTCTTAGGACAAAACAAACATTTCGTCTGTTTGATAATAATGATGTAGTGTTTCAGTTTTAAAAATATAAACTATTAAAATTTTCACAGAAAAATTGATCATTTGTTTACATGTATACATACATACCTACACTCACTCCTTTTTTCATGGCAGGAACTACAAAACTCCATTGATCCTAACATATTCATTTTGCTTCACCTACGTTAACACATGAACTACATATGAAAAGTCTTAGAAAACTACGCTGTCACCAAGTGTCACTGGTTTTTAACCAGGAAAAATGCTCGCAGTTCCTGTGCGGTATATGAGAGCAAAACCGAAAAAAAAACGAACAAAACGTTCATAAATTAAGGAGGCATTGCTTCACACTCTCAAAGTCCATTTAATAAAAACCTATAAAGATATCATATACTATAGAAGGTCGGTAGGTAGGCTATAAAGATGAGAGCAGTGGTAGCCCAGTGGCAACGGCCGCGACTTACAAGTTGTAGATCTTGGTTCAAACCTAGGCAGGCGCTTTACATTGTGTAAATTATTTGATCACCACTGCTCTCAACACGGTGACGAAAATCATCGTGAGGAAACCGGCATGTCCTAGAACCAAAGATTCGAAGACATGTGACATCCACCAACTCGCTCTGGGCCCGCGTGGTGATTTATTACCCATTCCCTCTCACAGACAGGAGGCCTGTGTCCCAGCAGTGGGAACACTAAAAGGCTGATGATGATGATAGTAGATGTCTACCATTAACCGCTTCATTTGCTGTAATCGAAACCTAAATGAGACAGGCCAGCTGTAATCACATTGAAAACCGATAATAATGACACATTAATGCTTCCAAATATTTATTTACCGACACAAATAAATTCTATTCCCTCGTATCTTCGACGAATGTTTTATCTTCGTCACGAACGAAGACGAAGGCAAACTACATGGTCGGTTGAAGACACTATTAATATTTAAACGGACAGAGCTTATTTCGTACGTCAACGAGTCAGAAAATTAGAAAAAGAAAATTATTCACTACTTTTATCCTACATTTGTCACAAGTTTCGTTTGCCTGTAATTCTGGCAACACATGCTTGTTCCGTTTGATATGGTAGTATTTGTTTAGGTCCAAATATACCTTCTCTTTTGTTTTCGTATCCCTTGAGCGTTGGCTCATTTTTCTTTTGTATTAGACAGTTGGCATATTTACCATTTTCAAGTGTTTTGGTAGTAGTACAAATAAAGTAAGGTTGAAATAAAACCCTACTATGTTACGAATGTGAAATTTTGTGAGGGTTGATGTTTGTTACTCTTTCACGAAAACTACTTTATAGATTTTGATAAAAATAATATATTAACATAGATTATTAATAAATCAAAACTACATGTGACATAGGCTATAATAATTGAATTGAAGGAAGTACTAATTCAACACGGGTGGAGCTGCGGTCGGCAACTAGTACTAAAATAACTTATTCTGTTTTATCAACTCAGTGCCCAAAACTATTGATTTACTTTGGAATAGAATAGTAATACTGTCTAAGGACTAATTTCTGAATCAAAGATATACTATTCTTCGAAAAAGATGTTAGTCACAACAGAAATATTGCTTACAAAACAATGCCATTGAAAGATATAAAAAATAATAATTAACATCATAATAAACCGGTGAGACACAATTCCAGGATCTATTCGTTTATTTCTGTTTGTGTCAGCGTACTGTGCTGATACCACAGAGTTTGGAGACGCATCGCCGCCCACTGTTAAAGTTGGCATTGTTATTTAAAGAGTGGACGTGTTCTCCTACAAAGAGTGAACTTATAACTCACTAGAGGACGCCTCGCGGTTTCACCCGCGTAGTTCCCGTTCCCGTGGGAATAGAGGGATAAAAAGCCTATGTCACCCGGGGATAGAGTAGCTTCCCAACGGTGAAAGAATGTTTGATATCGGTCCAGCAGTTATGGAGCCTATTCGGTACAAACAAACAAAAAAATCTTTCCTCTTTATAATATTGGTATAGATTGTACACATCCACTCTTTTGTAACTTTTATATGCATTATACAAATAAACATGTAATGTTTAATAATAGATAGCGCAAAATACTACATCATGATTTTAAAGTGCAAGTTTTTATTATGCTCTCATACGACTGCACAAATAGTATCTACAAATATTTTTTGTGACTGTTGTTACATCTCTAATATCAAAACGTGAGTTCGTAAACTGTCATAGCTCTATCAGCGAACGCATAAAGTCACTAAATATAATGGTTTAAATGAAACTATACTTCCTAGACGTATTTAGAACTAAGATTACTTTATTCGAGACAGCCTATTTATGGAATGAATTCCTTGTACAATAGTTTCAGTATGCTAGTCGATAAGTCTTCTGTGGAAATTTATCCTTTGATTAGTGCCTGATAATACGCTCATTCTACTAGTTCAACTGTTACCCGCACCCGCCATGGTTCATGAAGATATTCAACAAATTTATTTTTGCTAAGAACAAAACAAATACTTTAATTGCAGATGGTAACCAAGTAGTGACCACACTGACTCAAAAGTTATTACATTGATATTCAAGATGGTAGCGTTTGTCTATGTTTGTCACTTTCTTTTTCATAGACTTTTTCTATAAGCAAGAACGAATGACCTGCTAGTTTCTTTTTCGCGGGTATAGTATGGTTTGTGTAATGTCATGTCGGATTTGAAATTAATATCTGGCAGTATGGATGTCGCTGTTTCTAGACGTTTGCCGGATCGGCGATTCTAAGCTCTATGTCTGAAACGGATCCTCTTTCAATTGTTGGCGGAGTGTTCGCGACATAATGATCAATTACAGCTGGAATTTGCATAGCGATGGTAGTTTTACTTCATATTGTTGCTAGTATAAATCTGGCATTTGTGTACTCCTATCGTTTTGTGATAGTTTTATTGATTGTTGGAGTATATGAAGAGCCGTCAACGTCACTTATGTATTACAATAAATTTGATGATGGTGATCTCTTTATTTGCTAGAATACCAGTCATTTCAATCTGGTGGGAAGGTAGGCGGCGCACTTGGACGCACAGACGCGCAAATAACTGTGCACTTGGTGCTGTCAAGTCACTCTGACCTTCGACTCATACTATTAAAAAAAAAAACTTTTTATTTCACATAGGCCTACATTGGCACTTATAAAACGTCGAAAAAAGGTGCACGGTTCGGTATGGTCGTTTCCTATGGAAAGAACTGGCAAGAAACTCCATGGCGACACTTATAAGCGCATGAGAAGAAAGCGGGGCGCCGCGCGGGTTGGCGGGAATGGGGGCAAAGTGCACAATTATTTGACCAAATAGTACTTTGTAATCTATACTAATATTATAAAGAGGTAAAGTTTGTGTGTTTGTGAGTTTGTGAAGTTGTAAGGGGTAATCTCTGGATCTACTGAACCGATTTTGAAAATTCTTTCACCAGTAGATACATTATTCCTGAGTGTCATAGGCTATAATAAATTTTCAAACAAACTGGAGATCCTTATGAAAATTGCAATAATGTAACCCAAGATAGGAAAATGTTGCCTATAAAATTCATTCTTTGTCGTGCGCTAAGAAAAACATTGATGATAGATAAAAATAGTAGGTAAGTAGGGTAGGCAGGGTTGGCCGGGTAGGCAGGCTAGGCAGGGTAGGCAGGGTAGGCAGGGTAGGCATGGTAGGCAGGGTAGGCGAAGGGGCAGGGTAGGTAGGTAGATAGCCAGTTGACGGGAGCGAAGCCCCGGGAGTCAGCTAGTAACTAATATTCAAATGACCCAGCAGATATTCCTTAGCGATACTAGACACCCACTTATTACTTCGAGATAGAATATAATAGTAGCTTTATTGTACACCAAAAAAGTCACATCTCTTTTACAAAAAACTTAATTCTATGGGTACAATGGCGGTCTTATCGCTGATAGCGATATCTACCATGCAACCTTTAGGTAGCCTAGACTTCTTACTTTATTTTCCTACTACGTTTCCAATTCCTTTCCTCTGTCCACTGAACTTCAAAGCCACAAAGAACAAGTGGTATTAGAGTGAGACAATAATATCCGTGTTTACCAAAGCACATTAAAGCGATCTCAACGGATCCTCAGATCGGAGTCGCTTTGCATAGCACTTGAAATTCAAATGGTGCAGTTTATATTGAGCCTCCCCCTGTCTAAGTGCCTCCGGTTACCATGGCAACTGTGTCTGCAGTACGCCCTTTACTCATCCCGTTAAGAGTTACAATTGGAATTTAAGGTGAAGTGTGAAGAATTGTTTCTGTTACTTTCATGCTAAATGTCGCACCAGGTTTTATTTATTATGGAAGTAACTTTACATAATTTACTTTTTTACATACATATCCATAATAATGTATTTTAGTTAACTTGCTAGAGATTGCTGTTCGAGTATTATTGAAAACCTAATTATTATATGATAAAAGGCTAGAGAGATAAATTGTCACCAAGGTGCTATTTTCATAAAGACGGCAAAGATATATCAAGCACAATTCAATTACAAGTAAACTAAGTATGTATGTATACAGAACATAACCCTAAAGTAATTGAGAGAACGTCATTCAAATATGTTTAAAAGAGGGTAGCAAAATAACAAAATTTTACTGAAAAGTTTTTTCAACTAAAAACATTTATATCTAAAACAAAATTGGATGAAAACCCTAAAATGCGACGCGAAGAACATTTCATGAAAGTTTATTATTTTAACCCATTCCCGGCTCCGAGAACGGCAAAAAATTCTAACTGCTTTTATTCCATTAAAAGCTTCTAAAACTACTCTGTGACTGGTTTAAATTATTATCTCTGTTTCCCAAAAGGGACAGGTTAACACTGGATAAAAAGTTTGACCTGATGTGTTTGAAGAGCAAACTTGCAAATTAAAACCAAACACATTTATTTTAGATGTTAATTTTAAAGAAGCTCTTTTTTAATAGCTTAGATGAATATATGATTTTGTAATAAATTTCACACCCTTAGAATCAAAGTGACCTAAATAAAAAAATAAAAAAAACATTATTTTTTCTTGTTTAGCTATAAACAAAAAAAACCTACTTTAAAACCATGTGGTGAAAAAGAGCCTGACTTAAGAGTAAGAAAGGGGCAGCTATCCATCTGTTATTTTAGTACAAAAAGGTCAACACAATACTTTTTTGAAGATTTTTTGTTTCTTTGCCACCAAATACATTTTTTGAGTTAGGTCACTTTCATTCTGAGAGTGCTTGTTTTCTTCATAAGGCATTTTTTTTTATTATTGTTGTTCTCTTAAAATAAATACATGATTTCATTCATCATTTTATTTTTATTTTTTTTACTTTAGAAAAAAACTTTGTAAGAAAACGATTCTTCAATGTGGTGCAGGTGAGCCTGTAAATTGTGGTTTCAACTATTACAACCCCTTATCATTGCCGGACGACGCCTTTTTGAATCTTGAACCCCTTCGATGTAGGATCCTAAATACCCCCTAAAACGCAGTTGAGGGTTAGATTAAGGTGGAGACAATGTTATAGGGAAATAGTTGTAATGTAGGGTATTTACTAAACTACAATAGTATATATGTATGGTAGGATGACCGCGCTTTTCAGTCAATAAAATATCATCGTGCGGACTACATCGTTGTCAAATTCCACAATGGCGACGAGGATGGGATAATTGACGAATTCGATATGAAGAACGGCAATTGGCAGTCGTACTGTGATAGGCTGGATATGCACTTTTTTTTTAATTCTGTGAAGGACGAATTAAAATTACCATATATAATAGGCGTATGAACTACTGGTGAATTTGTGCAGTCCACGGAAACCAGCAGACATTTCTTTTACCGAGGTTGTGAAGGTCATACGAGAACATTTGCAACCGAAGCCGTCTATTTTGGCAGAACGTTATAAGTTCAGACAAAGAAAACAACAATCTAGTGAAAGTACTTCGGATTATGTTGCGGAATTAAAAAGAATAACTCGATACTGTGACTTCGGTACATGCTTGGACGATAATTTAAGAGACCAATTCGTGTGCGGTATATCGAGTGATCTTATTATCTATAGTTTGTTACGGAGAAGAACCTGTTGCCTTAAACCGAGCATGAATCCAAACTCCAAGCTGTAACTTAATTAATTTGAGGTTGAAAATTCAATATTTTACCCGACCTGGATATCAAAACCATACTGACACCAATTGGGCACAAATCAAATCTACGGACTCCAGCTGTAAAGTTTTCAGATGGAAAATTCCAATAACACATAACGACCTGAGACCCGAACTTAGGACCCCATATGCGGCAATAGCGAACCTCAAACAATAAATACAAGAACAGCCCATGTCACCTGTTTAGCTATTCCAACGAGGCCTCAAGAGGGTTCCGTTCGTATTCGGTTGGTTCCGCACGTGACCTTATATACGTCATTATAAAACTCGCTAAGGACACAGGACCCGATGAAATTTGCCTTTTACGACTCTCTCGTAAAGTAAATATCACTGATGTCGTCCAAAAATGATGTCCACAACGTAAATGCGTGCTTATTAAACCACTTTATTGGCTTTGTTAGCTTTTACGTCTGAATTTATTTTGTGTATGTTTTTATGGTGGATGGTTATTGGGGTGTACATAAATGTACGGTGCCATGATGAAATATAATGGGAAAAAGAAGTCATTGGTTTTTTATTGAGCTTAGGATGAGGTCGGTTGATGAGAAAATGAATTGGAAAATATTAACAAGTAGCTTTTGCCAGCGGCTTCGCCCGCGTGAATGTCGAAAATTATCCCAAGGGAACATATTCTCGGGTTAAAAAGTATCCAATGTGCTATGTGCTATACCAGACTATAATCTATCTCTGTGGCAAATTTAATCCAGATCCGTCCAGCCGTCTGAGCGTGAAGAAGTAACAACGTACACACAAACTTTCAATACACACACACTCACAAACTTTCGTCTTTATAATATAGTGTGATTTATATTATTTTTTGGTAATCAATTTTATAAACTTTAGCAAATTTCAACCATTTATCAAGTACAAAATTGAAATTAAATTGTGTTTTTCTTTGAATGTCATACCTAGCAGTAATTTTCGAGTAGTTTTTGCCATTCAAGTAGTGGAAATTAATTTGGGACCAATTCGAGATGAAACATGGTTTTATATCGATAAATAGCTTCGTTACTAGGAGCTCATGCCATAATAATAACAGCAGCACGTCTCGATCTTCAAGTTCAAGCAACGCTTGCCGAGGTCAGTCAATGGATGGGTGACATCTTTACATGTTGATGAGTTTCTTCCATGCATCGGAGAGCACGTTAAGCCGTTGGTCCCGGCTGTCATTTGAAGATCTTTGACAATCACTACGGATCACTGTGTTGCCCAATTTCTCACAAGGCATGGGTAACTTTAAAAGTAAATTATTTTATTTCAAGCTCTTTGCCTTGGCCTTTATGTTAGTGTTCTACATCTGACTGCGAATATGTACAATATGCACATCATATCTTATGGGAGTGTATTCTTTGGCAGAATGAACGCAATATTATGTTGGAAAATGTACAGGCTGCATCTAGAGTTGTTTAATATACGGACCTTGAAGCTAGAACAAACGTTCAAGTCTTGCTTTACCTGTTATTGGAATCAAATATAACATCTCTCAATGTTAGGACCCATTAATATTAATGATAATTTTTACCCGTGGTACTAGGCAACTGGGCTTATCTTTGTGACTTGTTTATTGTTTCTTCTTCTGGATATGAAGGGAAGTGGTAATTTGTATTTTTTCCTACACGACAGTTAAGTTCATTATCCGGGACTTCCTCGAACTTCATTGCCTCGGCGCTTTTCAGGTGGTCGCCACTGTTGATTCTGGCTTTTAGAAGTTGCAGTGGTTTGGGAATAGTGCGGTGGGTTTGTCCAAAAAAGAAAACTGGTACTCAGCTGAATCCGGTTAGACTGGAAGCCGACCCTGACATAATTGGATAAAGGATAGACAGATTGATTGAAATAGCTTCGTAACCTACCTTTTATAATTATACAAAATAATGAAACTTTGTACACCTCAGGCCAACGACACCAAAAAGGTTTATTCACCAAAGAAAATAAAAACGTTACTATGGTATCCACATCAAAGTAAACGCTTACCTCTTTCAATACCCAGACACTTAATCCTTCTTCTTGTTTCTTAAAACCGCATAAATTTTCCTCGGTAAACAAAAACTATTGCGAAAGAAAGAAATAAATACAATTCTTTCACGCGTCCTCGGGCTGTTTGAATAAAAGGAAGAAAGTTTTTTTCCAATGGGATGTAAATAACGTCCCATCAGACAACACCAAGGGCTTGAAAGCAATCTAGGGATCTACCATTTTTCTTTTGATAACAACACAAAGCAATTGTCGGTCGGTATTGCCATCAGCGAAAAATAGGTGTAGCCGTGTAACCATTCTTGGCTGTATTGAATAGCTTTTTGTTATATGGAATATGCTTAGATACTTTTGCTGGTATTAAGAATGGTTTATGGGAATATGTTTTCATTTACAAAGAAATTATTGTTAGCAGTTTTCTTTTGAGGTATTGTTTGCGGCTGATTTACTGAACATCCAGCCAAAAATACGAATGAAATTAAAACGTCTGTTCAAAAAGGTTAACGCTATTTTATAGGAAAATTAAATGTATTTGGAAGTTGCTTAACCTTTTCATCCCTCGCGTCAGTTCGCGAGCATCTGTAGGTAGGACGTTATTATTTTTCCAATACCCACTTCAATTTTCTGCCAAACAAAACCTAGAAGTTCTAGTACTCCTAAACCAGCACATTTTCAGTTTACAGCCCAACTAAACCAACTGGCACCAATATACCGTCAATATGAAATCACCCCTACCCGGACGGACCAACTAAGCGTTTTAACCCCCGCCCGCTAATGCAAGGCCGTCCATTTTTCAAGACAGCCGGTCGATGTGGCCCAAACATCAGTAAATCGCTATAAAGTACCTCGTGGGTAGTTTCGGTGAATATAAAGTTGGCAATTCGGTGAAAACTGTTATTTATGTATTTTAGGGTCAGAAGTAGGATTAGGTATGAGGTATGAAATCAAAATGTGTTTATGTGATTATCGGTTTTATTTGGGTATCGGGTCAGAGGAAAAAATATTTATATTTTTCTTTTATGTATAGGCAGGAGCTTAAATAGGCACTTTCGTACTTGCAGGTATATAAAATTTCTTATATTAATGTTATGATAAATGAGACATTTTTAAGTGACATTCTCGTCACTCCAAAAATCTATCTCAACAGGCAGATATTTATATTTCACCGAAATCCCTACCACAACAATTTTAATGCAATGGTTTTCCAATATTATAGCGTTGGTATATTAGGGATCAAGATGGCTCAGTAAAAAACTTCAGTGCTCGTTAGGTTCCACTTACTGAAAGTACCACTTAAGGAGACCCAATTATTTATGATATCAATAAAATATAAAAAAAATATTTCGGAATCTACTTGTGAACATAATGATGAAATAATATTGTGCCATTACAGAACGCTTTCAACTATAAAAATAACAGTATCTACTCGTAAATTAAAGACCAATAATAAGTACATTCAAATTCATAAGTGTTAAAGAATCTTTTACAATATTTTTGTTTCCTGCAAAAATCAAGGCCGGAAATAATAACGAGTATAATGCCGGTGAATTGAAGGATTTTTTTTATTAAATATTATAAAAAGAAAAAGCGGCTTCAACACAACGTTCGTCTTATCCTGACGAGGGTCACTTATTTATATGCAAACGGAGAATTCTCGTTTTATTTAGGTCAAACCTGAGAAACATACATATAAAATTAATCGTCTAAAATTTAAAACCCTGGCAGCTTCTAATCTTTTTCAAATACTTCCAACTGGTTAATTTCTATTAAAAATAATAAAGGCCATAAAACAAACATCTGCGACGCGAATTTTATGAAAACTAAAAGAACTGGCTTTTAAGTTTTAATATAAATGAAGATGAAGGACACACAAACTCAAGCTTAGCAGTTAACACAGCTGAAAAAATGCGGAAAATACTTCTAAAACACTCGTAAAATAATTTCCAGCCTTTTTGTAAACCAAATTAAGAAACACAAACACCAAACATTAGGCTACGGAGACACCAACTACTCAACATAAATAAGACCGTAAGGAAAATAAAAGTTAACATAAGGAACATTGCGGCAGAAGTTGAAGCGACTTATTTTCGAGCAGTCTCATAAATTACGAGCCACTCCTTACCTGAGGAAGCGGAGACACTAATTATTTTCAGTTTTTTATTTTAACTTAATTTGCTACAGCGTTCTTGATTATTTCAAAATGGACTTTTGTAAGGTAATTTTGTTATGTAAATGACGCTGTTTAAGAATACTTTGTTATTAAGATAATTATAATAATACCCGTCCTACCTTTGTGTTCAATTCTGAATCTCTAATATTTACTTTTAATTAATATACTGTTATATTTAATAATACCTGTAAAATTTGACTATTTAATTAATAAGTGATTTTGTACACGTCTGTACAATTTATAGAGAAAGCGTGGGTGTAACGTAGTATATTTTTATGTGTCGATATAAGAATTGAGATATAAGATTTTAAGCTGACAATCATTAGAATTAATATTTGTTTAGGGATATTTACCTTGTATATTTAGATTTCAATCAAAAAACAAAACCAAACAAACCAAAACCAAAATCAACCAAAATCTAAATTTACATGGTAAATATCCCGAAACAAATATTAATTCTAAGAATTGAGATACTTTAAAGATCAGTTACCTAACTTCAAAATAGATTGTAGTGTATTGAAAGAAAATGGTACCTACCTTATCTCTAAAGGTTATTTAAATAATAAAGAGGATATACAATAGTCAACTACGCTTCTGTTCACGGACACAAAAGTCTGAAAATAATTACACGACGAAGCTCCCACTTGCATACAGCAAACTCCCTAATGGTTAATTCTCCTAAACAATTTAACAGAAATCAGGGCAGTCCCCATCACTCCCCATGCATTCTAACTACCTCCACGTATTTATCATAGTTCCAATCAAGATACGACCGCAAGGCGACCAATTTAATCTTGTCAGTTCATGGGGGCGCTACTTGTAAAGGAGAACGCTACTAGTCGGGATTCAGTACATTTCAATGTAGTTCCGTAATTCGCCGTCTGTCCGGATATATTGGCCACTATCGATGCATTCAGACTAAGGGATTCAACGATCCAGCGATCATATCTCAGGTACACTAATGGCAGCAATTTTGCCATTTCAATCAAATATCTACAATATCTGAGAATTCCAACTGCTGTGCAGTAAAACGTGGAAACTCTAAATTGTTAATTAATAATTTTATGTTGAATTAAGTAAATTAACGTAATAGAAAACCTGATTTTTAAAATATATTTTAATAGGAAATGCGAGATTTGTTTAATTCGTATTGAAATTTGTGATTCGAGAAACTGTTAACTCTTTATATAGAAAGCGAACGACTTCGATAGAACTTTTCCTTTACGTTTTGTATCACAATTTCAGAAAGGTTTTAACCTCGTTCTGTAATTAACTTGTAGGAAAAGTCAAATGAAATAATTTATGCTATGTGACTTAGGAGCATAAGTCACATAGCATAAATTATTTCATTTGAGTGGTGTTATCTAAAAATAATATTCTGTCAACTGAATAACCCGATTAAATCAATCCTACACACCGTCCCTTCAAAACATTCCAATGAATAAATCTAATACCCGCATAATTGTATACCGTTCGCATAATTATTTACGCGAAGTCACGCCACATGATGTCAGATACTCATTTTTCTTTTGCGGTTTTCCTTCCTGATTCAGTGCGTAGGGGATAATCAACCCCTTTTGTCAGGGGTGTGGTACGTGAATAATTCAGAATTCTATTTTAAATAGACAGTGGCTGTTTGTGGATAGCCCCTGAGCTGCTTCGGATTTTGGCGAATATTTTATTTAGGCGTTAATGTGTTAACTTGTTAATGTGTTGATTTATATATATATCTATATGTTTGTAGGTATATCTGTTTTGGTGTGTATGCCATATTGTTATATTTGCGATAGGTATGTTTGAACGTATTTTACGATTGACACGTGTAAATGGGTATTTTTTTGCTTTATATCAAAAGGTGTAGTATTTTCCTTGTTTTTCGTAATAACCCTAAGTATAGACGTAGCTACCTTTAGTTGCCAAACAGTGAAATTGGTTGCTATATATGGTGTTGTGGTATGAAAATGGTTGCTATATATAGTGGTTGCTATAATAAATCTAAGGAAAGTTTGCAAATGTATCTTTCTCCCCTATTATTTAAAGAAAATAAAGCTTTTAACAATTTGTTTTGATGACGTTCACCCCTCACTTATTAATTAATTCAAACAACTGATCAAGTTTTTGATACATCTTCATCAATAACGTTTGAGAAGTTTATTAAAATATTTTCTTTATCTCAGTTATTTCCAATGAACCTAAATAGAAGAATAAATGAGCGTCTGAAATCAAAAGTATCTGCAAAGTCATTAATTCACGTTCTTTATAAATATATTTCCTGCAATATTTTTATCGGATTCCTATATAAATAGGCCGATTCCTTTGATTTCTGGCTTCCATTTCAATCTATTGACTCCCCAAAATAAAGGGTGGAATTTTAATCTCGAATTCTTCGCGAACAATCTTTTGGTTTTATTGTGAATTTCAATGAAACTCCTTTTGAGTATTAAACAAGTTTTCATGGTTGTAATCAACATCTTTAAGATGTAATCAAGCAACCACGTGCGATTGTTCGTGTGACTTACAAAGGAATTAATCTTCCTTGTCTGTGTGTTTTTCATAAAAAGAAGATGTAGAGGATTACAATCTTGTTCGCTTATTTATTTTCCGTTTGTAGATTAGAACACTTCCTGAACATTCAGGGTTTGTTTGAAGATCACACAGGGCCCTTTTTCTTTCACTTAAGGAATATTTTTAAACTTCAATCCCCGCGAGGGTCTATTATTAGTAAGCCGTGTTTTATTTAAGGCTTTTTTCAACTCAGTGTTATGTCTTAAAAAAGCATAGGACTGCTTCTTCCTTTGTCAATTCTATAATGCAAATTAAAAAAAAAAACTAATTATATATTTTTATTAAGTCATTCCAGTTCCAAATATACAGGAGTAAGTTACCATTTTGAACAAATTTTTTCATTTCTTTTCGGCTATTCCACGGGAACCCAACGCAATGAAAGAAAATTTGGTACAATTAAATTGCACTAGATG
Organism: Orthosia cruda; assembly: GCA_964057195.1. Lineage (NCBI taxonomy): Eukaryota > Metazoa > Arthropoda > Insecta > Lepidoptera > Noctuidae > Orthosia > Orthosia cruda. The sequence continues at coordinate 42,349,617 of OZ059827.1, read as the reverse complement.
GCGTGATAAGCTTTTAGTTTTTATGCAATATTGAGATTTTCTACAGATGATCATAAAAAATGTATGTTCTTGTTTCATTAACTCTCCAAAGCACAAAATTAAGGAATATGGAGCTCTTAATTCACATTTCAAAGATTATTTGAATGGATCATTTAAAATTGATTCCAATAGATGCGGTTTTAAATTTCTGAGGCAACCACTCGATTTTTAAATTTGTAAACTAATTTTTTTTTTTTAAACATTTTGGTATAGTAAAGCTGTAAAAAAGTGCTATAGAACAAAACGTCACTGTACGGAACGGAACCAAACGCAACCGATGTTCTTAGAAAAATAAACAGTTTAATCAGACGAAAAATGCTAGTTACGTCGGGAAACTTCCTTTGTATGGGATGAGGCATCTATTTGCTAGTATTATATTATCTGTGGCAATACATAACTAAGCGGAAAATGATAAAGGACAAGTAACATTCAATTTAAAACATTTATTAAAAACACCTAAAAATACTTTACCTTATCATTTTTTAAATGTATTTAAATATATTGTATGCGGTTCGGAAATTCCAAGAAATAGTACCCAAGTTTGCGTTTTAAGACTGCTACTACTGCTTTCTTTATGTCCCACAGTAAAAGAGGTTTAAGGCAAGCCAAAGTAAAGAGTGATAAAACTTTTTAAATGTCTTGGAACAGTTCCAATATGTAAAAAACGTAACATCTGCTCGTAACGTCCACTTAGATTTCTTTGCCTTTACGGACTATGTGAGGATAAAAAACCTTCCTGTAATTTGAATGTGTGTAGCGTGTATAGCTCCTTCTCTGTACTTATGTCATCCAAGGCAAAGGTTCTTTATATAAATCTGTTTTAGAAATCCGCTGGTTTTTCTTCTTGTTTGTTAGTTCTTCATATCACATCTTCAGAAACAAAAGTGATCACACAACGCAACCATGAGGAAGACCACCATCAAGCAATCTACCTAGCCTTTTCTTAACTATGTTGGGGTTGGCTTCCAGTCTAAACAGTTTCAGCTGAGTACCAGTGTTTAACATGGAGCGACTGCCTACCTGACCTCCACAACCCAGTAACTGGGTAACAGCGGTAACCCTTGGCTAGACTGGTGTCAGATCTCAAACTTCTGACTACTCGTAACGACTGTCTAAGATCTTCAAATGACCGCCGGGACCAACGGCTTAACGTGCTTTCCGAGGCATGGAGGAAACTCGGTATGTTGTAATGGTCCCCCATCCATGGACCGACCTCGTCAAGCGTTGTTTAACTGTGAAGATCGACCCGCACGGCTGTTATTATTTATCCACTAGCATATTTTATCGACCACACTGAAAAGCTACCTTAATATACAGGTGGAACCGCGGGCAACAGTCAGTAATGGAATAAACGCCCTCGACATGTAAATGAGCAGGCCCTTTCCTCCCAACTAGCATAGCAACCAAAAATATGACTAAAACTAATTTGCCGCTACAAACTATGTTCCAATTTTCATACAACGACTTGAAGAAACCGCATACATCGCACATCTTGGGTCTAACCTCATTACCCTTCGCTGTTTTGCGTCAATTTCTCTAACAGTACCCTTGGGGCCCAGAATAGATAAGTACAGAAAACCAACTCCATACAGAGACAAAAACAGACACACGCACACATAGACATGTAAAGATGGAGATCTTTAAGAAATTATAGCAGCTAGTGCGGTTGCACTCGCTGTACCTGAAGCGTATCTATGTGTGCGTGAATTTTCACTCATTGTATTGAGCCAATTTTCTGTAAGTCCCTATTCTGTGTTTCAAGGCATCCACTGGTGCCCTTTGCAGCAATAAGTATATATTTGCATATAACTGCGGCATGTTACTCAAGGAAGTTGTATATATTTGAGTTTTCCCCTGAATTTAGCCCGAAAATTGGGTAAAATTTATTAATTATCGTAGTGTTTCTGTTTGATATATAATAATAAATAGATGAGGGGAATTATGAATTTGAAGAAAATTGTTGGTGACAATAATGAATATTGACGTTAGTATTCTGATTTAAAACACACCCTTTTTACTTTTTCCTCTCAAGGTCCCATATTTTTTGTTTTTTGGCACTTAAGTTGGCACGTGTAATCCGTTTGCTGTCAACTAATCCCAATCCAAGGCCGTTAAAAGGTCAAAGTTTTCTCCTACTGTACACACCCTTTTCCCTAATAAAGGATGTATTCATAATCACCATTAAACTCTCACCCAGTTGCACCCCATAAAATTATGCAAATTCAGAACAGCATTTTCATCAAATGCTTCCACAAAAGGAACACTATTTGGTCTATGAAATAACTATAAAGGGCCGACAATGTTGGTTCACGCACCGCTACTCTGTCCCATACGTTACGGGTAACAACTCCCTGTAAACAGGTTTATGGCCCAACAATTAATGCTGGTATTAACTTAGGTTTAGTTTCAGGTAAATATTTACTTTGCACTGTGTTATGCGCTATTTTCTTAATGTTACGCTTTATGTCTGGAGTTTCGTATTATATTCTGCGAAAGCAGCTATATGAGAGTTGCCAAAAATTGGAGCAAATGGCGTGCAATTGAAGTGGCCTATGTTCAGCAGTGGATTGCTGCAAGCTCATGATGGCGATGATGATTGTGTGATAAGTGAGTATTGAGATCTAGAAAAAGTTATATCCTTCAGAGGTCTATATCAGAACAGGGACTTACAGAAAGTTGGCTCAATACAACGAGTGAAAATGTACGCACACATAGACACGCTTAGCGTACAGCGACAGCAAGCGCACTTGCTGCTATAATTTCTTTAAGATCTCCATCTTTGAACGACTATGTGTGCGTGCGCCTGTTTTTGTCTCGGTATGGAGTTGGTTTTCTGTACTTATCTATTCTTGGCCCAAGGGCACAGTTAGAGAAATATATCGCATCAAGGGTGGCCGATAGACAAACCATCGGGAAGTCAGGATGTATTCCCTTAAGTTAAGACATAGTGTGTGGGTTTATTGTTTATTTTAATCAAATAGTCATAACTCACAGTTACAATCTTGTTTACTAATATTATGGATCAACAGTAATTCTACGACGTCATAGCTCTCAGGTGGAGTACCCAATTGTCATATTCTGCTGTCCCCGCCACGCAAGTGGTTAGAAAAAGCACGCCAATGCGTAGTTGTTCTTGATTTGCCGCCAGGGGCGTGCTTGTGATTGGTTTTGATGTTCGTTCTATTGTCTAAACCCGACATATATGTATACCTATCGACGACACGGTTGACGTAGTGGTTGAGCGATTGGCTGTTGCGCTGCGTGTCGTGGGTTCGATTCCCGCACGGAACAAATATTTGTATGGTCTATAGATAGTTGTTCCGGATCTGGGTGTCCTGTGTACGTGAATTTAAATGTTTGTAAACACACCCACGATGCAGGAAGAAATTCCTAGTGAGGGGCAAAGTTATAAAAAAAAGCTCAGCCATTGAGTTTTTTACTATTATTGTCGCTGATATCTCCTCTCTATCTCTGTAATATCGTGTACTTGCCGATCATTTAGAATACGCAATTACATTTATTTGCCACTAGCTGTTGCTCACGGCTTCGCTTGCGTTATTTAATATTTTGACATTCAATTTTTTTTTTTTAATTTTCCCACAGGATCAAATGTATGTTTTTTTTTCGGGACAAAAAGTAGCCATCTACCAGTAAAACCCCTTCAAAATCGGTCCAGCCATTTCGGAGGTCACCCGGAACAAGTAAACAGACATACAGACCGACAACAATCTAAAAAAATACGTATTTGTTATTAGTACCGTATATATTTTCACATGCCTTCAATAAAACGTTGTTATTTTTTTATAATAAATCCAGACACTTCAATTTTATTTATTTGTATGTATACATGGAGTATATATAAGTGACTTTGGGTAAGGTTTGCCTTGGATAAAATATCTTAGGATGACTGATACAATAGTTGCTTTGGCCTTTTAAAATATATTTTACTGTCTAGTTTTATTATTTTAGTAGGTCATATTCAAACCTGTTTTCCTTTAAAGTTGAAAAAGTTGTCAACCTAAATATTATTAGGTTTTAGAAATCTTAACTCTATTTAACTATTCTCTAAATTCTGATTAAGTCCACTAACTTATTCTTCATCTAGCGTTAATTATGATAAGATTACCTGCCTTAAAGTTAAGTGCCTAAACGAGACCTCAAGCCACAATTTATTGCTAAACTGTTTGAGAAGGGATAGTGATATAAATAAAACAGACATGTTTTATTGGTAGGTGAACTACCAAGTATTTAAACTATCAAGTGCTTTGTTTATAAACCATTCATCATCATCATCAAATCAGCCAAAAGACGTCCACTGCTGGACATAGGCCTCCCCCAAGCGTCGCCACTTTGACCGGTCAAGTGCGTCTCGCAACCAACGTATCCCTGCAACCTTCACCAGGTCGTCGGTCCACCTAGTGGGAGGCCTTCCAACGCAACGTCTTCCGGTTCGCGGTCGCCACTCCAGAACCTTTCTGCCCCATCGGCCATCCGTTCTGCGAGCAATGTGCCCTGCCCACTGCCACTTAAGTTTGGCTATTCTCCGGGCTATGTCGGTAACCCTGGTTCTCTTGCGGATCTCTACATTTCTGATTCGATCACGTAAGGAAACTCCGAGCATAGCCCTCTCCATTGCCCTTTGGGTGACTGTAAGCTTTCTGATGAGGCCCATTGTAAGCGACCACGTTTCAGAGCCATAAGTCATCACTGGCAACACACACCGGTCATAGACTTTCGTCTTGAGACACTGTGGTAAGTTAGACGAGAAGATACCGCGCAACTTCCCGAACGCTGCCCAGCCGAGTCGGATTCGACGGTTGACCTCTTTCTCGAAGTTGGCCCTACCCAACTGGATCGTTTGTCCCAGGTAGACATAGTCGCCCACAACTTCGAGTGTATGTCTCCGACCTTAATAGGAGTGGGTGTAACATGGGCATTCATCATCACTTTGGTTTTGTCCATGTTCATCCTAAGACCCACTCTTTCGGAAGCTCTACTGAGGTCATCGAGCATTATATTGAGGGCCTCCATGGTCTCAGCCATAACCACTATATCGTCGGCAAACCGAAGGTGAGTGATGTACTCGCCATTGACGTAGATGCCTAGCCCTCCAGTCCAGAACCTTGAAGACGTCCTCCAGTGCAGCGGTGAACAGCTTCGGAGATATGACGTCTCCCTGTCTCACACCTCGCTGCAAATGTACGGGTTCCGAGGTCTGATCCTGAAGTCGAACTGACATGGTGGCGTTTTTGTATAAACACTTCAACACCTCGATGTACCGGTAGTCAATTTGGCACCGTTGGAGAGACTGCAGTACAGCCCAAGTCTCGATCGAATCGAAGGCTTTCTCGTAGTCCACAAACGCTAAACAGATAGGCAGGTTGTACTCTTCGGTTTTCTGTATAACCTGCCGCAGCGTATGTATGTGGTCTACGGTGCTGAAGCCTTTACGGAATCCGGCTTGTTCGAGAGGCTGGAAATCGTCAAACCTCCGCGCGAGACGATTCGTGATGACTCTTGAAAACAGCTTGTAGACATGGCTAAGAAGTGAGATGGGCCTATAGTTCTTCAGTAAGGCATTGTCACCCTTCTTGAAGAAGAGTACCACCACACCCCTGCACCATGCCTGTGGCGTCCTCCCCTCGAGTATGACGGAATCAAACAGCTTCTGAAGGGCCTTAAGGACCGGTTTCCCACCCGCCTTCAGGAGTTCGGCCGTGATTCCGTCATCACCCGGCGTTCTTAAACTGTTTCAGAGCCATCCTAATCTCATACAGGCTGACGTCCGGAATGTCTTCGGTATAGTGTCGGGTCAATCTAGCTCTAGGGTCATTGGCTAGATTTGCGACGGGTTTACTGGTTGACGTGTACAACTGCCCATAGAATCTCTCGATTTCCCTCAGAAGCTCCGGTTTGGCGGATACGATCCTGCCATCATCGGTCTTCAGTTTCGTGAGCTGGCTCTGCCCAATAGACAGATCTCTTGCAAAGACCTTGGAGCCCTTATTCCGCTCAACCGCGTCTTTAATACTTTCGGTATTAAAGCGGCGGAGATCGCTTTTCAAGGACTTTGAGATCCGTCTATTTAGCTGCCGGTATTTCAACGCATCGTCTGAAGACTGCAGAATCATATCACGCCTCTCCTTCATGAGCTTGAGAGTAGGACCAGAAAGCTTTCTGTTCCTATCTGTACGGCGGGTCTTGAAAAACTTAGACCCGACCGTATGGACAGCTTCCACGAACCCATCGCTGTATTCGTCCACGGAGCTCCCTAGGCACTCGAAACGATTCTGGAGTTCGAGTTGAAAGGTTTCGGGGTTTTGGACCTGGATTTGAGCTGGGCGGAGCGTGGACTTGATCAGTCGAGACCTTTCAAGCTTGACATTAATGTTCAATGTGCCTCTTACCAAGCGGCGATCGCTCCCGATTTTCACCGAGTTGATCACAGAGACATCATTGAACATTTGCTTCTTGGTTGACATGATGAAGTCGATCTCGTTTTTAGTTGAACCATCGGGGCTTTGCCAGGTCCACTTCCTGTGCTCACGCTTTCTGAAGAAGGAGTTCATCATGTAGAGGCCCTCCTTCTCCATAAAACTGGCCAGTAGGTGACCCCGGTGGTTCCGACGTCCAACTCCAAATTGCCCCACTTGCAGCTCATCCTCGTCTCGTTTGCCCAGTTTCGCGTTGAAGTCCCCCATGACAACGGTGAAGTAAGTTTTAGAACCATGCCTGGCTCTAGAGATATCCTCATACATGGTCTCTACCTCGTCGTCGGGGTGTGCCGAGGTCGGGGCGTAGACCTGTATGACCTTCAGCAAATATCTTGCGGATATTCTGAGTATAAGGTACGCCACCCTGGTCAACACACTCTCGATCTTCACCACGTTGTTCACAAGGGACTTGTGGACGATAAAGCCGACACCACCCTGGGACTGCCGGTCACCCTCTCGGAAATAGAGCAGGTTACCGGATTTGAGGATTATCGAGTCCTCCCCCTCTCTTCGGACTTCAGATAACCCTATAATGCTCCATCGTAACCTGCTCAATTCTTCCTCGAGTTCGGCTATCTTCTCGTCGGTCCGGAGTGTTCGTGTGTTATACGTTGCCAGGTCCAGTCGTCGGTGTTTATTGGGGTAGCCGGGTTCACTCCGGTGATATAAACCTTTACCTACATATTATACGCCAAAACCAATTTGTATACCTACCCAAACTATACTCCATTTGAAACAACATTAGAAATGTTTTCAAATCTTTTTACAGTCCGTTCAACCGATTTTGAGTTCTATCCCGTAAACATAAGGATCACATAAAAATCATAAACCTGTTACCAAAACCAACTGTTTTCTACAGCTACTATTTGTCGTATCACCAACGCAATAGAAGTCAAAATCGATTGAACGGGCTGTAAAATGGGCTAATTTAAACGTCTAATGTTATCGCAAATGGAGTTTAATAAATTCGAAAGTAACTCTGTCTGTCTGTCTGTCTGTTACCTTTACACGACTAAACCACGGAACGGAATTCAATGAAATTTGGCAAGAAGATAGATGGCATCCTGAGGAAGGACATAGGCTACTTTTAGACGGATAAAAAAATATTGTTGGCTTATAGGTACGGTTGGGTAGGGTAGGTAGGTTAGGTAGGGTAGGGAAGGTAGGGTAGGGTAGGTAGGGTAGGTAGATGGGTTGGACAGGTAGCCAGTTGATGAGAGTGAAGCCGGGGGAGACAGCTTGTACTCGATAAAATGTCTAAAAGACGTATATTAATCGTTTAAAGGGGCTCTTAAATACTAGAAGGGTGGGTTTTTTTCAAACCGTTTTTGTTGCAAATTTTAACTACAGCAATGACTAAGGAAGAAGGTACTTACTAAGGTTCTTTAAACAGTGAGTAATGAGGATAAACTAATTAACATCAGTTTAAACTTGGAACGTTGACTAAGGTCCATACATATAGCTGTTAAACGTTTTTAAAACTCACACGGAAGCAAAGTTTGAATTAAAGTTTTGCGCAGCCCCTTTTATTTTAAAAAAGGAGAATAACATTTTCCGAAACACAAAAGTCTATTAAAGCAGTGGTTGGTAAATCCTGTACCTACCTTAATTTGCAATGAACTAGCGGTAAAAGCCAAAAAACAATTAAATTTGACATATCGGAGACCTCATGACACACCAGCGCCTCTAGCGGTGAATTCATACGCGATAGCCTCCATTAAACTCTTCTGCCTTTTCTGAATGAGACGGGTTTTATAACGATGTCTGGTCGATATTAATATTAATATCATAAACAACCTTTTCTTATTACTAAAATCAAACCTGATCTATATTTAGCAACAATCAAGATTCAAAAATTTTCTCCCCTCACAAAACTCTGCTTTAAAACTTTTTCTTTTAATCAAGCTCCTCTTTTAAAGTACACCTATCGAGGTGCAAATTCACAAACAACACGAGACTCCTTGAAATCGGAATGAAGTCATTTCCGTTTCACTATTTCCGTTCCATTTTCAAAGCGCTCCCTAACTTCCTGTCTCACGTACCAACTTTGTTCTCGTCAAAAAAATGTTAATCTTGATTGGAGGGCTCTTTGAAATCAGAACCTTTTTGGAGTTAATTTAATATCTGAATAAATATGAACAAAAGAATTTAAATATCTGTAACGATAACGTTTGCTGCATACCGTCATTACTAGAGTTAAGATCTGATATGTAGCCTATAAAATCGCTTAACCCTTTCTATTATACATCATAGCTATTAATCCTTAATAGGTACGTAATTGCGTTTCTCCTGGGTTCCACAAAAAGGTTTCCATCAGCTTTCATCTAAAGATTAAAAGGGGACAGTTAATCCTGGCTATAAACCCATCTAATTAAGATGAACGTAACACTATACCTATGGGGGAGGGATGCGGTGATCTCGGCTAATGCACCTGCATTAGGGGCAAAGAGAATTCTTGAGAACCTACATTTGCATTAGTTCCACTTTAAGCGGTAATTCCTTGCTTCGATTACGGCATAATATCATAAATTTACGTCTCGATAAGTTCTCGAATAGCCACGTTTCGATTTCAATTCGAGTTTGATGGAACTGGATACGTATTTAAGTTTCCGATTTCGTGCGGAGTGCTATCTCGTGTTGACAGATATGTTATAGTGAGAAGTGGTACACGTATAGATCTTTGAAGGTTGTGGGATGGTAATGAAGGTTTGCGCGTATTTTGAATATTGAAACCTTGAGACCATTTTGAGGTTAGGTATTTAGAAGAGCAGATAAATGGTTTTAGCAGGTTTCTATTACATTGAAAGGTAGAAAACCCCGTGAAATTGATCATTACAATTTCCTTATTGTGTTGTTCTCAAAAATTTTAAGCGCCCTCGCCAAATACCACAACAATGGCCAGGTATCGGTTTCAACTTTAAAAAAAAATGAGCAGTATCGAAACGGAACGTCACAAAATCTGCTCGGACAAAACAAAACTAAACGGAATCATGCCGCGCTTTACCTACCAGTTATTTTGAAATCGTCGCCATTTTTACGCCTCCAGGATTTTTTATTAAAGTTGTCGGTGCGATACGGGCCCCGGAACCGTTTTAAAAATTCATTAAAATCCTTAAGCAGAAAATTTTTGTACACAACTAATTTATTTTACGCTTTACAGCGGAAAGTGAAGCGGTTTACGCTTTAACACGATGCGTTCTGATGGGGAAGTTAGTCTTAGTCGCTTTTATTGTGGGGTGTTGTAAGTTTTTGTAGCTAGGTATTTAATCGTGGTGCGTATACGATTCTGAATATACTTATTTCTTACTGGAAGGAATAATATTTCACAAATCAGTAAGCTTGTTGAATGTCAGTTCTACACCCGTACCATGACGTGTCAAAACTTTCATAGCTTGACTGTGAAAAATTATAAATATATACAAGTCATTACATCTGTCCCTTACGCACACTCAAAATAACCCTGCTCTAAGAGCTTATAATAGTTACCCTGAATAGCTGTTATGAACATATTATGTTTTCTATTTGATAGTACCCACTCGTAATCTCATCCAGTTGTTGAACAATCTTCAGCTATCTCAAAATAAAAAACAATATCGTTATGATTTATACATAAGAGAATAGGAGAATATCTAAGGATCACAGAGTTTCCGAAAATCTCAAAGGCAATAGAGAAAGAGAGATAGATAAAATTGCCCAAAAAAAACAGTAAATTGAGGAAAACTTATTTTCAAATCAATTAAGATTTGCACAATAAAACGAATACAAGCATTGCAGTTAATCCTACCTATCACAGAAACACATCACTAATTGGAAAGACAAACTAATTACCCGATACAAGCAAGACATCTAAATCCCTATAACGCTCCGAACACAATTTTCTCCATCTTCCGACACCTGACTAGCGACGCATTTAATTTACTCGATTCCTATAAATCTATAGGTACGTATTCTCGCAAACGAACGCTTGCTGATAAGCAAAACAGTGTAAATCTACACATTCGCTTTTTTAGGGCAAATAGGTCCTTTTTGAACAAAATAATTAAAAAATAAGATAAGAAGAGATATCTAAGTGTCACAATATTTTTTATATTACTTTGCCCCACACTAGCCATTTCTCCTATATTGTGGGTGCGTTTAAAACATATTAAACGACATATACACCCAGAGCTGGCACAACTATCTATAGGTCATACAAATATTTACTCCGTGCGGGAATCGAACCCGCGACACGAAGCGCAGCAGTTAATTAATTCAACTATGTAATCACTTTGTCCCATTTGTCTTTTTCTTCTTATTCGTCCCGAAAACCAGACAATAGTGACTCAACTTGAAAATAAACCAACATCTGCATTCCACAATTTTTTTCTATGTAACTCTATAAAATGTAGTATATAGTAATAGTAAATCATGGACTTGAAAAGCTTGTTTTTTTTTTTACTATTTCCGAATTATTTCAGGCTTTTATCCATCGTAACAGTTGTATTGAATTACCTACCGTTTCTTAGTTTTTTTCATTTTGAAATATATGTAGGTAAATAATTTATCCAATGCAACATAAAACAAACACAACACACAATACAAGTTAAAATTTAAAAATCCAAACCCACCGATTTTTTTTTTATATTCTATTAAACTACAGAATTTAGTTCGATTCACAAACTATCGAACACGTAATTATGACACGATATCTTGCGAAAATACTCTGATTCAAACAGCAAAACGCCAATAACTTTCGAACGGCTGAACCGATTTCCATCAAACATACCTAAGAACACTCCCGATAATGTCATCTTACAAACGAAAAAAAAAAACAAAGTAAATCAAAGTCGGTTCATCCGTTTAGGAGCTATGATGCCACAGACAGATACACATATACACAAACACACAGGTACCCACGTCAAACTTGTAACACCCCTCTTTTTTCGTCGGGGGTTAAAAATGATACTAAGATACACTAAGCTAAAACTTAACAATTAGGAAAAACCTTAAAAAAATCCAAAGTCAATGCAGAATCATATACAAAACTCATGGTAACAAGTTGTACAATACCTCAAAATCCCTTTCATGAAAAAATCTACCAACCTCGTTTTTTTTTTACAGATTCGCGCCATATTGCTTATCAGCGTCCCGTCCCGCTGAAGACTAAATGCGTTTTCAATAGCTAACCGGTGGATCGTTGGATTACCCAGTTTACTATCGTATTAACAGAATCTTCATTTATCTAAAACTGGGTAACTCATTACCATTCAGTCCCGAAACGGGTCGAATATTAAACGGGCGTCGGATTATAGGGGAATTGCTGCGAGGTGCGAATTGAAGTACATGTACGGAATTTGTATTTGTTTAGAATGTGTATTGTTGTACGCAAATAGAGGCTTGTGTACTGTTTCCTTTTGTTTGTTACTTGGTTAGGTACTGGTGCTAGTTTTGTTAGTCACTACTAACTTAATAAGAGTTTTAGGTTGGGGAAGGGACTGTCTTTGAAGGTCATTCTAGCTGAGAATCACCAAAGAAAGAAATAGTAGATTGTTGCATCGAGCGCAAAGTTATTAATGCATGAGTGTTATGTTGGTGCCTAAATTAACACGAGTGCATTAATTACTCACTTTAGCGAGGTGCGTAATCTACTTTTCTTTAAACTACCAATCTACCTAGCGTGATAAAATATACCTACTCAAAATAAAAACTCAAGTTAATGAAAAATATTTATCCTGCGACTTTTGTGGTAAAAGGTTATTAATGATTAATTTTGCAGCTATATTTGTACATTCTGGAGTTGAATTCATATCGCTATCGCTGTCTATTTCCATTTTTTTGCTAAATTTGAAGTATCAATGTTTTACAATGGTTCAATATGTGCGCTTTCGCATTATGTTTTTCATTAAATCGATTTTAATCAGGCGATTTTTATTTTCAGCCAGTATCTTTTGATCGAATGCATACATTTTATATTAAACTTAATGGAAAACATTAAACCTCTGTGGTTAATTTTTATCCAAATAAAAAACAGTGCATTACTGTAAAGCTTTGCAACAATGAGATTTCATTTATTATTTCTGCACTGTTTTGGTTCTAAGGAAAAAATAAGTCCTTTGTGATTCGGTTTTGTAGTGATGAATGATAACATTACTACGTAGTTGAAAAAAAACACATTTATTTGACACAAACCACTAGAGCACACAATATAAAGTTAAAAAAGAAAACTTAGACTAAACAACAATTAAAAAAGAGAGAAAACAATACAAATTTAACATTGTGTATCCCACGGCTGCGCCAAATAAGACCAGTTCAGCAAAATGCCTCCCTTTTCTTCTGCCTTACTTCTCAGTTCCTTGCGTTTCTTGACCAGGTGTTATTACGAAATACTAGCTTCAACCAGCGGAATCGCCCATGTAAACATTATCCCAAGGGCACATATTCCAAAGATAAATAGTCGCGACCGCAAAAGACAAAAACCAGCTAAGTGCGAGTCGGACTCGAGCACGAAGGGTTCCGTACCATTATAACAAAAAACAGCAAACATATCACGTTTGTTTTATGGGAGCCCCACTTAAATATTTATTTTAGTCTATTTTTAGTATTTGTTGTTATAGCGGCAACAAAAATACATCATCTGTGAACATTCCAACTGTCTAGCTATCACAGTTCATGAGATACAGCCTGGTTACAGATGGACAGACAGACAGACGGACCGCGGAGTCTTAGCAATAGAGGTCTTGTTTTTACCCTTTGGATACGGAACCCTAAAAAGGGTACATATTCCGAGATAAAAAGTCCCGATCGATAAAAAGACAAAAAATATCCTATGTCCCAATTCATGAACGTGGTCTACCCGTGGTCCAATTTTCATCCGCAACCGTTCAACTGTAACTGAAAACGTAAATTGTAGATTGACAAAGTTACGTTCGCATTAATAATGTTGGTATGGATTTGATTTTGCTTATGTCATTTCTTTGGTTTTGTTCGTCGAATCGTTAAACTCCTTAAATTCTGAGTTGAGCTGCATGATTATTGACAAATGCGTGCACTGACTGGACAGATCCACTCTATCTGGCTGGTTTATCCTCAAAAGACCATTTCAGACATCAGTCTACATGGTCTTCACATGATCTAACCAAGATTTTGTCTGGACTTTAAAAGAGACTGTGACCTCGGAGTTTGTTTCGACCTTTCTTCTCAGAGTAATAGGATAGAAAACGCCGACCTCACCTAGTTTAAAAAAATATATCGTTATGTAAAAGTCTTTGTACAAACCAACTTACAGAAATAAATCATTTATCACTTAATTTCAACAATATTTGACAGGTTTTTCAGCGTTTTCTATTCCTCATTCAATTCATTTATCTGCGAATAAATTATTTTAATAGTTTCAAGTTTACTTTCAGCCACACAACAGAATCGGGTGCCGTGATTGAGAAATAAACTGCGTTTACAGGGAGTATTAAGGAGTAGGTACGTCTAGGTACCATGAGTGCTAAACGCTGTTCCAGCCGTTGTTTAAGTAAATGCTTGAAGAAACATTCCGTGCATTCGAGAGCAGAATCTTAGTCCATAATCTGGCAAGCGTTTGTCGTCTTACTTTGAAGAACACAGGTTGAGATCTTATTCTTAAAAAAGAAAACAAAACTTTCTACTTAAAATATTTTGAAAGAAATACACAATTGAAATTGTCGGTCAACAAAATGGCAGCCAGCCGTGACGCGACAATGTGTCAATGTGTTTCCATAGAATTCGTTCCGAGAAACAATTCTATGAAAAATGGCTGTCGCATCATTGTCACACATTTGTCACTCAAACTTTAATTATTATATCTATCTCTCATGTTTTTTCGTATTTTTACTATGAAAATAAGTACATTTATAAATTGTTTCTAAATGTTACCAACTTACCTATTATTTGAAATCATGTATAGCCATAACGAATCGATTGGACGACGCGGTCGGGTCCGCGTCGTCGTAACTACGAGTATAATACCATGTTACACAATTCGGATCACAATGACACACCATTAGTACAAATCGGTCCAGTCGTTTAGACTTTGCGGATAAAACACATACGCAGAATTATATTTGAGTGAATACTTAAGCTGTATTATAAGTTTTTAAACTGTCATGGTCACTAACACTAATATTAACATTATAAGCGGGAGTTACATAACCCTCAGGTCATTTCGACAGAACGCCACTATATCCCTAGACTGGTGAGGGAAGCTATCGAAATTACCAAATATAAAAATTTCAACCGGGAGGATGGGTTTCAACTGTCGAGAGCTTGGAATCCAGTGGTCCAGCGGTGTAAACCCCGAAAAAGTGCCGTAAAAAGTTCGCGAGCGGACACAGTGAGTTTCGTGTGTCGAGAACAGAATCGAGTTGTGAGTGACAATGGTAGCGGTACCGAGTGCAATAAACGAATAAGAAAGAGGGTAGACCGTTTTGTCTCCTCATAAACACCCACCCGCAATGACTTCAGTTTATCCGTGATCATGGTACTTGCAACAGCACCGAAATATCGGACACTCGCTACAAACAGTAAACATGGTAAATATCCCGCTTATAATGTTAATATTAAGCTGTATTATACTGCCTTTTTCGTTGTATTAAGCTGTATTTACTGAGAGCACTGGAGGCCCAGTAGTAATGGCCGCGCTTTACATGTTGTAGGTCGTGGGTTCGAACACAGGCAAGCGCTTTACATGGTGTAAATTATTTCATCACCACTGCTCTCAAAACAGTGTAGGAAAACATCGTGAGGAAAAAGTCCTTTCCTAGAACCAAAAATTCGAAGAGATATGACATCTACCAACTCGCACTGTGCCCGCGTGGTGGATTCTCTGTCATTCTCGGTCCATTCCCTCTCACAGATAGGAGGCCTGTGTCCCAGCAGTGGGTACATTAAAAGGCTGATAAAGATGATGTTTATACTGCCTTTCTATTCGAGCGGAGAGATATATTAAAACTAGTGGATAAATCCACCATAGTCACAGAACGTTTTGAGAATATTCCATTGTGCATAAAGCTAAAAATTTACACTCCCTGCCGGAGTCTATCTTCTGATAGTTATTACATGGGATCTTGAAGTAAAGAGTGAATAGTTACTTTAAAATAAACATCGACTCTTACCAAGAGACATGGTTCATCGTCGACCACATCAACGCTTACCATCAGATATGTGGTGCGGGTGAGATAGCGGCCAAAAGCGATAAAATGGTTGCAACAGAGTGAATATATTTTGTACATTTAGATGATGATTAAAAATGGAGAGCTGTAACCACTTAGGTCGGACGTCTCGGCTTCGGACGACTCGTCACTCTTAAAGAACCACACTGCTTTTATTCGCTAAATCACTCCGCTCCAATGGAAAAGCAGCCTTATACATTTATGCGTATAAAATACATTGACAGAATTACGCATGTGTGCGTATATCGTGTAGGTATATTATACACCGTTACGCTTTGCATGTGTGTGTATCAATATCCTGATTTCATTTTGCGAAGTACGATGTATCTTATTGACTTTTTAATGGAATGAAAGTTATTTTTATGGTCTCATCTGATTTGATATTGAGCGATATTGGTAATATCAGGTTTTTCTATATAGATGATTGCGTACCAAAATTGGCTGTGTGTTATTTAGATAGTATGAGAGTTAGTTACATTTTCTTTTTGTGTCGGAATTATAATGACAATAATTTCCAAAAACAAACCGAACAAACCTAAAGCTGTATATAACTGAGCTACAGGAAAAAATACCCTGTACTAGTCTCAGAGCCGACGATCAGCAAGCAGCGAGTAGAGCTAGAAACTAGCGAGCAGCGAGAAGTGTATAGCTCCGATAGTTTTACCTCTCGGCTATTAGCGAGTGTTTTTGTGCGACGGGTGATTAATCGTACTACACACTCGCACGGTCCGTCCCGCAGGCGTTGGTTGGTTGGTCTCTCGGCGTGGGTTCAGACCACCAAGTGAGCATCGCCGAGCGAGTATCGCTGAGCAAATATTATCCTTGATAGTTCTTATCGTTGGGACAAACTTGTGGTGAGCGAGTACTCGCCGGCAGTGTGAACAGGCAGCAATCAACTTTTAATATATGTGTCTCTTTTATTGACACGGGATCTCTATATTTTGTTCGTTTCTTCAGCGATAAAATAGTCGATAGCTAATGGTTTCATCGCTGGCGTTGGGACAAGTGCCCGTGGTAATGAATGTCTCTCTACTTGCTTGAAACACAAAGACTACATCCACCACTAAAAAAAGTTTTCATAAGCAGATGACCCCACAAACCCAGCCTCGTATTAAGCAGTTTCACACAAAAAGTGCGTGTTGCCAGCGATTACTTACGGGACAGAGACGTGGGTCGTTCACAATGGGCCGCATCAGAAGGCTTAAAGTCGTCCATCGGGTATTGAGGAGGGCTGTGATCAGCGTTTCTTTGCGTGATCGTATCAGAAATGAAGACATCCGCAAGACAACTAAGGTTACCAACATAGGCCGAAGAATTGCCAAACTTAAGTGGCAGTGGGCAGGGCACATTTCTCGCAGAACGGATGGCCCTTGGGGCCGAAAAGTTCTAGAGTGGCGACCGCGTACCGGAGGACGCAGCGTTGGAAGGCCTCCATCTAGGAGGAGCAAGATTGTGGGAGTCCGGTGGATGCGAAACGCACAGGACCGCGACGCTTGGGGGAGGCCTATGTCCAGCAATGGACGTCTTTCTCATGAAAAATGATGATGCCTCAAAAAACTATCATTACATAAAATTCTCCTTCTCTAATGTAAAATAGCCTTTTTTTCTAGTGAAAGCAAGCGCAACTGATGAGCAGTCCTGGGTTTGATTCTGAAGTAAGGCAAATTATTATTGAGTTTTCCACTAAGAATTTCTCAGGAGCAGTCATGTGCATGGTTGACGGCAATAGGCTCTCTCTCTCTTTTACATGGGATCTAAATCATCATCTTCCTGCCCCGATCCCATGTTACTTGGGTCGGCGCAACACGTTTTCTTCTTCCATACCGTCCTGTCTCCCGTCACGCTATCACTGACTCCCTTTTCTTTCTTATCACTCCTCGCACAGAGCATCCATATTTTCTTTGGCCTTCCTCTCCCTTTCCATCCATCTACATTTATATTCATAACTCTTTTAGTAATACGTTTCATCCCTCCTCATCACATAACCATACCAGGACAAACGGTTTGCTTGCAACGTTTCTGTCACTGGACCCACTTTCAAACTGACTCTAATACGTATGCAAATTTCTCACTTTATCCATTTTCGTCACTCCGCACACCCATCTCAACATTCTCATCTGTGCAACATGCAATTGGATCTAAATATAATAAAACGAGCGAATTCTACTTGCTATTAGTACACAGTCTGCCAAACTCTTCAGGGAATACAGACATAGTGTAAAGTTATTTAAAACGGAGTACATTGCCATGATCAGGGAAAATATTAATTTTCACCTCAAACTAATTGCCTAGTTCTTACGTGGATTTTAATCCACCCTTTAAACGGTTATAGTATGGTTTCAAAATTTAATAAACCGCCCGACATATTTATCTTGCGAAAACATCCCGATTCAAACAGTAAAACGCCCATAACTTTTGAACGCCTGAACCGATTATATTCAAACATAGCTAAGAACACTTTCGACACAATCACCTTTCAAACAAAAAAAACTAGATCTAAATAGGTTCATCCGTTGAGGCGCTATCATCTCAACATTCTCATCTCTGCAACATGCAATTGGATTTAAATATAATAAAACGAGCGAATTCTGCTTGCTATTAGTACACAGTCTGCCAAACTCTTCAGGGAATACAGACATAGTGTAAAGTTATTTAAAACGGAGTACATTGCCATGAACAGCGAAACTATAAATTTTCACCTCAAACTAAGTGCCTAGTTCTTACGTGGATTTTAATCCACCCTTTAATTCGGATCAGGCAAAACTGTTAGCCGTTTAGTATGCAAAATCAACACAGCGACCGTTCACATAATAGAATCCCCGTGTTAGGTTATTTACCCAACTTGATTTGTAGAAACGGTTATAGTTAATTTAATTCTACGTTTTGGACGGTCGGCAACAAAGGTTTTTTATCGTTACCTAAAGAAACTTCATGAGTTCCATATTTCGTGATGCTGTTGTTGGTTTTGATAACCTTGTTAAAAGTATGTGCCTATGTGCTATTCCCGACTTTAATCTATATCTGTACCAAATTTCATACAGATCGGTTCAGCTGATCAGGCGTGATTGAATAACAAACAAACATCCATCCATCCAAACTTTCGCATTTATAATTTTAGTAAGATTTATATAACCTAACAGCGAACCACCATGACGTAACACACTACATCAAAAACAAGATACACAAAATAATTTTCTATTTCACAAAACCCTTTAAACGGCTGCAGCCTTATAATACAACAGCTTCTCAGCCACTTTCTTGCAACTTGTGTCACTTATACAAAATGTGACATTCAATACACGCCTCCTCTATTGTTAAACGAACCCCTTTGATACCTCTTTCAGATCAAAAACCTTATCTTATAACAGTGACAATCAATTTTCAACTTTATTTTTTGAAAGAGAAAGTTTAAATAAATTTGCAGGAGAAAATGTTTTTGTAAGACTGGAGAAAACATTTAATAGTAGCTGTCTGAAAAAAAAACACCACGTGTGAAAATGCAAACAGTCTATTGGGAATAGTCCTGTTTTTATACCAAAGGAGAGTATTAGATGTTTTAGAATCGATATACTTACCCTTTTTCTATGAAAAAGTTTTATACATTCGGTTCAGCGCTTTTTGATGGTAGCTTGTAGATGTTTGAATACAGGTAGATAAGTATTTTTTTTAACAAGAATGGATTCCAAATTTAAAAAACCGCCCGACATATTTATCTTGCGAAAACATCCCGATTCAAACAGTAAAACGCCCATAACTTTTGAACGGCTGAACCGATTATATTCAAACATAGCTAAGGACACTTTCGACACAATCACCTTTCAAACAAAAAAAAACTAGATCTAAATGGGTTCATCCGTTGAGGCACTATGATGCTACAGACAGACACACAGATACAAAGATACACAGACACACAGATACACAGCAACACACGTCAAACTTATAACACCCCTCTTTTCCGTCGGGGGTTAAAAATGGTAGCTTACGAGTACCAAAACATTTTGAGTATTTCTACTTCATACCATACACACAATACATATTCTTGATGAAAGTTGTATTTTTCTCTATTATTTTAACATAACTTTCGTTTTGTAATACTTAATTCTGTTAGATATATGAGAAAAATATATATAAATGTATTTATACCAGTACATTTAAATAAGAAAACGATTAACGTATTTATTTTTAATAAATTTTACATATTTAATCCTCCAGCTACAAAATTATAAACGCCATTTATAAAACCACTAAAACGTCAACATGTATAAGACTCAAACATTACAACTTTTCATTATACCAACCTTCAAAGCACTTAATATACATACAAAGGAATATTAATTAATGTTGTAAGATCATCTTCGTACAGAATAAGCATCATAATGTGAAATTGTAATTAAAAGTCTATTTTATCCTTTTATATACCCTCATTAATATAGAGACTCTGTTCTTATGTAATGAATTTATTTACTGCATTAGAAATATTTAAATACACCTCACTATATAACATGGCCGTTGAATAATTGATATCCTACAAATTTAACACCTCTATCATCATAGAAAAACAACCTAGAATAGCTGATGGTTACTGGCAAGATTGTAAGAAAACGTCCTAAGATCGATCGCAGATCGCAGTCCAATAAGATGGCCAGACCAAGACCGGACATCGTTGAACACCAAAATGCACGATGCTTCCACGACAACAGGGGAATCACGACCCTCAGTAATGAGGAACAGGACGCGAGGAGGAGGATGCAACGTGGCAATGCTACCAGTCTTTTGGACACAATATCAATGGACAGCGATGCACAGGAGTTTTTCAACGCCATATTTTAGATTAGTTTATTTTAAGGCTATGTTAGTTATATATAGTACAACTCATATTTGCGCGCGGCGCCATGTGTGCGTGCCCTGTGCGTACGCTTGTAAATACACTGGTTTAATTTGTGTGGCAATGACGTGGCAGTTCAAACGACCACCCACACATGCTTACTCACTCATAGAGCCACGCGCACAGATGATTTGAACTATATACTCGTATAATAGTTTTTGATTTAAGTGTTTATCTATTTAATTACTTATCGTTTTTTTAGCGTTGTAATAAAATACCTACAGGTAAAAAATATAATTTCCAATTTATCAACATTTGGATGAAATATTTTCAAAACGGGAATATTAATAAATAATTGAAGATCAAAAAGCTTGGTTCTTGTCGAATAATAAAGACTGTTTTCCGACATAAACTATTCTAAGAATAGCCTTCGTCCGTAAGCTGTTTACAAGCAATTTCAATGTAATCTATTGCTTCATAAAAGGTTGGACGTGTCTGGGAAGACTTTAGGGGTAGCAACCCCTTCTGTTAGAAGAAAATGTCTGAAACACATTTTACTAGTTTAATGAAAGTGTGAAATAAAAATTTGTTTTATTTACAGTTACACATAGTAATAAATTACTTAGTTTATGACAGGTAATACGCGGGTTTTATAAAATACAACCGTCTTCCAAATAAAAACACTACAAAGTAAAAAAATAACTTCAATTTTGGAAGTCGGTTGTATTTTTCGTAAAAAAACTTTTATTTTAGTACCAGTAGTATGTATTGCTCAAGTTTATGCCACCATAGATTACCCGAATAACATGAAACTTGAACATAACCGGTGAAAAGAGAATGTACCAGGGTGAACGGTACACATCCGCGCAGCCTAAAGGGGAAAGCACATTGGTCCGGCGTGATGGTATGTTATAAAATGGTGTAAACAATAAACAGACATGCGATTGCAGCAATCCAAAACCAGCGTGCATGAAGTTCGTTCCTTGAGAGAGGCTATGGTGGAGCGGACAGATTTGACCTTAAGCCTTGTCTCCAAGTGGGGTGGTGACAATCTGGTCTCCTTTAACGCCTCCAAAACACAGGCGTGTCTTTTCACCGCTAAAAGGAGTCGTTTCGATCAAACTCCTGCTTTTCGGGGTGCGTCTGTTCCTGTGACTGAGCGGCTCGAGCTCCTAGGCATGGAGTTGACATCCAGTCTCAACTTCGGTGCCTCCATTGAGTACTAAGCCCAAATTGCGGCAAAATAAATAGAGCATCCTAAATAGAGTGAAGCGCATCCTAAATATGGCATCCTAAATAGAGTGAAGCGATACTTTATGCCTGGACAACTTTTAACTCTATTCAAAGCGCAAGTGCGATCCTGCATGGAATATTGAATCACCTTTGGGATGGCTCAGCTAAGTATCAGCTTGCCGCACTTGTAACTCACTACCTGCGTCTGTGTTTCCGAACGCATTTGATCCGAATCTCTTCAAAGTTAGAGTAAACAGGCTTCTTCTGGGTAAGCTCGCTCCAACGTCGACTCTGTCTCTGTCACTTCTGACCTAGACTAGGGCCAAGAGTAAACCCATACCAAATAAAAAAACCCGATTAATTTGCCGTCATTTACTGAAGAGTTCTTCATTAGATCTTTACCAATTTATCTCGCATTTTTTTTTGTCTTTTATTTTACATTTCTAACATAATTTAAGAACTACTAACAATATCGTTAAGGGTTTAGATTACGAAATCTTTTACCACTGTTATTGTTCTTGAAATGTAATGTAATGTTGTATGTCGTTTTGTGGCAATTAAATATTTTTCTTTCTTTCTTTCAATTTCAAATGTGACCAATTTGGGCACATGCCCCTTCAATCAAAAATATTTTTTAAAATTGCTCTTCAAAAAAATACATACATACAGTCGAACATAGAAACTCCTCCTTTTTGTAAAGTAAATTTAAAAAGGGAGAGGGGAAGAACTCATTGGCCATCAAAAAATTCTTCCGCACCGCTGTCAGTGGGAAATGTGCCCAAAAATAATAGAATAGAATAGAAAACATTTATTCGATATAGATACAACACAACAACAACAATCAGCATTGCTCTTCGATCACTATTGATCGAAGAGTAATGCTCAAACTTTGTCCGAAAATAGTCCAGTCCTCTGGTAACGTGAAGAGTCAACTACTTGCTGTTGTCATGAGAAATTCGATGGGCTCAATGATATTGACTGTGACATTATCTCAAAGCCTTTAAATGCAGATCAATTATTATTAAATCATTTTTTAATCTTGGCATATTTTTTTTAGGCATAATGTTGTTTGGTATAACGTTTTCACATAACTTTTATCAGCATATTAATACTGCGGCATAATAATACTCTGGCATAATGCAACGGTTAGCATAAACGTCATTTGATCTAATTTGTTTTGCCATAATTTGGAGTAAATGTTTATACATATTTGAACGTCGAAAATTAAAATACCTACGAGTAAAATGCCAATTCTCAAAATATCGAAAATTTTAATATGTTTAAATCGATTGAAAATTGTTTTACCTAAGCTTAAAATGTCTAACTAAATATATTTGATATAAGGACTCAAATTTATTAAGGTGCAGCGTATTATGCCAACAGTATTTATGGCAATATACATTATGACAAAGCATTTATCAAAATCGAAATCAATTTTTTTATTTCACATAGGCCTACATGGGCACTTATAAAACGTCGACAAAAGGTGCACGGTTCGGATTGGTCGTTTCCTATGGAGAAGAACCGGCAAGAAACTCCATGGTTACTCTTTTAAAAATGGTTTGGTTTTACAATATTTCCAATGTTTGTTTTATGCCTAATAACATTATGCGTAACGATCAATATGCTGAATTTCGTTATGCCAATGTAAATTTTATGCTAATCATCAATAAACCTTTAAAAACTAGTCCTATAATCACCTGAGAATTCTCGATTCTGTTTAGATATTGTGTTTCTCATTTTATACCTAAAACCTGTTCCAAAACGTAAGGAATGCAATCTCATTAAACTCAACACATTATATTAAACCGTTATGAGTGCCTCACGTAATTGAAAATTTAATCTAGTACACGTACGACAGAATAAATAAGGTACCTACTACCGTTCAACAGGTACACAGTATCACTATGATTATTAGAGAGGAGACACGGTGACAATGATACAAATGTGGTTAGAGTTCCCCCTCATCTACACCATTTATCTTCCGTTGCGAATTTTCTCTGTTAATATTTCAGCAGAATCAAATTACGAAACTCGTAACATTACGGGAACATATTGGGAGACGGATGGGGGCCTGGCTATGTGAAATACGCAAGGAAACGTCTTATGGACGTTTTGAAACGTCTTATGGGACGTTCCCCAAGAGTTATTTGCTTCCTAATGTCCGAAATCTAGGACGTTCCTGCTATAATTCGAGGCAGTTTAAAGGGTAGTGTTTTCGAATTGTGTTGGTTGTATTTTTTAAGGAAAGGATTTGATACTTTTGTGTTCTATTGTAGACGAGAAAACATCGAATTTCAAATGTTTTTACCGATTTCAGTTGCTCATACTTTTTAACCCCCTACGGAAAAAGAGGGGTGTTATAGGTTTGACGTGTGATGCTGTGTATCTGTGTGTCTGTCTGTGCCATCATAGCGCCTCAACGGAGACGAACGAACGGAAGCGATTTTGATTTAGTTTTTTGTTTGAAAAGTGATTGTGTCGAGAGTGTTCTTAGCTATGTTTGAATAAAATCGGTTTAGCCGTTCAAAAATTATGGGCGGTTTACTGTTTGAATCAGGATGTTTTCGCAAGATAAATTTGTCGGAAGGTTTTATAAATTTTACTTGTTTAAGAAAATGTTATGGTACCTTTTTTATTCTGTAGTTGAGGAAAAATTAGGAATTCCAATTTTGAATGTTTTTTGTTACTTAAAATAACAAGGCTTTCGCTATTTAACTTTCATTTTACTCTAGGGATTTTGGCAAGTAATAACATAGTATAAAATAAAATAAAATAGAAAAACATTTATTCGGCCCAGACAACACAACAGCAACAAACACAGAGTTCACACACTCATAACCAATAATAACACACATACTTACATTATAACGATTAACCATTTGTTTTTTTTCTGTACTATTGAATTACAAAGAAAACAAAATGCTAATGATCTCAAAAGAAATCCATCAGCTTAAAACATTCCGTTTTTTTTTGTCTCACAGAAATTAATACCAAGTAATCTGTTATTGTAGATAAACAAAATGGAGGAGCACTCTTTCTCAGTCTATAATTTATTTCACTGATATCTTAAGATTTAGAGATATTTCAGCGCCATTAAATCTGAATAAGTTATTCAATGAGAGCAACGCAAAAGGATTAAGACTGAGATAATTAGGTCAGTTTTTATTATTACTAGGTTTAAAACAAGGATGCCATAAGGCGACATCATAAACCATTGTGCTGTTTCATAACTCAATTTCTTTAGTTTCACAACGATAACGTAATAAAACGAATTTACAGACGGACTTATTTTAGAGTTCCGCTGTAAAGTTGTTCAGTTTCCTTCCAGCTTTTATATTAATTTCTTGGATTTTGATTTCATCTCTAGAATTGTGTGCAATCTTGTTTAAGTGCACTGTACTTCAATATTTAACTAGCCAATAGTGAATTGCCATTTAATACAGTAGTATTTACTACAATTATTTTTGTCTTTTTTCCATTATGTTTGCCTTACTAGTCCATGCACCATTGTAAAAACCAAGGGTGAGCATCGCACTTACAGGGTGTAGTCAAAACTATTAGTAGTCTTGATAGACTACTAATCCCCGGCTTCGCCCGCGACAAATTATATACAAAAACATTCCTCTTTCTCACTCTTTCTATTGGTGAGAACCGCATGAAAATCCGTTCAGAAGTTGTTAAGTTTATCGCGTACAGACGTGGCGGGGGATTTTATTTTATAATATGTAGTGATTCAAGAGTTCCAAATTGAATTAAACGTAAATTACGTTTCAGTTTCAATGAAATTCAACATGTGGAAAACTAGAAAACGGAAACTTTAAAACACTTCAACAACAGTATTCAAAACTGAACTCTAAAGTTGTTCTAAGAATTCAAATCAGTGACTATGTGTGTACGTTAGTTAATGTAGCACCTCGTCTGCAACACATTGTTCAAGGTTCTACTGCCAAATTGTATGCAATTGAAATACTTGACTCGTCTGTCAAGATGTTAGCAATACGAATTGCCTCGGTCTGTCAGCCTATCATTATAACGACAACCTTTTGCGCCCTTCGTTTTTGACGGTCAATGGTTTTGGTCAGTCAGCTCGCGATTATGTATCTACCGACTTTACTTTTTAAGCATTCGGATTTTTTTAATTAACTTTTTTGAGTGGTAGGACATTTTAATAGTAAAAGAATATTCTTATTGCTTGAAGAAAATTCTGTGTATCACCTTATATTACACACACACGATCGTTATGGACATTACCTACTTTCATTACGAGCAACCACAACTACCTATATGGTACTTACTTTAATCAATATAAGCCTTAAGATTTTTCTTTTAGTATCGGAAGCTTCTGGCTCGTAAAAGTTAAGGTCCTATTAAAGGCCAAACGCCTCATTGATCTGGTAATAGTCGCACGGCTTCTCGGTACAGCTTCTGAGGTTAAATCCTCAGGTCAGGCTGAGTTAATTGGGTTTCTGTGTTGGAAAAATCCCGAGTTATATTACGAATTAGAACGGTGTTTGATACGCGGTTATAGTCCTTCTTAAAAGCTTGATTTTGTTGAGAAAATAGACAGTCAAAATAATAGTAATTCTCGCTTTAAAACAGTCGCTAGTGTTAAGTCCAAATTAACCGTAACGGAGAAGAAAGAAAACTCTATACAAATATGTTCAAATGCATCTTAGAAGTCTTGTTTCAAAACAACTGCAGCTGTAGCTCGTAGAAACTCTTTCTGGCAATGATAGTTCCATATTCCTCTAAAAAGTTAGTCCAAAAATACCACTAGGTTTTGTTTTTTTTTTTTTTGGGTCCGTTTCACCGCACTATTCCCAAACCACTGCAACTCCTGAAAGCCAGCATCAACAGTGGCGATCACCAGAAAAGCGCCGAGGCAATGAAACTCGACGAAGTCCCGGAGAATGAATTTTACTGTCTTGGATCCCGCAACGAAGTTTATCAAAAAAGAATAACGAAGGAGTAAAAAAAATACAAATTTCCACTTACCTCCATATCAAGCAGGAGACAGAACAAACAAGGCCAATATACACAAAAGGGTCGTTTACAATTAGCTTTAATATTAATGGGTCCTAACATTGTGAGCTCCTATATTTGTTTCCAATAATAGGTATGGCAAAAATGCTTGAACGCACGGAATTTTGTTCTTTGGTAACAAGGTCCGTATAGTAAACAACTCTTAATGCAGCCTATACATTATTCAACATAATATTTCTTAAATTCTGCCAAAGAAAACAATCCTATAAGATATGATGTGCAGATTGTACATATTCGCAGTCAGATGTAGAACACTGATATAAAGGCGAGTCAACGAGCTTGAAGGAAAATAATTGAATTTTAAAGGTATAATGCTCTGTGAGAAATTGGGCAACACAGTGATCCACAGTGATCTTTATTATATTGTAGCTATAAGAAAACTGACGCACTAGTTCGCATATCTTGCTACTACATGGTGAAAATAACTGTGCATATCGTACGTCAAATGACCTCATTCCCTCCGACCCGCGCGGCGCCCCGCTTTCCCTTCCTGCACCAATAGCGAGAGTGGAAAGTCAGAGTGACATTGACAGTTCAAAATGCACAGTTATTTGGACCGTGTAGTAGGTGTAGCAGCGCGTAGGCCCGCGGTGCCAAGCGTAGCAGTGCGTAACCGAACACAACTACAGGCCAAGTTGGTACCAAAAGCATCGTAGCTCACCAAGTTGTATGCTCGTGCTGAAGGGCCTACATACCATTTAGAGCCGTAAAACAGCAATTTTCTAAAGCATACTCCTAAGTACAGGCTAGGTTAAAAGGTTTGAAAAAAATATACATTTTTTAATGATTCATGTACATAATTTAGAACACAAGGTTTTTTTTGTGTAACTAATAGTTTTGCTTTAAAAAAATAATTAACAACACGATATTATTTCGCTACTTTTGGATACTTCTCCAAAACTACTTGGATGTTTAAAAATATGTTTACACAGACAAATTGATAGCTAGAATTTCTTCATAACTGAAATAGCATATGTAAATCAAAGAATATTTTGCAAACAAAACTGTCCAAAAGGAGGTTCAATATTAATATTCTGGCCCCGAGCGGGCGCGGGGCCATGGGCACTGCGTGATCATGAGGAATATAATATATAGGACGTACGGATTAAAAAAAGTTCTTTGTTCTCATAAGGTGACAACAAACTTAATCAGTAAAACCGATTAAGATTTTTACAATTTCAAGTATACCCAATGAAACACTTCTTTCATAAATTCAAAATGTTTTTACTGTAATCCTTATTTCAAAAAGCTGCTTAAACTTCCTCACATTTAAAAATATATTAGATAAGCTAAATACTTTAAACACTTTCTGTTTAAAGCTGTTATACTTTAATAGAGACGCGGCAAAGGGAAAATTAACTCCTTTGAAGCATTAAAAACTGCTGTATCGTTGTGCTTGGAAGCCAGTTAAATCGTATAAAAACTGCCTTTGACTACAGGCGAGAACATAATGAGTTGATATACAAGACAAGCTTTTTCCTGAAGCTTTGCTTCAGTGGCTTTTTCTATAGGAACGGTGAATTTACCAGAATAAAAAGCCTATGGCACTCATTAATTAAATAATTTCCGTAATCAGATCAGAATTTCTAGAGATTGCATCCTACCAACAAAAGGACAATTTTACATCTTTATAATTATCTTAATTTAAATAAAAAGTATAAAAAAACCGAAAATATAAAAAATAACAGATAGAAGAAGATATCTCTTACATTTTATAATCAAAAAGCCATTGGTTCTGCGCTTGAAATCTTTTTTTATTGTGTGGCGTCTCGCAGTTCAATCAGGGTGATTGGTTCCTGCTTAAACGGGCGATTCTGTGGAGACTATAAGTCCTGTGGAGGCTCTAGCCTCCAGCCAGGCACAAAAACCTAAGCGACCACCCTGAGGTCTAACACCTATGGGGTCGATCCTCGGCTCAGGGCATCACTGGAGGGACAACTAGGGCTGGATCATGATCCAATTATTTTTATCAATTAGTATCCAATCACACTGATTGAAATGCGAAAAGCCAAAAAAAAAAAAATCTGTTGATATTGGTCGCTGCGGCCGAAATTCGGTCTGGAGGATTAAGTAAAAGTAGATATTACGAGTATAATACCTAAATGTTACAAATATATATAAATACTGAATAATAAAAATATTAATTTGCACCTTCAAAAATGAACTTAAAGGAACAGGTTTACAATAAAATAGGCCGACAGGTAGTTACAATATTTAACATGTTGCAAAATCTTACTGCCCCCCTAGCCAAGTTACAAACGTTTTATATCGAATCTTTTTCTACAATCGTTAACGACTTCTATTTGTATGATCTAACCACGTGATTTAACGTTCAGATGTGTCATTCCCATACATTGATTCATATTCTACTAGCGTTGTCGATTGTAGATTGTCAACTTGACCACAGGTGCTGGAGTCATATCTTTTACAAATATATTTTATTTAATCCTACCGTGATATATATTATGGTTGTTTCGGATATTTTAATAGCAATAAAACAGACATTATTCCCGATCCAAATATGTTTCCAGTGACCCTCAAAACGACACCCCTCAAGTGTGATTCGCCAGGATCACACAACCATTTGAACTTACTAACAGCAATAAAACAACCTGATTCAGCGGCCCTAGGCAATAAAATCACATTGGCACCTCTTAAAGCCAAAATTACCCATTCACACGTAACGGATACCTTATGTCACGTACTGAACTAATCACTTACCTACTGATTACTGAATACCAGATGAGTATAAACAGTTAATTCTTAATACAATATTAACGTTCGTGGGCTTTAATGTTAGAAAAAGAATGTTCCTTTTTTGCGGTTTCAGGTATTTGTGGTTCACCTGAATTTTTCACATCGTACAGCTGGCTTTGGTCAGCCAGTTCCCGAACTGCACAGCATGGTTTTCATCTTTTTGTCGTCTTTTAAGTACGTTTCTTAAACAGTAAGTTTTTTTTTAAATATATTTTTAGTTAATTATTTTTCGAATTAGGTACATTTAAACATAAGTGTACATCACCTCTTAAAACTCTTTATTTTGGTACCCCACACGATGGGTTTGGAAGAATAAAATAATTGGGCCCCCACAATATGGCGCCTAAAAGCCCCCATTTTTCTATTTTCCAATTTTAAAGTTTTAGTGACACTCGCAAGGCTAAGACTATTCGATTGACGTAAGAATCATCAAAATCGGCCAACGCGTTTGGTCTCTAGAATGCCACATAGGAACAAACATACTTCATAGATTGATAAACACTCTACCCTCCATCGACAATCGGGTAAAGAGGTCACCCTGTATGAATTTTAAATACGAAAATAGATTCATTTGTTTGCCAGCTTTTACTACAAATCTGGCAAAATGTTCTTTAATTAATTTTGAGACGGATACTTGAACCATGTGGGTACGACAATAAGTACATTTATTTAAAATCACACTCTTAATTTGTGAATGCGGTGTTAAGTTGCGAAAGTTAAGACTTTTGTGAAAATACTCTCGCACAATTCTATGTTCTTAGTTCTCACCATGAGAGTATCTGGAGTTCTCAAGAACTAAAGAAACCCCCCCCCCCTCCCAATATTTTTTCTAACACCAATAATGATCACAGCTAATGCTGCATGGACATTTCAAGACCCTTCTAAGCCCCTTCATTGTCCCGAAAGCAATCTCTATTTTGTTCCATTTCCATCGATTGGCGTGTTAAGATTAGAATTTGGGTCTGCACAGGACTATAAACCTTAGTAATGGTCTTTTTAAGCTCAGAAAGTGTAATTAAGGCAATTGATGAAAAAGTAATGGCATTTGAAAAGTTTGCAAACGATAGTTTTTTTTTGTTGCTATTTGGAAATGAGTTGTACGAACAAATCGTAGATGTGTAAGTTGTGGCTATCTGAATCAGTTTACCACAGTTAGAGTAGTTACGCACTGCACGTCCGTGTCCGTGATTTGAGTTTCGAGTTCAAAATGTTCTGAATTATGACAGATTATGCCGGATAGAGTTCGGATGTAGTGCGTAAGCCCTACAAGAAGTACTACGGCTTTTTCGGCACCGAAATTGTATGGACACGGATCGGATGTAGTGCGTAACCGCCATTATCGTGTTAGTTTTCGATTAACTTCTATACTGTCACTTAAGGCGTAATCCATACTTATGGCCAGTTTCTGAGGTAAGTAAGTATGTGCTTATCTTGATTTAAGCATCTGTCACTCTTGATCATCTGCCACTTTAAGTTTTCTGCGATGCTGAGCAAGGTTTAAGTATACGTAGTGAAGTCATGCCAAAGTATACCATATGTCATACAAAAAACCTTAATTGACGTTCGATTGGGTTTCACAACTGAGAAAAACACATTTGATCATTCTCAAATTCTCAAACCGTTGTCAACGTTACATAATCAGTGTGGCCAGATTGGGCGACTTTTCGCCATTTAGGCTTAGTCTCGGAAGGGTGGCCGACTGATCGCCAATTAGGCTACCTTAAAAAAACTGCCCAAGTGCGAGTCGGACTCACGCACGAAGGGTTTCGTACCATTACTTAAAAAATGGCAAAAAAAACACGTTAGTTGTATGGGAAATATACATACAAAAATTAAATATATAAATGTACACTTAAATATTTATTTTATTCTGTTTTTAGTATTTGTTGTTATAGCGGCAACAGAAATACATCGTCTGTGAAAATTTCAACTGTCTAGCTATAACGGTTCATGAGATACAGCCTGGTGACAGACGGACAGACAGACGGACAGACGGATCGTGGAGTCTTAGTAATAGGGTCCCGTTTTCCCTTTGGGTACGGAACCCTAAAAACATGGGACTATTTTAGGCGATTTCGGAATAAGAATGTCTAATCATCAGGAATGATGAAAATAACTGGAAATCAAAATGCTTTTAACACTTCATCTCTTTTTTCATTATACTTCAGTCGTGACAACACAGGGAAAATAAAGAAATGCTGAAAAATGTTTTATGCGGAACCAATAATGATTATTGTGTCAAACGCATTAAAGTTGATATTAGCTTCTAGGGTGTTCAAGGCAACAATGGTAATTCACGTTTCGTAGAATGTTTCGTGGTTTTAGTGAATAGTGGTTGTCTTTAGTTTTTTATAAATGTAAAAAAAAAAATACAATTTAGATAGTATACAGTTTTATATCTCTGATTTCAGAATAAAAGGCTTTTTTATGCCGTTTATTTATTAATATATCTATTTTTATTATTAAATAATTTTATTAATAGTTATTGTGTAATTGTATTTCAAATGATATATTATAGTTCAACCATTGCGGTGTGATTAACCAATATCTAAACATACAGACTTTCATACCTATATAGAATATTAGTAGGATCCTTACGATAAGAAAAGATTACAACGATGAAAATTTGTACAGAATTTGTCTACGATTTTGGTATCAGTACCTACAATAAAGATGATAAAAACAGCATGATAAGTCTCATTTATTTATTATTTTACAAAATAAGTAGGCAGATAATATATTGTTCTTTAACATATATTAAAACACAGTCCTTCATCGGCACATATCCAATGGCACCGACCCTGGCTAATATTGGTTTCCTTCGGAGGCTCTTCGATGGCTAGCAAAGCCTTTGGTCTTGAATTGAAAACCCAGGTCACTCATTACATTTTTTATCACAAAAGTCCATATTTGCTGGTAAATCACAATGTTTATTTCCGTTCACTGCTTGAGAGATCTTGTGAAATTCTGAGTAAAATATTCTGTAGTTCTATGAGGTATCACAAGAACCAGCAACTGCTCGCTCTGAACACATTCACTTTTAGTAATTATAAGCTTAAATCCTTGATTTTGGCAATAATAAATTATATTAGATATGGTGAAATTCTTAGTCGCCACATTCAGACTCATTAGGAGTAATGATTCTCCCCCGCTGCATTCTAGCTTGAGGTATCGTAGTCCTGCAGATAGGCCGGTGGTCGTCTATTCCTGGTAGTCTCTAGAATTGAAGAATTATCTGGGGCAGCGAGTAGCAACAAGTCGAACGACACCATATAACCCACAGGGCAATGGGCAAATAGAGCGCACAAATGGAACAATTTGGAAGACAATACAATTAGCTCTAAAATCACTGGGATTTAAAATAGAGCAATGGGAAATGGTTCTAAATCAAGCACTGCACTCAATAAGATTTCTGCTATGTACAGCAACAAACAAAACTCCTCATGAAATGATGTTTGTACACAATAGAAAATCTAATAACGGACATTCAGTACCAACTTGGCTTCTAACACCCGGTCCTGTCCTACTCAAAAAGCACAACAGAACCAACAAATACTCTCCCATAGTCGAGGAAATCGAGCTGTTGGAGTCCAACCCGGACTATTCTTTTGTGAGTCTGAGCAACGGCCGAGAAACGACCGTGTCTAACAGACATTTAACCCCAACAGGGTTAGAGAGCGGGGAAGAAGGCGAACGTACTGAAACTGTAGAAACAGAAAGCAACTCCTCATTTGTCTCTACAGAGAGTGCTGCCCCAGATACTTCTTCAATTCTAGAGACTACCAGGAATAGAAGACCACCGGCCTATCTGCAGGACTACTATACCTCAAGCTAGAATGCAGCGGGGGAGAATGTGGTGAAATTCTTAGTCGCCACATTCAGACTCATTAGGAGTATATGCTTTCTAGTGTTTGAAGTTGTCATTATACGATCCTAATATCTCTTTATATTTTAAAGTTGAATAAAGCCAACATTTGGTTCTAACTCGATATTGTTATTTCATAATTATAATTTTCTTCCGATAAGACATCTTTGACAAAATAAATACGGTTGCTATGACAATCTTGAAGTAATTGAGTAGTGCCTACGATCCATTTCATAGTTTCATAATAAGGTTGTATACATTTCAAATAGGTATCTATTAAATTGCTTAGTTATGAAATTTAATTTTTATTTTTTACGTTCGAAAGTGCCGCTTAATGGCCTAATTGAATAAAGAAATTTTGATTTGATTGATTGATTGATTGACTACATGGTGAAAATAACTGTGCATATCGTACGTCAAATGACCCCATTCCCTCCTACCCGCGTGGCGCCCCGCTTTCCCTTCGTGCACCAATAGCGAGAGTGGAAAGTCAGAGTGACATTGACAGTTCAAAATGCACAGTTATTTGGACCGTGTAGTAGGTGTAGTAGCGCGTAGGTCCGCGGAGCCAAGCGTAGCAGTGCGTAACCGAACACAACTACAGGCCAAGTTGGTACCAAAAGCATCGTAGCTCACCAAGTTGTATGCTCGTGCTGAAGGGCCTACATACCATTTAGAGCTGTAAAACAGCAATTTTCTAAAGCATACTCCTTAGTAACGGCTAGGTTAAAAGATTTGAAAAAAATATACATTTTTTAATGATTCATGTACATAATTTTGAACACAAGGTTTTTTTTGTGTAACTAATAGTTTTGTTTTAAAATAATAAATAATAACACGATATTATTTTGCTACTTTTGGATACTTCTCCAAAATGACTTGGATGTTTAAAAATATGTTCACACAGAAAAATTGATAGCTAGAATTTCTTCATAACTGAAATAGCAAATGTAAATCAAAGAATATTTGGCAAACAAAATTGTCCAAAAGGAGGTTCAATATTAATATTCTGGCCCCGAGCGGGCGCGGGGCCATGGGCACTGCGTGATCATGGGGAATATAATAAATAGCACGTATAAAAATACATAACTTCTTTGTTCTCATAAGGTGACAACAAACTTAATCAGTAAAACCGATTAAGATTGTTACAATTTCAAGTATACCCAATGAAACACTTCTTTCATAAATTCAAAATGTTTTTACTGTAATCCTTATTTCAAAAAGCTGCTTAAACTTCCTCACATTTAAAAATGTATTAGATAAGCTAAATACTTTAAACACTTTCTTTTTAAAGCTGTTATACTTTAATAAAGACGCGGCAAAGGGAAAATTAACTCTTTTGAAGCATTAAAAACTGCTGTATCGTTGTGCTTGGAAGCCAGTTAAATCGTATAAAAACTGCCTTTGACTACAGGCGAGAACATAATGAGTTGATATACAAGACAAGCTTTTTCCTGAAGCTTTGCTTCAGTGGCTTTTTCTATAGGAACGGTGAATTTACCAGAATAAAAAGCCTATGGCACTCATTAATTAAATAATTTCCGTAATCAGATCAGAATTTCTAGAGATTGCATCCTACAAACAAAAGGACAATTTTACATCTTTATAATTATCTTAATTTAAATAAAAAGTATAAAAAAACCGAAAATATAAAAAATAACAGATAGAAGAAGATATCTCTTACATTTTATAATCAAAAAGCCATTGGTTCTGCGCTTGAAATCTTTTTTTATTGTGTGGCGTCTCGCAGTTCAATCAGGGTGATTGGTTACTGCTTAAACGGGCGATTCTGTGGAGACTATAAGTCCTGTGGAGGCTCTAGCCTCCAGCCAGGCACAAAAACCTAAGCGACCACCCTGAGGTCTACCCCCTATGGGGTCGATCCTCGGCTCAGGGCGTCACTGGAGGGACAACTAGGGCTGGATCATGATCCAATTATTTTTATCAATTAGTATCCAATCACACTGATTGAAATGCGAAAAGCCAAAAAAAAAAACTCTGTTGAGATTGGTCGCTGCGGCCGGAATTCGGTCTGGAGGATTAAGTAAAAGTAGATATTACGAGTATAATACCTAAATGTTACAAATATATATAAATACTGAATAATAATAATAAAAATATTAATTTGCACCTTCAAAAATAAACTTAAAGGAACAGGTTTACAATAAAATAGGCCGAAAGGTAGTTACAATATTTAACATGTTGCAAAATCTTACTGCCCCCCTAGCCAAGTTACAAACGTTTTATATCGAATCTTTTTCTACAATCGTTAACGACTTCTATTTGTATGGTCTAACCACGTGATTTAATGTTCAGATGTGTCATTCCCATACATTGATTCATATTCTACTAGCGTTGTCGATTGTAGATTGTCAACTTGACCACAGGTGCTGGAGTCATATCTTTTAGAAATATATTTTATTTAATCCTACCGTGATATATATTATGGTTGTTTCGGATATTTTAATAGCAATAAAACAGACATTATTCCCGATCCAAATATGTTTCCAGTGACGCTCAAAACGACACCCCTAAAGTGTGATTCGCCAGGATCACACAACCATTTGAACTTACTAACAGCAATAAAACAACCTGATTCAGCGGCCCTAGGCAATAAAATCACATTGGCACCTCTTAAAGCCAAAATTACCCATTCACACGTAACGGATACCTTATGTCACGTACTGAACTAATCACTTACCTACTGATTACTGAATACCAGATGAGTATAAACAGTTAATTCTTAATACAATATTAACGTTCGTGGGCTTTAATGTTAGAAAAAGAATGTTCCTTTTTTGCGGTTTCAGGTATTTGTGGTTCACCTGAATTTTTCACATCGTACAGCTGGCTTTGGTCAGCCAGTTCCCGAACTGCACAGCATGGTTTTCATCTTTTTGTCGTCTTTTAAGTACGTTTCTTAAACAGTAAGTTTTTTTTTAAATATATTTTTAGTTATATTATTTTTCGAATTAGGTACATTTAAACATAAGTGTACATCACCTCTTAAAACTCTTTATTTTGGTACCCCACACGATGGGTTTGGAAGAATAAAATAATTGGGCCCCCACAATATGGCGCCTAAAAGCCCCCATTTTTCTATTTTCCAATTTTAAAGTTTTAGTGACACTCGCAAGGCTAAGACTATTCGATTGACGTAAGAATCATCAAAATCGGCCAACGCGTTTGGTCTCTAGAATGCCACATAGGAACAAACATACTTCATAGATTGATAAACACTCTACCCTCCATCGACAATCGGGTAAAGAGGTCACCCTGTATGAATTTTAAATACGAAAATAGATTCATTTGTTTGCCAGCTTTTACTACAAATCTGGCAAAATGTTCTTTAATTAATTTTGAGACGGATACTTGAACCATGTGGGTACGACAATAAGTACATTTATTTAAAATCACACTCTTAATTTGTGAATGCGGTGATAAGTTGCGAAAGTTAAGACTTGTGAAAAGAATACTCTCGCACAATTCTATGTTCTTAGTTCTCACCATGAGAATATCTGGAGTTCTCAAGAACTAAAGAAGCCCCCCCCCCCCCTCCCAATATTTTTTCTAACACCAATAATGATCACAGCTAATGCTGCATGGACATTTCAAGACCCTTCTAAGCCTCTTCATTGTCCCGAAAGCAATCTCTATTTTGTTCCATTTCCATCGATTGGCGTGTTAAGATTAGAATTTGGGTCTGCACAGGACTATAAACCCTTAGTAATGGTCTTTTTAAGCTCAGAAAGTGTAATTAAGGCAATTGATGAAAAAGTAATGGCATTTGAAAAGTTTGCAAACGGCAGTTTTTTTTTTGTTGTTATTTGGAAATGAGTTGTACGAACAAATCGGAGATGTGTAAGTTGTGGCAATCTAAATCAGTTTACCACAGTTAGAGTAGTTACGCACTACACGTCCGTGTCCGTGATTTGAGTTTCGAGTTCAAAATGTTCTGAATTATGACAGATTATGCCGGATAGAGTTCGGATGTAGTGCGTAAGCCCTACAAGAAGTACTACGGCTACTTCGGCACCGAAATTGTATGGACACGGAGCGGATGTAGTGCGTAACCGCCCTTATCGTGTAAGATTTCGATTAACTTTTACACTGTCACTTAAGGCGTAATCCATACTTAATCTTATCATCACACTAATATATATATAATATTATAAAGGCGAAATTCTGTGAGTGTGTATGTTTGTTACTTCTTCACGCTCAAACGGTTGAACGGATCTGGATGAAATCTAGCACAGAGAAAGATTGTAGTCAGGAATACCACATTGGCTAGTAATATTTATAAATGCTAAAATGACTCTGTCTGTCAGTTACATGTTCACGTCTTGATGGCTACACGGATTGGGATGAAACTTGCACACGAGTAAAAAATGTTCTAGATAAGTATATAAAATACTTTTTATCCCAAGAATATGTTCCCTTGTGATAATTGCCTACTTTCACACAGGCAAAGCCGCTGTCAGAAGTTAGTACTAAGTTTTGTTAAAATAAAGACCTGCTTATTCGACGTTGTTGCAAGCGCCTTTTTCAGTCAAGTTTAAGAGTTCAATTTAACAAAATATGTGTTACAATAAAAAGTGGATAAAATTTTTAAAGGGTGTTCATTTAACTTGGAATTTTAACAAGAACTTGTATCTCTTAAAGTAAAATACAGCTGAATATTTTGGAGGATAAACCAATGAAGAGACCTTTAAGAATTTTGAAGACTGGCTCAGTAGAGAGAATGAATAATTGAATTAATTTCGACAGCCAAGATGTCGCCTGGAAGTAAGAAATGTATTGAATACTTTATTGTTACTAGGTAGGTACATACTTCTGACTTAGCATCAAATTGTTCGGCTCAAAACGTGTTACTATTTGTTTAAAGATTGGCTCGTATTTGATCACTATCTCACCTGATGATAAGCGGGGATGTGGTCGGTGATGGAGCAAACTTATCACACTCTTGATTTAAAAACACAATTTTTGTTTTATTTTGGTTTGGGAAGTCATCCAATGACTTCTCCCGCTCTGGATGATGTGGAAGGGCGTGTTAGACTTTTACTGACTAAAACCCATCCGTGTTCCTTCAGTTGCTTGTGCCAGGGTCGCAGTAACACTCTTTCAAATTTATCCACGACCAAGGCAGGCATCGGTCCTAGCCGACACCGTCAGTTTTACTAACATCTCTTTGAGGTGCGCGTGGAACACTACGCGCCGTCGATTTAAAGACCCTAAGGTTATAACTATCCTCTAACATGTCTTTGCCATCAAGAATGGGTTGCGAAAAAGGTAAAGTGCTATTCGTTCTATGAAGCTCCATATTCCTTTCAACAAAGTACATAACTTGATCATGATGGCACGTCATAGTGGAGGCAGAAAACTCAGACATCGACAAGGCACCCTACGTGAAAATATTCCCAAAATGTTTTCCTAGACCTTGGCTTTGAGCGGCAGCTTCATTGTTATAGGAAACAAAACCGATTTACACTACATCATTTTTATACCGGCTTTTCAATATCGGTCCCTATCAAGATCAGGTGCCCTAATATTGTTTAGGGCTAGAAATAAATTTCGTATCGGGTCGTTTCGGGGACAATATGTAAACTTAGATACCGCACGTCTTTTTTACTGCTCCGCTATAAAATAAATAACCGGTTTTATCTTTTTCCAACACACACGAAAATAGTAGCTATTGTGCTAACTTATTTATGTGATACTTTTATGCTAAGAAAGTATATTGGTCTTTATTAGAAATGAAATTCAAAGAGGTATCAAACTTTGACAACTTTAGCTAAAACGTTTTCCGAAGTAATAATATCTAACAGGGTCGCACCAATTACGCTTTTCATTTACGTAAAAGGAACTAATTTTCTTTGTTAATACGAGTATCTAACAG
Source organism: Orthosia cruda (assembly GCA_964057195.1). NCBI lineage: Eukaryota > Metazoa > Arthropoda > Insecta > Lepidoptera > Noctuidae > Orthosia > Orthosia cruda. The sequence goes on along the minus strand of OZ059827.1, from coordinate 42,310,286 downwards.
TTGCCGTTTTTTTTTATCGACTTCAAAAAAAGGCGGCGGTTCTTAATTCCTCTGTTGTTTTTTTCTAGTTTATTATGTTACCATTTGTTTTATCCACCATTTTCTAGTTCATTGGGTAATCATAAGGTCAGTATGGTAACCCTGGCGAGAAGCCTATGTGCGGCAGAGAACGCTTTCATATTCCTGTAATGACGATGATGATTACTATACTTCATAAAAGATAGCTTGATCTCTGCGACAGCTGTCAGTATCAATACAGTAACAATAGCGCTTGACAGGCTAACTATAACGTAACAATAACGTATACGTCAGTTTGACATATGTCGCAGAGATCAAGCTATCTTTTATGAATGTTAAGTTTGTCAGTGCATTGGTATAAAATAATAAAAATAGTGTTGTATCCCGACAATCCTGAGTGATCGAAAATCGAAGTAGATCGAAAATTAGTTCCATTTTCGATCTACTTCGATTTTCGATCACTTTTCACGGCAAAATAATTACATTTGATAAGAAACTAGCGGCCCTTATTTAGTTTCTACTCATTTATGTCAGACTTAATTTTATAGATCGCATTTATTTTATTGTTGATTTCATATTTAACACAATACAAGTGTCTGTACTATGTGTATGAATACTGTTATATTTAAATTTATAACGTTTTTTTAACATTTATTCATAAAACATTTCACATCGATTCGATGAATCACTTATGATTGAGCCTTACCTACAACCACAAAATATAAAGTATACAGAAGGGCCACTCCCGCCGTTTCGAAAAATTTACAGTTAAACTTGACAGACTCACTAAGGTTGCTACTATATTGATACCGAATTTAAAAAAAAAGAGTATGTTGTATAAGTTACAAACATAAATGCATAGATTCGTCTAAACATACATCATATCATGCTTACATCCCTTAGAGGGTAGACAGAGCATCAAATATCCATTAAAGATCACGACTCCACATACGACGACGATTGGATGGTAACAAGACGTAACAATCGTGTAATAATGGTCCTAACAAAAACATAAAAAAGTGAAAAGCACCAATCTCGACAAAAATATAAATGTGAAAAAAGTTAATAAAATCAAAACAGAAGCGATATAAAAAGATGTAGGTACTTAAACAAGAAGAAAATTATGTATTGCAATCGGAAGAAACATATTTGTGAGCTGCATGACATAAACCATATTACTCGTAATATGACAAATTCATACCCTTTCCAATTTCGTCTATGGACTTCAAATAATTTATTATTTTCCTAGATGTTCAATTTCTAACAAAATGATTGCAAAATTTAATTACCATTATAACTTAAAATGACTGAAAGAACGAATTTAAATTATATAGAATTAATTTAAAGTATATTCGGTCTGTATATAACAATTAATATAGGTAACCCAGCCAATACAACCTCTTTAAAGTACCTACTTTATGTATGAATGACATGACAAACGAGCACTCGTGACAGCCGCGACTGAGCTCGGTCTAATATTGCCCATTATTCCCTGTAAAATCGTTATGTCAATGTGTGCGTTCAAAATGGCGCTTTGTGGGTAGTAGACTCTCTGTCTGCGGCGCGCCGCCGTTTATGTACTTTATGCTACAACTGACTGACAGACTGCTGTCAGCTTAGTCTACGAAATAAAAAATCGTAGTATATATAACTTTGTTTGATTAAACAAGTGCTTGAACTGGCAGTATAGGTACCTATCACAATTTAATATGTATGATTCATGTATTTTATTAAATCAGCCAGCCTTCAGTTGTCAGATTTGCAAAATATGTAGACAGTAGGTACGAAGTTTATCAGCATGTCAACAGCGCACTTATCAAGAGTTTTGTCACAAATACTGCCAATATAAACATAACAGATAGCAATATCTGTTTATTCTGACAAAATTATTTACCCTTCTCACGGTCAAAGTAAGAGTCACAAATCTTAATAATCTCAACTCAATAATAATTTTAAGATACCATTTGCGAATATCTTTGTTAGTGTCACTCAATTATAATGAACGAATTTCGATAAAACTCGGTATAGTTGTCGGCACTTAAGTTGTCAAGAGTCATTAGATGCGCACAAATCGTTTTTAGGTCCTTTTGGTTACTAAGCGGGTCGCGTCGAACGTTTAGCACCGTTCCGAGCGCGTGATTGGTTGATCAGTTGACACAAAGATCGACTGACCAATCGCGTCGCGTCCACGTGCCGTTCGCTCTAAATGGTGGCTGGTCAGTTCGCGCACTATGCTCGAACTTACCCCCACTACGCCAAAACCTTGTCAAGTTACATGCCGGTGACATATTTTAATTGTTTTTCATGAAGAGCGCTTGGCTAAGTAGTAATTATTGCTCGGATGCATCTTCAAATTTATGTAACGCCATGGAAACGTGAACATGCTTTACATACCGAAACTCCTCCGTACCGTACTCCTCCTCCTCCTCCATACCGAAAAGCACGCTAATTCGTTGGTCCCAGCTGCTATTTGAAAACCGTTACGGTAATCAGATACCAGAAAATCTGACACCACCAGTCTAGCCACGATACACCTGGCGTTTTACCAAATGACTGGTTTGAGGAGGTCCGATAGGCAGACACACTATATAACATACTGTAGGTACACCTGCATCCGGATATACTGGCATCTTGTTAAAACTAGTATTTAACTAATAAAATAAGGAACGTAGATTGTAGTGACAGGAAAAATATAATTGACAAGTAACAACGGTTGCTAAGTATTGAGATGACAAAGTAAAGATTTATAAAAATATAAAGAGGTATTATTAAACAAGGTTTCATTCTACTCTTCGTAACATCCTCCCTTTTTTTAACCCTTACGCTATCAAACCAATCGGCATTGTAATTGATACAATTCGTGGCTTATGCAACGCTTTGGTCAGCAGATCCGCTAGTTGGAATTCAGTAGGAACATATTCCACACATATTTCGTCATCAGCTACAAGTTCTCTAACATAAAAATGTCTTATTCCAATATGCTTAGTTCTTCTGTGTAGCTCTGGGTTATGTGAGATCTTTATGGCTGCATCATTATCGACTTTCAATTTGGGTATGTCCTTCAAGTTAGATATTTGACCAAAGAGTCTTTTGATCCAGACAATCTCTCAGGCAGCTTCACTAGCAGCAACCAATTCAGCTTCGGTACTTGATATTGCTGCACATGTTTGTCGCCGACTTGTCCAAGATATAGCTCCTCCAGAGTATAAGCATAATATACCTGATGTTGATCGTCCAGTAGTTTGATCTCCACCGTGATCAGAATCGCTGTAACATTCCAGAATTCCAGTTTTCCAAATCTTCTTAAAAACTATTCCAAGATCCAAAGTTCCTTTGATATATCTTAGGATACGTTTAAGCTTTTGAACATCTTCTTTGGAAGGGTCCTCTAAAGTTCGGGATATAACGCTTACAGCGTATGCTAAATCAGGTCTTGTTCCAACAGTTAGGTATGCAAGTGCACCCACAGCTTCTCTATACGGAAATGAAGTGGGTTCTACCAACTCTTTATCCAGTTCTGGCAATCCATCTTTCTGTATAGGAGTGGTGACGGGTTTGCAATCACTCATACCAAAGCGCTTTTTGAGCGTAGTGCTTCTGTGATACTTTTATATTGCCATTCTGCTCCTTTATTTCTAAACCAAGAAAATATGTTGCATCTTTTATAGTGATTTTGAATCTCCTTTTTAATTCTCTAATGAACTTTTCAGAATCATCTTGATTTGTTGCAGCTACAAGGCCATCATCTACGTACAGAGCAAGAATGATTTTGTTATTTCCACGGTTTCGGATAAACAGGCAGGGGTCTGTATCACATTGGTTAAAGCCAATTGTTTTTAAATAATCCACCATACATTTGTTCCAACACCGAGGTGCTTGTTTTAGACCATATAGACTTCTCTTGAGTCTACACACCTTATTCGATCCATCGCAATAGCCATCAGGCTGATTCATATATATTTCTTCATTCAATGAACCATACAGGAATGCGGTTGATACATCAAACTGTGTGAGTTTTAAACCTTCATTTGCAGCAACGCTTAGGACAGATCTTATCGTTGTCATCTTAGCAACTGGACTGAAAGTCTCATCGTAGTCGATGCCCTTTTCCTGTGTATATCCTCTAGCAACTAGCCTTGCCTTGAATTTTTTTAGTGAGCCATCTGCATTGGTTTTAATTTTATATATCCATTTACATGATATAGGCTTTCTGTCTCTTGGAAGATCAACCAGTATCCAGGTTTTGTTTTCCTTTAAAGACTTCACCTCATTATCCATTGCTTTGACCCACTGATCTTTATGTGAACTATTAATTGCTTCTTTGTAGGTGTTGGGTTCATTGATCCCATTAAAAACATCAGCTAACATGACATAATCTTCAAATCGAGAAGGCGGTCGTATCTGACTACTATCTCGTAGAGTCATTCTATTATTTATCTCAGCTATATTATCTGAGTGTTCTGGTGCCTCATCATCAATAACATCACCTAGAGCGTCTTCATAAGAGGGTGATCCTGGTAGTGATGCTTCTAGTGATCGTTCAAATGGTTCAGTAGGGTTATCTTGGCTGCTTTCTATTTCCTGACTTACAACTGGATCCAGCGATGTGGAAGGCATAGTCGAGCTAGGCTCATCAGGGCTACTTGAAGTGCGATCTGAGCTGCTTTCGGTACGATCATCCTCCCTTGCATTACACATTGGTGGTGTTGAAAGTGGAAAATAGATTTTTACCGAGGGTTTTTCTTCTGAATCCTCGGTAAGGCCAATAGGCGTCAGTACTGACTCATTGAATGTAACGTCTCTTGATCTTATCAGTTTACCATTTTTATTTAGTAAGCGATAGCCTTCGTCACCGTCATATCCGATGAGAATACATTTCTCGGCCTTTTTGGATAGCTTTGTTCTCTTTTGTTGAGGAACATGAGCATAACATTCACATCCAATTATTTAAGGTGACTTATTGTTGGCTTCTACTTATACCACAACTCAAATGGCGATTTACCAGTTTCTATAGTTGGTCCAGTTCTGTTCAAGACATATGCAGCGCTGTTAATCAGTTCTGCCCACGTAGCAAGAGGTAACTCTTCATGAGCATGCATCAATGTGCGAGCTGCTTCAACTAAGGTTCTGTTTTCACGTTCACTGAGCCCATTTTGTTGCGGCGTGTATGGCATCGTGAGCCTTTGTCTTATTCCAGCTTCTTGTAAAATGCACTTGACGTTCTCATTATTAAATTCGCCTCCATTGTCGCTAAGAAATTTTTTAACAGTATGTCCAGCCACTTTACATGCTTGTAACATTTGTCGGAGCTTGAGGTGAACTTCCGATTTCTGTCGCATGAAATAAACGTGTCGGTATTTGCTGTAATCGTCTTTGAATAGAACGAAATAGCGAAATTTATTGAAGGAAGGGGGAAATGGACCGCATACATCAGCGTGTATAATTTCCGCAGGTACTTTAGCTCGTTCTCTCATTCCAAATACATGTCTGTGAGTTTTACCATAAATACATCCAGTACATAATTCTGAATCTAGACGAACTTTAATACCAAGTTCCTTTTCAATAACTTCTTTAACGTGTTTCTTGTTCTGATGGGCTAATCGTTCATGGTAAAGTTGTAACAAATTATCTGTTGACAAGGCGTTCACATCTGGTATTGGCTTTGTAATAGTCTCTACATCAAGCTTATACAAGCCTCCATTCTTGACTCTTTTGCCAGTCAGTATTAAATGTTCAGCAACTTTCAGCAAGCAGTGATCCCTTTCAGACATGAAAACACTATTGTCTAGTCTGTCTTGAGCTGCCAGTACAGAAAATAGGTTTCGCTCTATATCAGGTACGTACCATACATCACAGAGTGTTAATCTGGATTTTCTACCATTGATAACAGTGTTCAACTCAACAGTACCTTTGCCAACAGCTTTAACATCAGCTCCATTAGCTGTAGTCACTGTCCGAGTATCATTAAATGGCTGAAAACTAGTAAAATAGTCGTTTCGACAAGTGACATGACTCGTTGTTCCATTGTCGACAAATCAACTTGTAGTATCACTGTTTGTATGCATCGAATTTACGTCGGAGGTGATGGTGACTGGCAAGAGCGTTAAGTTGAGATTGATTGGCTGTTTATTTTCTGGTTTGGATGGTTTCCCGTCAGCTTTCCACTTATGACATTGTCTGACCTTATGACCGACTTTTCCACAGTATCCACATTTTTTTTTCGACTTATTACTGTATTGTACATTTAGAGCTTCTGCAGGACCTTCGTGTCTCAACGAGATAGAGCGCTCATATGCACAGAGTTGCGTTGTCAGATTTTCTATTGTTTTGTCTGTCTTTGACATTAACATCCAACTCGATTTGAAAGAGAAGTAGGTTTCAGGTAGAGTATCGAGAATCTTACAGATTAAGAGGATATCTGGTAGGTCGTATTTCTCTATTTTCATTAATTCAGCTTTCAAATCTGACCAAAAGGTTTTGATTTTTGAGATATGAGTCGTAATGTCGTGTGATGGATCTTTACGATAGCCGAAAAACTCCATACAAAGGGCGTAACTTTTGTCTTCAAATGTGCCTTCGAATAAACGATGCAATTCATCCCAAACATCTTTAGACGAGTTGAAGCGCATGATTTTCTTAAGAGTTTCGTCTGACATATTTGCAGTAAGTAATAGTAATGCGGAACTATCTATTTGGTTGTATTTATCAAGAGTCGTTTGGTATTGAGAAATTTCTTGAGGATCGATAGTAATAGGTTTCACAGGTTTCACTAGTGTACCAGTAACTGCATCTAATCCACCGGGCATACCTCTAAGTAGTAGCATAGCCTTAAATTTCCATGTAGACCAGTTTTTCGTGCCTTCCAGGTGGCCAATATCAATTTTACAACTTGGTGATTGCATTTTGAAATTTTCCTTGCCGGAATGCTTAGAACAATAGGTCAGTTACAAGCTCTGATTTTTTCAATTATATTTCCCTTAACCACGCTCTGCTACCATGTTAAAACTAGTATTTAACTAATAAAATAAGGAACTTAGATTGTAGTGACAGGAAAAATATAATTGACAAGTAACAACGGTTGCTAAGTATTGAGATGACAAAGTAAAGGTTTATAAAAATATAAAGAGGTATTATTAAACAAGGTTTCATTCTACTCTTCGTAACACATCTGACACCAAAATAGTTGGGATATGGCTAGGTGAATCATTTTCTAGGTAAATGGCCCAAGTACCCATAGCATACGAGTACAACCGCGGACATAAAACAGAAGCTGCAATGACACGTATTTGTCAATTTACACTCACACCAAAATTAGATTCCACTAAACATGCAGTTCCAAACAGCCCACTTAACAGCACGTTTGAATGCATATTCACTGGAACATTAAACACGATAGGACAGTAAACTGTATTCCCTGCTGAATCCCCAGCCTACAATTACATGGAAAAGTTGCTAATTCGGCTACCGCGATGCAACGGTCCCCAGTGTTGCCGAAAAGCGTGTAATTGAATGGAAAATATGCCTGAACTATTCTTAGTATGTAGCTGCCACAAATTGGTGTTATTATTAAGGTAGGTATTTATAGAACATCATTATCAAATGCATATTATTAAGTATTCTATTTCATAAAGAGTGAATAGAGTTGTTTATGTGGGTTTTCATCATAGGCAAAAACTTGGTGATATTGTTAAGTCTAGCTTATTTGTATATCTCCTATGGTATGTCCTACTACTGAGGATGGATGTATGGGTGGTGGTGGTGAATGTTTATTCCTCTTTCAAGCAAAAACTACTGAACGCATTTTGATGAAACTATAGAAATTTAGCTTATACATCAGAATAGCACATAGGCTATAATTTTATAAAGATATTGGGAGAAGTACTATACCACACGAGCGGAGCCGCGGGCAGCAGCTAGTTGGTTATAATATATCGTCATCTTTAATTGTATGCCTTTGAAATAAAACTTCACTTAAATTTGATATACATTTTATTAATCCCTACCTAAAAGCATTACGTTCGTTTTATACAAAATACAATTTTACAATATACTCATTTATAATGTCGTTGCATTAACGGAATAAAATTATGCCTTACTAATGTACTAATATGAAAAATCGTAGATTATAATAATATGAAATATTATTGTTATTTAACACGCATACAAAAATATTGGCACATGTTAGTAAGCAGAGTATTTAGTCTTCGGCCAACCAGATGTCAGAAGTGCAGTCTCCACCTGGGTATCTGAGAAAAATGATTTTATAGTCTATTATTGTTAAATATAAAATATATGCTCATGACAAATACACGATAGGGAAAAACTTTCCTAAGAATACGATAAGTAGAAAGTGGATTATGGAAGACATATTGTGTGTCATATCGATAGTAAAGTTTTACTAGAGTTGTGTCTGGCAAATTACAAAAAATATTAATATAAATGAAAACCTAATTCATAACGAACTTATTCGCAACTCAAAAACAGAAGTTCATTAGAAGTCTTTAAATTAAAACCCAATCTAAGCAGATATGTTTGGTGGTCTTGAAACTAAGATCAAAACTTTTAATATAAATAAAGCAAAAAAACAGTTTTCATAAACTGAATCCAAAACAACGTAACAACTAAATAATAGAACTTTTATAAAAACTATAAAGAATAAGGTATTCAAACTAAAAACAAATCAAATCCGAACACCATAATAACTTAAAACCAATCTCTCATTGACGCAAAATTTCATACAGGTTTAACGTTAAAAAGTTCGTACCTCATTTCATGCGGCAGGGTAGGACCGTCCGGTTCATTCCCGAAGTGAACAAGGAAGTCCGGATCCAACTTCATGCCTCCATTCACTGTGTCCACGTCCAACTTTACTATCCACCCACCCTGGCGATACAATACAAATGTATTTGAATTTTGTGGGATCCAGCAGAAAAATAATTTTCAGTTCCGTTTCCGAGGATGCCATTTTTTGTATCGTATGTGAAAAATATTTGTGTGAATATAGCTGATGTATTTGTGTATGGATTGTATACGATGATAGAAGTAGCAGATGTTTAAATATGAAGACTTTAATGGAATGAAAATTACAACTAAAGCTGCATCAATATTAAGTTTTGTACGATTAATTAAATTATACCACGAGAGTTGCATAACCTTTTTTCGTTATTTATCTGAAAATGATATTCATCCTATAAAATATAACTCAAGCCTGTTGTTCCATTTAATATTAAAACAAAAAAGGAAAGTTCGTACAACTTGGTTTAAAATTACAGCGGCTGTCAGTTATTTGTATGACAAAATATGCGACGGAGCTCATGAATAATTCATCAATCCCAGGTGACATATCTCACAAAACGTATCTCACAAAAATAACTTTATTTTTGTAGAACATTGCATAAAGGACGAGGGCGTAAATAAGACGGGGGTCGAAGGTTTTGATATAAGAGATAAGGGCTGTTTATTGCGGTTTTCTGGGGTGAAAGTGGACCTAACCTAATAAAATACTTTGTCTACTGCCTCCACATACTTGTTCGTGTGACTTTTAATAAAGTCAGCGGTCTCTACATTTTTGGGATCCACTATGTGTTTAAGAATTTTGTAGTTAGATTCTCGAGGAGTATTTTTAGTTTAAGGGTTGTTTCAAACATGTGAAATATTAAGGTTAAGTGAATTTTGTTTTCGCCTTCAAGACGGTTACTTGTTATTCAAAGAACACAAGCCAAGTAAATAAAATAAAAGGTAAGCGTATATTTACGTGACGTGAGCGTTAAGGCTTTTAAAAGTTTTTTTTGTTAAAAATGTACTTTCTATAAACCTGAAATAAGACCTTACCTCTTCAGCCATTTTAGGGTAAAACTGTTTGTCCCACGAGGTGAACAGTGATGATGAGGCATACAGACGCTTTCCATCAAGGGACAGTTGCAGCATTTGAGGAGAGCCTTGTAATTTCTTGCCTTTTACCGTGACCAGCTCAGGTTGTACGAGTACCTAAGCATAAAGTTAATTTTTATGGAGTAATTAATACTTACGAGATATATGTAAAAAACACGAGTGATAACTTAGTCAATAAATATATGATTATGTACAAAATATATAACGAACTTTATCAAAAAGCTGACCAAATTAACGTAAACAAAAATGATGGAGCACTTTAAAGCAATACTACAAATTACTAAAATGATATTAATGAAATTGAAACATCGAATTCACAGAAACATTCCACAAATGGAATAAACGATGAAAAGTAATTTAGCAAACATCAGAGGGTAAAAACTGTAAATGAAAAGAATGACGCGGCGAAAACGTAATTGTGTGAAGTCATGAGGCGTTAATTTCAACTATTACAATTGGAAGAAAGGAATTTCTCGTTTGCCGCGTTGGCCTAGTGGTCACAAGGGTTGCTGAGTTCGGTTCTCAGGTCGGGTAGTGTTATTGGGTTTTCCATCAGAATGAAGATGTTCCAGAAATCTATAGAGCCTGGGCCAGCACTATGTACAATATATGTAAAAATCGCTGTAACCATTTTTAGGGTTCCGTAGCCAAATGGCAAAAAACGGAACCCTTATGGATTCGTCATGTCTGTCTGTCTGTCCTTATGTCACAGCCAATTTTTTTCGAAACTATAAGAACTATGCTGTTCAAATTTGGTAAGTAGATGTATTCTGTGAACCGCATTAAGATTTGCACACAAAAATAGAAAAAAAAACAATAAATATTGGGGGTTCCCCATACTTAGAACTGAAACTCGATTTTTTTTTTTCATCAAACCCATGTCTGTGGGGTATCTATGGATAGGTATTCAAAAATGATTCTTAATTCTTTATTGTACACAAAAAGAATACATATACAACATGAGTGATTATAAAGTTGAAGTTGATATTGAAGCGAGTCCAATTCGCACTTGGCCAGTTTTTTTTATTGTTCATTTTCTTTAACTTCACTTCGTTTCAATGTAAACTAAAATTAACTTTGTCAAGTAGAGCAGCACGCGAACAATTTCATTTTTACAAGGACATTTGATTGACGTGTCATCGTTCTATCTGCGATAAAAAATAACACGAATTCAATTGCAGCAGAGAAGCAATCAATCAATGTTACTGGGTTGCAAAACTAAAACAATCACTAAAAACTCCGAAACATATCGAATTCTAAGCCAAAGCAAAGAAAGACTCAAATATGTCACTACTTATAACGGTCAAACGTCATGTCAAAAACAAATGTCATGACTGCCTTAAAAATAATCATTTTTGTACGCCTGTACCCTTCTTCAAATTAATTTGTTAGTATTTTTATGGCATTCCCCTATTGTTTTCCTATTTATTCATGTAGTGTACATAGTGATGGCCCAAAATCAAACATGTCATTTTCCAGTAATAGCCCGGAATCTGGATTTGATGGAAATAAATTCGCCTCCTATATGGGACTTAAGCGTAAATAATGAAATGTAGGTATAAACATTATAATATACTACAACTCTGCCAACCCTGCAGGGAAAACCGACGTGATGTAATGTAAAGAATGTCTTGCCTTTGACTCTCTGTCCTCGATCAGTTTGGTACCAGGATCTGAAGCGATCACACCTCCAAGTTGAACTTTTGCAGTCAATTTTGGATGTTCAGGATCCGAAATATCATATTGCCTCACTTCACCATGTAACCAGCAGGATCCATACAAATATTTATCATCCAGAGATATAATAATGTCTCCCAATAAACCTGAAACGAAAATATGATACAAATATTTTATTCTACTGAAACATCAAGACTGAATTGCAGTCAGAAAAGTTTAAAACTTCATAAAATTTGTACGTGTGGATCACTTAGATTTATGATTTGAAGCGGTGGAAAACGCAATTTTTCAGCAGCTTGAATTTTATGAATGACTGAGGCAGTGTAGAAGAATAAAATGTACCCGAAAACTTGTGTATTTTCGAAGTTTTATGAAGCGAAACAAAACATTTACCCGAAAGTAAATGTCGGGTAACTAGAGAAAATTAAAAGAAAAACAGAAAAGTTACCGTTAATCTCGGACTCAACGCCATCTTTGGAAACTTTTTTCGCTGGTATGTCGATGACTTTATCGGCTTTCCACGTTCCGTCTGATGTTTTGTAGAACCTAAATAAAGTTAATTGAAAGCTTTTACTTAGTTATTCCTTTTAGTAGCTGTGAAATTTTCACAATCTTCCGTTTCCTTTTGGTCTAATTATTTCTTTCTTGCTCTGGTGAGTCAGTTTTATAGGTATTTCTGTTGCATTATAATCTATCATAATTTTGTCAAAGAAATTTGTATTCTTTAAGACTTTTTTCGATGCTCTAAAAGTAAATCAATAGATCGGTTTGAAGGGACTGCAGACAAGTTGTTATATCGAAATAAAATCTGGTTACATAAAAAGAAAGCCAACGTTTAAAACTTTCAAAAGGTCGCAATAATAAAAAGCCTTGCAAATCTCGTACCTGTAAAGGTTTGCGTTTACCGCACACCCGACAAATCCCTGTGCGGATTTGGGATCATGGAGAAATCTGATCTCGAGGGGTGCGATGCCGTCGGGGCCCAAATCTATGACTTGCTGCAACTCGCGCGTTGACCATTTATAAATATTCAACGAGGTTCCGTAGTGATCCTTGTTTACTACGTCTGCCGCATGAAAACCACTGGGGAAGAACAAAGTTGTGTTAATTTAGGAAACAGTAGGTTTAGCAGGTAGGTGTAGACTTTAGAGAAAACAATATTTATCTCATTCTAAACCTGCAGCTTGAATACGCAGTAAGAACATTTTGTTTATTTCTGAACCGAGATTAGTACATTAAAAAAAATTGGTCGTCAATTCTTGGTTTTTTTTAAATTACAAAAAGAAAAGATTTACGACGAAAGTAAGATGATATCAGTTTTTTGTAAACTGCTAGTGACAGCTGATGAAGTTAAAGATTATTTCGCTAAAAAGAAAACCTTAAAAAACCTGAAGCTACCTCAGATGAAATCAGCCATAAAGGATATCTGAATAAAATATCAAACAAAACCGTAGCTAAAGCTTCAGCAATAATAACTTTATTAGATCTAATCTTCATAAAGGACGAGATTATATTCAAATGAATAATTCCTGTAGTATTCTGCGTAACAACGTATTTGTCGGAACGGCCTATAAAGGTTTAGTTGAGCGTGAATATAATAGATTTCGAGTAGGTTGTTATTCTAGAAGAGACACTTGACGATTAGATAAATAATTAAATTCAGTTATGTTGACTAAGCGAGTCTGATGTTGTATATTTTGAGATGTTCATCTCTTTCTCAGAAAGTTGCTTTTCAAAAAGTTTAACGAAATCTTAAGAATTGATAAAAATCTTATTAAGTTTATATACTTACGACTTGAAACGTTTAGGCGTACCCCACTCAGTAGAAAACATAACATCATGATATGGCTGGTACCAGAAATCGTAACCAAACTTGGCCAGTTTATTTCCTTTCGTCCAAGATCCTATAAAAATAAACGAACGATTTACGTTTTTTTGTTTTCAATATGGCGCCTATTAACTCTCCCCTCCGCTGAAACTGTGTACAGGCGCGTTCACAATTCACCTGTCATTTCCAAAGTCTTCGAATCGATGAGCACAAAATCCCCTTTTCCGTTTTCGTCTTTATCTCCCATCGTCGAAATCATGATTTCGCCGGTTGCCAGGCAGTGCGTCGTGTGCGGGTAACTGCAGTTGAATGACCTCATCTTGGAGCCGTCGATTACCTGGTAATGAGATTTTCGCTATGAACCCTCTATATAAGGGAGCTGAGAGAATGAGGTCTTTAGCAGTTTCCCCGATAGTAAGGGATTTACATTTAAGTTGGCTTTTTCAGAATAAACTTTTAGGCGAAGCACCTTTAGGTGTTGCCGTGTACCTACATTTTATATTCAAGAATTTTGCAAAAATATCAGGTAGCTCATTTGCTGTAATTCTTAATTATAAATAACTTTCTTCTGAAATTCTGAGTGTATTGCTAGAACTCTGTTAACATTTATAGAACTTCAGCTCCTACGTGGATATCATAATATTATGTTTCTACTATATATTGCTCCCAAATTCTAAGTACAAAGTGTAGTGTGAAAAGGACAAGCGAAGGTCTAACTGCCAATATAGCGAGTTCGCGAACTGTCTGGCTTTAGTTGGAATGCTGGAAGTTTAACGCCAGATTCGGGATGAGTTTGAGATACCTAGTTGGGAAAATTTTGCCATCGAACTATGTGACGCTTCGAGCAATAATTATGGTGGACAAGGCTATGGGCAATGATCGATGGAGATGGGTAGGTATTTGAGGGGGAAATAGTTTGGGTGCCCGTAGGCTATGGAGTTAAATAGTATAATGACTTCTGCCGCTATTGAGGTTATTAAGTAGATTACGCTTGTTCAGTTGTATTGAGTTTATGGTTAATTTGATAGTTTTGGGTAATTTAGTTTTTATAATACGCCTACTTATTTAGCTTATAAGTTTAAGATATATTGTCAAAAACTCTTTTTTTCACACACAAAAACACACAGCTCAGTTGATGACGACTATTTTGCCAGTGTAAACATAGAAACAGCTCTAAAATAATGAAATTGACTAGACACAATAACTTTATGAAAAGAAATGCTTCCATATTTTCATAAACCTTTTTGCGTAAACTGGGAAGCGTCTCCAAAATGTTACACAACCGAGCTCGGACTTCAGACCTTTCGATTGGAGATCCAATCTACAAAATGAGGCTACCCTCCTACACTTTTATAACCCAAATTCTAAGCTTAACTGACTTCAAAAGCTTTCGAACCGCCACATTAATTTATTTACCCAATTCCAAGAAAATAAATATTGACTTCACATATTTTTAATACAAAACAAAATATGTACATAAAGAAGGGTAAGTATTTGAAGGAACCAAGAATCCCTTTGAAGCAAGCAAGATGATGTAATATGCAATTTACGAAGAAATTGGCGTTTTTATTTACCCGACGCTTACTTGAAGCGAGGTTATATTAAACAAAATTGCATTTTAATAATGTAGTCAAGTATTTTATTCTATAGCAAGTTAAATAAATGCTTGAGTAGAAGATAAGTTATAGTGTTGTTTATTATTAGTTGAGCTCAGACTTGTTATGATGTTTTAGGATTGAGTCCACGTAAAACGGATCATCCAATTTATGTTACGAAAAGAACTTTCGTATTCGAACTATATACATAATCGTTTAGATCGTTTTGAGATCGTATTGATTTTTCTATATAGACATAGTTGTTTTTTTAATTCAGCTTTTTGTTAGGTATGTATGTAAAAGATAGTTGAGTTTATGGTGCCTTTCGGTAACTCTCTTAAGCTCAAACCAAATTGCGACTATGACATAAAAGAGAATCAACACGCTATCAGCAGTTATGTTTTCAAGATTCTGTTCATTATCACTCAAGAAAATCAAACAAATTCAATCAACCTGATTGAACAGCATCGTCTTTTTACTGATTCAATTTCTGCCGATAAACTGATTCGTAAATCTGAATTCAGCGTAAAACAACAATTTACTTCGGGAACAGCCGTTTGTTTCAGTTTTTACGCTCTCGCAATAAAGTTGTAGTTGCCTCGGAAATTCAGAAACATAAAAAGCAAAGAATTAAAAAACTTGCCCAGATCTGTTGACATAAAAATTCAGTTTTATGACCAGTCTCTACCATTTCAGTAAAGCACGTCCGAAGTTCCGAAGTTCGTACCGCAACTGCATTTTTAAGGACCAAAACAAATTGTTTACTCTTCAATCTTGGACGCGGCCGCTTGGTTGCCAAGCCGATCGTAAAATTGGACCATAAATCTAACAAACAATCTAAAAAAAACACGGATAAGTGCTCCGTGTGAGAATTTAAATTACGATCGACAAACGTTCAGAAATCCTGCATAGACCGTAAATTGGGTCCGATATTGATTTATCGACGGGGAGATGGCTTAATCACTCTAACATGTGCACTCTGCTTAAATTGATGTTTTTGGTGGTCTCCAGCACTAAGTGATGTATTAAGATAAATGGTTCAAGTCAAAAACAAGTCCTGCAGCATTTTGAGGCCGAACACTAGCGAATGTTTGATTTTGTTGTGATTAGTTTATTTTGCGCCGCCCTCCCTACCTTTCGCGGCCTGGACGGAGTCGCCACCGTCTAATGGCGGATGCGGTGAAGCCGCAGGGGAGGAGGAGTGTCGGTATAGCATTCGCCGCTCTCCCTATCCCCTGTGGCCGAAATTGGTAGGCTAAGCTAAAATTAAGCAACAATTAGTACAACCTAAATAAATTTATATCAATTTAGACACCAAGCAGTCGGAAAACCTCAATAAAACACCACACACACAGTCAGTTTCCGAATTGAGAATTTGAATTTGTCAAATTAAATGTTTTTGATTTTAACAAGTTCTCATGCTACAGTCGAATTTCGCAAGTTCTCTAATTCAAATACCGGGTGATAGATAAAACAAACTAAATCGACTTTATTTCTAACTCCTGGCCCCTGACCCCGTTTCACAAACTTGTTGTAAGTCTACACTTGTGTTGTCTAAACTGTGTCTCTACCTTTGCACCTATTGTTAAACGTATACTTTCCAGGCAAGCGAGTTTATTTATCGCTGCGAGGGAGATGGATTCTTTGCGGATAGACAACGGTCCTTACTCAATACTCTGTTTAGGTTCACAGTTTTTGATAGTTTGCTTAGAGAGTTTTTTTAAGATTGGAGATTTATATATTTCCTTTGGCTTACTGTTACGCTATTCAAAGTTTTACAATAAAAGCAAAGAAAAGACAAGGTTTCTGCAAAGGTGATGTCTTCCTACATAGTTTAGATTTTTTGGCTCTATCAGAATGAAAGTACTTAGTTTTCTAAGGAAGTTAAAGACTGGAATTCCCTGCCGGAGTCTGTATTTCTTGATAGCTATAACCTGGGGATCTTCTAGTAAAGGATGAATAGGATAAATGTGGGCAAGCGTGTTTCATCGTTGACCATATTATCGCTAACAAGCAGGTGAAATAGCGGTTAAACGCGAGTCTAAAATGTTACAATGTGCAAGCAATTAGCAAAAAAAATAATAGTACATTGTGTATTAAGGGCGGTATGTAAGGAATTACGATCGAGGCTCTAGTAGAAGCCCGAAGTCGAAGACTGAGGGCTTTCTGAGTCGAGGTTCGTAATTCCCATACCGCCCGTGATATACACAATGTTTTTCATCACATTTGCGAGTAATAATTATGAATTATAGCTTTAATACACAAGTCAGCACAGCTGTTATTACGAAATACGTGAACCTTTTTTTTAAGCGGTTGGCGAATTTTTGCCCACACCACAGATTTTACAGTGTTTCGTTCAGAAACTTTAAGGGCAAATACTTAAGTAGGTATACAGCCATGACGGAGTGTAAAAAGAATTAAATAATTTCGACGTTTTCATACTATAACTATTAAAATCGATTATTAAGAACATTAGTTGAGTATTTAAGTAACATGTAGCGAGATTGCAAAGAAATGTCTGTTTAGATAACATTTTAAGACAATTTTTCAATTGCGTGTAAACTCCTTGCTTGAAATTGCATGACCTGTGTGCTGTGCTGTAAATTTTAAAAATATTACTTACCGCCCTTGGGTTTCATGACAAACAAAAAAGCCCGAGGGTTTTATATGGGGCATTACGGCCAAGTTAACCTGTATGTTTAGATACTTTTTACGTGCAAGTGTGATGAAAATATATTTTTCTTGTTTACGTCTTTTTAGTTCGCTTTTTAAGCAGTCGGGTTTTTTATTTATTTATTTTATTTAAGACTTTTTAGTTAACATTTTCATCGAATTAGGTACATTTGAACATATAAGTGTGATATATTTTTGAAATTGCCTCTTAAAACCCTTTATTTTGATACCCCCACGATGGGATTGAAAGAAAAAAAAAATTACACTTGCAGGGTTAAGGCGAATCGATTGATGTACAAATCATCAAAAGCGGTCAACGCGTTTGGTCTCTGGAACGCCACATAGGAACAAACATACATACATAGTTTGATAAACACATTACCCTCCATCGGCAAAGGGGAAAAATAGACTCAAATTAGCCAACTATAAATAGAAGTCTTATAACGTGGCATTATTGTATGCAAATATCAACCTAAAGCACTACAAACTAAACTCGCTCTGATAGCGAATATTTGCGAAGCACTCAAAAAATAATATGAACCACTTAGTTGGTAATCTTCCCGTAATAGTTGAAGTATCAATCAAGCAAATTAGGGTCATAACGGTGTATGGAGATGAGGGCGAGGCGAACTCGCTGAACGTGCGTCGGAACTTTTACTACTTTTATTGGCAAACTCAGACTAGACTAGTGCTTTGGGTAAGGACTAAAAAGTTCTTTGGAGTGATAATATATATGACTGTGTAGGACGAAGTATTTGCAATTTGTAGATATTTTGATGAAAACATATCGAAGGAATTCCACTAGATGACAAGACTGGTCTACGTGATGTGGTTTAGGGAGGCCGTTTTGTAGCAGTAGACGCCTTTCGGCTAAAATGATGGTGATAATAAAAATTTGGTCATCATTTTATTAGAGAAAATTTAATTATGCTGAACGCTCCTGATTGTTTTAATCGTTACCGTAGATGCCTTACATTATATAAACGTTTTAAACTTCACTTCAATTAAATCTTAATTAATTAAGTTAGTTAATATTTAAATTGAAGTGAACCAAACAGCTGACTAATAGTTTGTTACTGAAAGTTTTCTCTATCCATTAATTCCTTACTAATATCACAAATCTAATATTACTAGCGACCCGCCACGGCTTCGCACGGGTGCAATATAGATATTAATGCACCACATTAATATCTATATATATCAGTGTGGAGTATTTAAAAATATTACGTACAACCTATTTAATAGTATAAAGAATTGTTAACTGTATTGTTTAATATAGCTTTGTAAATAACCCATATTTTTATACTATGTAAAAGAATGCATAATAGACATATGCAGTTGCGGACTTTTTTGTAGATCTTTATTAGATATATTTATGTATAATTTATTTATTTATGTACAAACAATAACGCTTTACAGAGAAAAGAAATAATACAGACACAATTCCGTAGTAAATTATTTTGATCGATCTCGAAAGGTTTAGCCGTTTGCAATGTAAGCGCAAAAAACATGTATTTTACGACATCACATTACAAATATTCGAAATTCTCGGATTTACTCTTCTATAATATGTATGTATTAAAGTAGCTTCCTCTTGAATTACTCTGTCTATTGATGGAAACCGCTTTAAAATCCGTTGCGTAGTTTAAAAGATTTAAGCGTACAGACGGCGGGCAGTGATTTTGTTTTATTATATGTAGAGATATTATAGGTATTATATCATAAATATTTATATGATAAACGCGAAAATAACTCTTTCTGTCTGTCTGTAACCTTTTCACGCTTAATCAGCTGAACCAATTTATTTGAAAATTGGTATGGAGATACTTTGAGAACCTGGAAAGGACGTACGATAATTTTTGTACCGGTAGTGTTTTGTGAGTTCCCGTGGAATGATAAAACACTTTTTATCACATCTAAAAGGACTAAAATAGCTCATTAATCCCTAGGGCATAAAAGTGATTTGAATTTGGAATGTGGATATTGTTAGTAAATGTTCCAAGCAGCAAAGAGATGAATCACAAACCATGCGGTCCTTAATAGGATTACTTCGCTAAAATCGATTACGACGAATGTATGAGGTGAATGGCTAATGACCGAATGTAATTCTATTTTGGACAGCACGGGAACATTGTATTTGACAAGTGACTGGCTGGAAAACCGCAGGCGAGCCGAATTATAAAATAAATCTACAACTGTAACGGATGGTACTAATAAAATTGTTACGATACACTCCCATATTTATTCAAATATAAACATTAGCCTCTAATTATTTTATATTAAGTATTATGGTTTCTCATTGTATGTAAATAAATAAACTTAACCTTCTTGTTCATAAGTTGCACTTATTTATTTTCTCATAGAGGGTGATAAAAAGTAGAGTGTCCACCTCGGGAGCAACACTATTTGAAGCTTGAGTGACATACTTTGAATCCCTCGCTGCACTCAGGATTCTACTG
Source organism: Orthosia cruda (assembly GCA_964057195.1). Lineage (NCBI taxonomy): Eukaryota > Metazoa > Arthropoda > Insecta > Lepidoptera > Noctuidae > Orthosia > Orthosia cruda. Next base: position 42,290,145 of record OZ059827.1, on the reverse strand, counting down.
TAGAATCCTACGCTCCGTTCTGGATTAAAGAATAATCTCGCCTTTAAAATAGTTTTTTGCTGTTTCGATAAACAATCTACTATTTTACGCGGGCGCAGCCGCGCGCAGAAGCTAGTTTTAATATGATTGAATTAGAATATTTAAAGAATTAGGAAAGCAGTTTATTATAAACTTAATTATCACAGACGAGTACTTATTATCTCCATTTAGGCTTCAAAAATTAAATTAAGAAACGTTTTGTAGACGCGATCATGTTTACTTGAACGCGTCTGTAAAACGTTTCTTAATTTATTTTTAGATAAGCACTGAAGTAGATACCTAGACTACCTAATTAGTTTTTTATAAGAGGTAAAAAGGTCTTCAAAATGTTACTTTATGTTCCTAGCCTTTATTAATAATTTAATGTAGCCGTCCTTAATTAAATATTTTTAGATTCCACATGATTTTTTTTTAAAAATGGTGAGAATACTAGAACTTAAAATCAGATATAAGTCTGAAATCACCGCCTTGTTGAGCAAGCGAGGTGATTAATGTTTGTACTTACTCTGTATAAGCAGAGTCCTTTGATCTGAAGCGGGCGATAACAGGGAGGAAGGCTGGTATTATTTCTTCGTGGTAAAGATTTCCTGACCTTAATTAACTATGTGAAAACCAAAATGCTGGAACTTTAATTTGGTACTCACAAAGTACCCACTTTCACTTACTTTATGCATCTTCGGTTTCCTTGGTTCCGAGCCAACATCTACTATGAAAACCTTCGCGGATCTTACAGCAGGCATAATAAGGAGGTCCCGTTTGAGAGAGGGGTCGTCATAGCAGCTGGAGCAAACGTTCCAGCCACTGTGATGGAGCTCGTCGCCTACGCTACCAGTGTGGGTACGTGCAATCACCTGTAACCAATCAGGGAGTTAGAACATCTGTTAGTTTTCAGATTGTAAGTCCTTTAAAATGAACTCCTAAGACTCATTCACCACGACAACGGATACAATACATCGATTAATATCAATAAACAACAAGTCAAGTTTGAATAAATGACTTACAATAAAGGGGTAACTAATACCCAGGTATACATAATAGTTTAAAATAATCAATTCATCATCATCAGCCTTTTAATGTTCCCACTGTTGGGACACAGGCCTTCTCTCTGTGAGAGAGGGAATGAGCGACGCGGGCCCAGTGGGGGTTAATGGATAAATAAGATTATTAAAATAGCGGATCCTCAAAGCAAGCAAATTGCTGAAAGAACCCCACAAATACGGATCTACCTATTGTTTGAAAAAATAGGGTAGCGAGTTAATTACATCTGCGAAGTATAACTGTCCTTGAAAACTTCGTGTCTAGATTTAACGATACAAACATACATAAACTCACGCCACTACTCAGAAACTACAGAATGCCACCTGCTACGATCCTTACATACTTCTTTTGCTTCATTCACGTTCATACAAGCAAGCCGGTTATGAGTACTGCTACCTGGCCTTTCTGATAGACCATGTATGTCTCTCTAAGACGTCCCCTCCCGACGTTTCCATTCACGTCTGCCTTATAAATACCTTTTGTTAGTCGCCTTTCATTCCAAACAATCTTAGAATACTCTTTACAATTTTTGTCACATCACTTTTCAATCTATAAATACATCATTCTTCAATCTATCATTTAAAGTTACACCAGTCATACTTCGCAAAGAGCGCATTTATACTGCATTCGTCCTACTTGCATGCATATTTTGCAATACCCAACCTTCACTTCCATACTTAAGTGTAGGCACCAGCACGCAAATTTAACAATAGTGTGGCTTAAAATTTATAATTTGAGTGCATTTCATATCAAGCTCAAATGGCTTACTGTTCGCATTCACCGGAATGCCCAAATAATTTCTTTGCTATACACATTGAGGTCTGTGAGATTGGAGTGAGTGTTTTTTATCCTAAAGAACGCTTTCAGTTTCGTGCTCAAACATTACCAACAAGAAGGAGCATTTCCTTTCACTGTAATTATTCTTCTTCTTTCTCTGTTACATATTTTTGATATTTATTAATATATTATTTTCTATTGTACGTATGTTAAAATACCTAAATTATATTATTCGATGTTTATTGTACACTGACAGACCTTTTTCTTTCTCATCTTGTTCAATCCATCAAAGGTTGTCTGTAAGAGGTTGCCCCGAGCGATAAATCCACCCATTGTACAATTGTCTTTATAAATGTTTGTCCTGTAATTTATTAAGTGGTGTACAATAAAGTATATAATAATAACAAAATTAGAAGTAGGTACGTCATTAAATTCGACGGTACAGTTGGCGCAGTGACTGAGCGATTGGCTGCAATGCTGCGTGTCACGGATTCGGTCCTCACGGAACAAATATTTGAGATATGTGTATGCGAGTTTTTTTTTTTTTTTAAACGCTCGCACAATACAGGAGAAACTAAAAAAAACGCCTTTTAGTAGACATCTAAGGGTAAATAAGTCTGTCAGAATCCTCTAGAAAATAACACAGTTCTCAGAAACGATGTTTTGATAACTAAACAACACCATTTCGATAAACTGTTTCTGTTCATGATGTTTTTTAACGAAGCAAAAACAATAAACATAAATTCTTTGTAAAGTAAACCAGAACCACAGCAAGCATTTTATTGTAAATTCCAAGACGTTCTACGCTAGTTAAAATAAATCTAATACTATAACATCAGCCTTCCTTTTAATCAAAGAGTAAAAAACTTTAGAACATCTAAAAGGAATCCTATAATCCGAGCAACAAATCCCGGGCAATATATTGCATTCCGCTTGTTAATTTAGTCCCGGTATTGCAATGGCAAAGTACACAATAATACTTCCTACTGGATCCTGAAATCCCGGGATTACTGGTACGTTATTGCCCTGCGACATTGCCCGACTAAATGGCTGGATGTAAGGTTTTATTCGCTAATACAAAAGTAGTGCGTAATTGCTATTTTCTTGTCGGGAATATTGGTCGTATCTCGTGTGTTATTTCGGGAAATTGTGTCGTATGCGGACAGCTTTCCGAGAGGTAATTATTTTCTGAACGGCTTGTTGAGATGGGTCCGGACAACGTTTTTGCGTGGATAATTTTCGTTGGTAATTTGGAAATGTAGAAAGATATTCCTCTTGGATGTACATGGGAAATTGACTCGAAGGTACTATTATAATTAATGCGTCATTCGCTATTTGTGTGTACAATATCTTCTTAATTTGGACAAGAAAGAAGTAAGATCAACTGTGCAGATATCATGAATGTAATAAACATTATTAAGCAGAGAATATTGTAGGTATAAAAAGATTTTCTTACGTAGGTTTGTGTTGTGTTTCTATTTTAAGTTCTTTATGTTCATCCAAAAGCTGTCAGGTAGATGTCCGCCACATAAGACCGCCATTGTACCCATACAATTTAGAATATTGTACAAAGAGTTACGCCACAATTTTGGTGTACAATATATAAGATTCTATCTACTCGTATCTACGCGTTTATAGGTCTAATCTTCATTTTATTATATTAAACAACAATAATTTCCAAAAAATAATTAGGTTCGGTTCAGATCGAATATTTTGTAAGAATTTAACAAAATATTCAGACTTTTAATATTCATTTTTATAGGCAAAAACGGTTTACCTTGATTGACATGAAACTCTCATAGGATGAGCCAAATATTGAACGCAAAACATTTAAAACTTTTGTTATAAATCCAGCGGTTTAGCCAGATTACGGCAGTATTTTTTATCCATTTGAAATGGTATTTTAAAACCACTCTAAACCATGACCCGGGTAAAAATTGCTTATAATTATATAAGTATGTCCGACTTAGAAAGGAATTTTTACTTTGAACAACAATTTATCAATAAGTTTTAACTTTACTGAAGTTTTGGTTTCGTGATCGTACGCAGTAGGCACAATGCTGCGATATACGGAACCAGACAAAATCTTGTTCAACGCTGACGCGTACTGCGATGGGAAAAAACATTCTAATCGAAATAAAACATGAAAAACATACGATTATGTGTCCGGAACCGCATACTACAGCGTTATGCGTTTGGATAACCAGTCACACAGACAAATGATTGACGACGAGGATCCGGTATGGCGGTCTATGGACCCGAGCCTGTTGTACCCATCCCCTTCAACCAAATACTCAGGTCATACAAGCGAAAAACTGGTGGACCTCCAGGCAGTCCAAAGAAGCTTTGCCATCCCTGGATGGTAGACTCACCAGGCGTCTACTACGCCTGGACAGGAATGACCTGCGCCTGCACACATCCACACAATAGGCATAACGGACAGTCCTCTGAATAATGCTGTATATAATATATAATCGTTTATTCAGGAAAAAAAAACACATGTACAGGATCAAAAAGTAAATACATTTTGCTAGAAAAACACGGCAAAAGAGAATCGTTGGTACCTGTACTATCGAAAATCATTGTATAACAGGCCCCAAAAAAAAGGTGTGCACGGAGGCTGACCAAACCGTCGCGCACGTGCTCTTTGAATGCACAGGTGTTACCCAGATAAGAACACAAACCCTCGGGTCACCCAGATCTTACACAGATGTTCTGAGAAGACCAGGAGCCCTAATTAACTTCTGGAGGGAGGTGGGTTGGTTGGAATAACCACCAAACAGCCGCCATGGCTCACACACAATGGTCCACCTGAGGGACTAAGTGGGGAAACCAAACCCCACTAACATAAAACATAGACAAATGATTTAAAATGATGTCCAAGTAACATTTAACCTTCGAGTAGCTTCTAGGTCGACTTTACAATACGTAACAAGTACTAAATTATATTACAAGGTTCACTTTACATATATATTCATAACACTTCAAAAATCTTTGAAACCTTTTTTAAAGCGTAGTGCATTGAACATGAAAAATACCTGTTATTCACAAGTAAAACTGATTCACGCCTCAATAAACTGGACCTTTTCACTTTCCATTATGTTCTTAGATCGTAAATTCTTAGTTCCGAATAAGAAATATGTCCCAAGTGGATTTATAACCTCTCTTTCTGGCTTTGTAACCTTAACATAGTGGTTATCAACCAAAGAGTGGCAAACCCCTTTATTATAGGTAAGTCCTTTTTACGGAGAATTCTTCCACTCCACTTCAGTGTCGCCACGACAACGGAAAAAAATCTTTGTTATATAACTATAACGATTAAAGTCAATAAGTAACTAATTATAACCGTAAATTTGATTCAAGGAGGCTGAGTTGAGGTTGAGTCGAGTGGAAAAAACTCACATTGAATAGGGAGAGATCTCCACATAAAATTATACTTGTTTTTCCCGAAAGCATGAATAGAGAAATATACCCGTTTATCGACGGCAGCAAAGAACAAACGGATATCTAAAAAATCATTAGTTTTCAGGAGAGCATTTTTAACGCGAACATATTATGTTTTAACTTCTACAAGAACAATGCTAACTTTTTCAAATTTGCATTAATGAATTAATACAGCATTTCGAAGAGAGAAACAATGAAGGTCACGTAACTGATATATATGTATTTCTCGGCATACAGCAGATGTCATTATCTACTTCGTACAAAATAAATAACTGAATCAGTTTGGTTCCGTTTTTTCGTTATACTTTACTGTAATTTATTTCTTATACAATACATGTTTCTTATTATAATGTATTTTTATGAAATATGTATTAAAAAATTGAAGTTATAGGAATAATTAAGTGCATTCATACTAGCTGAAAAAGTTGACCGACCATGATGACCAAAAAAGTGAATTTCGCAAAAATGCAGATGTCCTAATTTGTTCATTGCAGCTGCTGCCGTCGCTATGTTTCAACAGATCCGTTGCAAGGGTGCGATCCAGACTCCGCAATGTTAGTGAGAATTCCCTAAACATAGGTTTCTATCTACAGCGACAGACCAATCAGGTAGTCTGATACGACGGGTTCGTATCACATTACGGGAACCGATTAAAATGCAACTGGCTCTTGAAACCTTTAATTTCACATCCCTATTTCATCCCTTTCCGGGTTCACCTGTATTATAATGCTCCGGTATATATCACAGGGTTCGGTTATAATAAGGGTTACAGTAATCAATTAAATCTTTCCGATACCTATTATACCGGATATTGAACGATATTTCGGAATCCGAACGATATTCGTGAATACCAATCGCGACATCCGTGGAATCCGTGGCGATGTGTCCTTAGCTTAAGCCAACATGGCTTAAGATTTAAGCTTTTACGTTGTCATCATCGTGTCCTAAGCTTAGATCACAGAGTACAGAATCGGAGCACTGCGCTGGCAGAAACTAGAGATACTCTACTACTGATATAATTTATACTGAACTTTAGTTTCAGTTGTCAGAATTGTCACTGTCTGTCAACTTCCACAGGTAAACGGTGGCAAACTGACTGATACGTTTACGCCGGCTCCACACGTTGGCCCCAACGTAGGTTCCAACGACACTCGTCCAACATGAGGATCTAGAAAATTGTTTTGGCGCCAACATTGGGGCGAGCGTTGGTAGTTGGCCGGCTCGTGTCGGTTTTATCAAAGGAATCTGTACCAACGTTCGCGACCCATCTACACATACTGTTAAAGCGCTTACAGCAATTTCCGTATCGGACATCTTCACATTGGCTCTGACGAGACAGAACTAGTTTAATAGCGTGGGATAAACTTTCCATTATGGGCCGTCGATTATTGGCGCGGGGAGGGTGGTGGTGGAAGGGGGGGAGGTTTAGCTGCCCCCCTGTACCATCCTCACCACTCGGAGCCCCATGGTTATGGAGATATCCATGGTTAAAGTTTTTAGGTTACAGTAAAAATTTCCATTTTACTAAAATATAATTATTAGTGAGGTAAAAAAATGAGAATTAGTCCAAGAGCGAGCGAAGCGAGCTCAGGAGCTCAGGGCACCCCGACACGGACAAGTTAGGTCCGAAGGAGATGACGAGAGCTGAGGTGAGCGAGCAAAGCGTGCAAACTCAGCTCCCGTCATCTCCTTCGTGTTAGGTTACTTTAGACCCTGCAGACAGAAATAGGAGCCCCGCGCGGCGGTGCTCCGTCGACTTTGTTGCTTAAATAGTAATCGTAAAAACTTTTTCCATGGATATCTCCATAACCATGGGGCTCGGAGTGGTGGGGATAGTACAGAGGGGTAGACAACCCCCCCCCCCTTCCTCCCCCCACCCTCCCCGCGCCAAAAATCGACGGCCCATAATGGAAATTTTAACCAACGTGTGTACGCCGCACCAATTAACCGCCCAACGTTGGTACGAGCGCTGGTACCAAAACGTGTGGATCCGGGGTTAGTATGAAAAGTTTTGATATGCCATCTCTAGCAGTCTCGGTGCTTTGTGACTTAGGTAATGCATTGTTGAACGTGTTATACCTACTTATGCTGCAACCCTACTCGTTCAGTTTGTACTGTCATAGGTTTTTACGATACCCACGGGAGAAAAGGGGGCCGCGTTTTGTTTAGGTACCTCCTAATGAGGTTTAACGCTTCCACAGTGAACACGAAGGCGCGTTGTGACAATGCCACAATGATTTTGGGTTGTCGCTTGGAAATTATTCAAAATTTTGTTTTGTAGATCGTTATAGCGTCGCGCCTGTCTATGGATGCCTTTACGCAAAGGACACACCGCACATAATGTGAAAAAATATAGTATCCCAGAAAAAAAACTGGTTTCGCTTGTGTATTTGTAAATACACATTCAGAAGTACGTCATTCTCTTGATTATTCAGAACACGACTCGTTGATAAAAAAGTAACAGTGCTAGTTGCCTCCATAATGTTCTCATTAGTTGACTGTATATAACACTAAAAGGGCAAAAGCAGAGGTGGACAGAGATACACATTTTACCAGTTATATTCAAGTTCTACGTACCTAATTGGGCGTGAAGTTATAGCCATAAACCAGGCACAAATCCGAACTACGGATAGCTAAATTTAAACATAGATTCATAATACTAACCTGACTATAAGTCGGTGACTTAGGGTCCACGTCAACCGTGGCTAAATAGTCTTGTTTAGTTTGATCCGGTTGTACCACGACCGTGTAAAGTAGTTGCTCTCTGGGTCCATTCTTGAAAGCATCTAAAGGAGACGCGTAGCCCGGTCCTTTACCTAGGAACAAAAAGAATAGCTGTTGTAGTGTATTTCCATAAGAAATTTTTAAATTTTTAATTTTTTTCCTGGGAAATAAGTTGTATCTTTTTATCAGTGATTCCAAAGATTACCTCTGACAAACAAACAAATTACTATACATCTTTATAATAAATATTACATTCATTTTAGGTTTTAACAAATATAGAAGACATTCACAAAAATATAAACAGCTTAACTAAGATGTGAAATAACACCCAAATAAGATTCAAAACGAAATTCATAATGGTAGTCTCGTCCCATTCGTAACAATATCATACATAAATTATTGTTTGTCTATGCGTCTCTGACAATGTATATGTGTGTCTCATATTAATATTAAAGTACTAGGGTCACAAACTAGCAGATTTTTGTCACAAAACTATTTCGCAAGGATAAACAAGAGAAACTGTCAATGTCGTACCCAGAAACAAGCAAGAACTAATTGCTGCTCTTCTAGCCTTTTTATATGCAAAACGGTTTTGAGGCTGAAAAGTCGCCTACTTGAGCGTTTATTTAAGTTATTGACCAGACTTCATTCAGAAACTGAAGGTTTATTTTCCTTGCAAAACAAAAATCGCTGCTGAAAAATTATATGAATTATCCATTGTATACTTTCATTATGCGCACAGCCAAGGAGTGCAATTCCTTGCCAGAGTTTGTGTACCCTAATTGTTGTAGCTTGGGCATTTTTAAGTTAAAAGAGAATCCAGGTAAGCATGTTCCATCGTCGGTCGATCATATCATTGCAGGTGATATAATGGCCCGAGCCTCCCAATAATAGTAAAAAAAAAATATAAAATTTCCTAAATCGAAAATATAAAAAAGAAAACATACACAAACAGAAGGCAAGCGTGCTTCACATTTGAGCAAATCGCAGGCGAGGTCAAATGCAAAAATTAAAAGAATTTTTAAAAACATACCAACGTACATATAACCCGATTCCTGAAATTACAAATGCAATCTTAGACCAAATAATAAAATCAATTTCCCGATTTACCCTCCAAATATTTATTTTGGGGAGCCCAATTTTCTTTCAAAACGGGAACTGTCAATTCGTATAAATCGTCGATAGGCATCAAAATGTTATTTTTCCTGCGTAAACGAGGGTAGCGGACAAACATGGAGGGATGCCACCCTCGCCATTTTGGTAATCACGTCAGGTAATGCTTGCATATAAATTACTCCTTTGTTCGGTTTAATCCCATCAATAACCCATTGTTTCGGCTACAAATTGCATAGCTTGTTAGTTTAGCTAAACATAAGGGTATGAATATTAAATCTTTCATACCTAATAGGTATAGATACCTAGTTAATATGTAAAAAAGAAAGAAAAGAAAAAATATTTGACCAGGAGACACGAGTAATAAGCAAAAAATAAACAATAATAAAAATAAAACCCCGTGCGAGACCAAAAAGGCTCCTATCTCAGCATTTGCAGCGATATCCAAAAAGGAAATAACGCTGCGCCGATATTCTGATAAGGCCCACTGTTGATGCCACGGACACACTTACGGAATCGGAAAATAATAAAGGTAGTAGATACCTAGAAATACGCGAAGATAATTTAAAATTTTCTTAGGATGTTTAGTTTTATTTATTAAATGTATTATTAATATTGTATGGAGACAGAGAGGAAGGCCAAAGAAAATATGGGTGTATTGTGTACGGAGTGATACGAAAGAAAAGGGAGTCAATGGCAGAAGAAAATGTGTTTCATCGACCCCAAGTGAAGGCAAGAATGATGAAATGTATTGTTATAGAATGGTGCCAGTCATTGGTTATTATTGACATTATGTCAAAAATAGATTTGTCTTTGTGGCTGTATCCGGATTATTGTAGATCTCGTTAGTTTATGAACTATCTAGACAGATTATAGAATCTGGGTAAATTGTGAATAGAAACATTTCGAATAGAACAATACGTCCAATCGGTGCACCAGTCTACAATCTATCCATTTTGGGGTGACAGTGACATTGTAAACAAGCCCTTCATTGGTCAGTTTGATGCCAGTATTTACAAAGCTCACGTGAATGCCATAGAGTTACAAATTAGTTCACAATTTATCGAGAGTTTATATTTTTCCTAAAATTACAGAGCTTGCAATAATACGGTGACATTGCTATTATACAGACATGCCTTTGTTCAGAGTTTGAGCGATAACAATACGAAATCATTATATTTTGAGCACATACTCATATCAATTTCATTATCAAAACACCCTTTTATTAATTAAATAAATTGCCTGTTGCATGAACAAGTTAACTCCCCTCAATCAGATGACAATATTTTTCTTTCAGGTCTGTTGGTATCAATGTCACGCAATCATGTTCGATAGGTAGTTATCCTTTTTTTTCTTTTAATTATATTAGAACTCTATTATTAAGGTTACAGTTCATTGGAAAAAGAAACGATGGTGGCGATTATCACGACTTAAAAATAAAATAAAAAAAAGTAAAGATTAAGAGAAAGATAAGTTTTTTTTATTATTCAAAATAGGCTCGCGCTGGACCACTATCTCACCTGATGGTAAGCGATGATGTAGTCGAAGGTGTAACACGCTTGCCTAAAAGTAACCTATTCACTCTTGACTTAAAGACATCGAGGTTATAGCTATCGGGAAACACAGACTCCGGCAGGGATTTCCGCTCCTTAGCTGTACGCATAGTGAAAGTTTTTCTAAAAAGTTTAGTGCGTATGGATGGGATGTCCACCATGTACCGATGGCGCATCGTCGTACATCTTGTAGTCCGATGATGAAACGGGCTAGACGGAATTAGATCATGCAATTGCATCGCATACTCTCCGAAATGTAACCGATAAAAAAATTACAAGCTAGCAACTCGGCAACGATGTTTAGCTTTGACTTGACCAGTGCCTCATTGCCGATGAGCCTCTCAGCCCGTTTTTCGATCGAATCTTGTGCATCAATCTGGTATTTGGCAGATCCGTCCCAGAGATGAGAACAGTGTTCCGTGAAATATCGAACTTGCGCTTGATACAACTTAAGCAGCTGTCTGTTAATTCATAGGTAATATTTCAGAAGGTGACAATATTATAAATTATCAGTTTTATAATCTAAAAATAAGGGGTCAAAAAATAATAACAATAAACGAATCAAAGTCACTAAGGAGTGACTTTGATTCGTTAATTGTTATTATTTTAATGACAGAGTACCTGTGCATATATAGATAATTAATAAAAGTTATGTCAAATACAGCACGTGTCTACAGTTATACACTAATAATAAATAATACAAAGTGACAAAGTTTTGACTTGGATCGTGTTGTGATTATACTGCCGATAAAATAAAATACGTGCCATCTACGAACTATATAAAAATGCTGGAAAAGAATCATAATGAAAACACAAAACAACAAACGATTTGTTTGATAACTGGCGCGAAGTGCAGTTTTTCAATTATCAGATAAGTATACGTCGATGTGTCGTATCGTATCAAATTTGATAAAATACAAATATTATATGTACAAAATTTTACATTGCTAATTAATTAAAAAACAAAACACGATCCGTATTGATATATTCCAGAAAATGCATATAAAAATGGCCTTGAAATTAGCAGCTTAGACGTTGTGCAGACATCTACAATTTAATGAGTATCTGCTTGGTACACTGATTGTATGCCTAATGCAGCAGCGATGGACTAGGAATACATAATAATAGTAGACTATGTACTTATATTATGTAGCAGTGTTACGAAACTTATAATGTGATCTTGACCAATAATATTTTGTTCTGCTAAAGGCAACTGCTAAACTTGACCTTCACAGTTTCTATAATGAGCAATAGTTTTCTGACAAATTCATAATTAACTCGTTTTGTATATAGCTAATAGTTTGGTAAATAATATAAAACTTCTGGTTACTTTAATGATAGATCTGAGATAGAAGATATGGTAGCCAACGTAAACAATCCGCTGCCACGGACGACGACCAACAGAATTTCAAATAGTAACTGTCGTGCCAGTGACAGGGAGAACGCGATACCTCTTCTTCTTCATATACATAGAACATTCAACAAATACTTCAATCATATAGTAATCTTTAGAATTGTGTTGCCCGCAATAATAAAACATTGTTACCAAAAATAACTTAATCTAGAACTACGCATGTCCTATTTGTCTCACTCAACCTCTAAAGTCGTTTCAGGCACGTTTTTCGGGGGCCCAAATATTGGATTAACTGACGAACAAGAATCGTTCAATGGATTTATGAATATAAATCAATTTCGTGTGAAAGGCAACAAAGGATATTAAAACAACAGCTCCTCAATCCTATTAGGAACCCACTTTAAGATTATATCGGCACCGTTCAGAAATTAAAACAAGTACCTACTTCGGTCGTCGCTTCTTATTTCCGTAACTTTGAGTTTCTCTTAAATCCATACCAAGTTTAATATTCAAAGGACTTCTTGAAAATTTTCTATCCACGAAAAAAAGCTTTATCTAAACAGTGAGATTAAAATCACTAGGGTTCGTTTGAGGGACCTCGTTTAAGGCGCTTTGAGGGCGCGCCTCGGGCGAGGCAGGGATGATAAATTGCAACCCGCTTGATGTTTCTGACACTTTTTTTCATACCATGACCTTTTACCGGTCTTTTATTTTGCTTATCATGTGATACGGATGAATAAGTTTGTTAAAGAGCTGACAAATAGCGATGTAGGAGCAGCTGTGTGGAACACAACTTGGGGCTATTGGTTTTTAAAGGATACAAGGTAATTGAAAACCTTTTTTGAAGTCATTTAAAAATTGTTGATCATCGTTATAAAGCCATACGTTGAAATGTTTTGCCTGTGGCATACAAAGAACAGAAAAGACGGCTCTGGAATATAATAAAATAGACATAAAAAATGATATGCAGCGTCCAAATACTGTTTAGACAGTCAACTTCAATAATTGTTTCAACTTAATGTAGTATGCCACAAACAATTTAATCACACCGTCTAATTGAGAACAAATGGTGTAAAATATTAAGCCAATGGTTCCCAAGAAACGGCGAAAGAAAAAGAGGGAAACCTCAGAGAAGCTGAGATGATGACATCAGATAGTTTACTGGCATACCAAGACTGGCCAAAAAAGGCCAGTTATGGCAATGTTTGGAAGAGGCCTTGTCGACTGGAAAACATACAAACTAAATATTACAATATTTTCTTGATAGCTTTGAATCTTGTTACCTCTAAATTCCCTTAAGATATTTGAAAACTCTGTTTTAGTATTTTATCGTTTAATCCTTATTTAAACTTACTGTTGTGCAATTATCCGCATCACTGTTTCCCATTAGGATTGTGAATGCAAGCGTGAAACCCCATATTTCTTACCCTAGTACCTACTCCGATGCCAACCAAGTAAAGAACCATCTTTTATCGTTAGATGATAAAGACAATCATTTTACCACATTTTACTTTACTTAGGTAATGAGCAGTCCATTCTCGATCTGACATAAATTTGTTTAACTAGGTAAACAACTGTACTCACGTGTATTCTATGAGGAGTTAAATTAAAAATCCTCTTACAGCACTATAAACACATACTCAATTATTTTTCTAGAAATATTCACACGAACATCATCCTAAAGAAAATTTTCCTATTAAATCCTTATGGTTTAATAATAAGTAAAGATGTAATAATATCCACACCAGTATCAGCAGCAGTCTATTTATAAATAAACACATGAATCTAAACAAACTCAACCTTGATAATGAAATGGATGTACGAGTAATAAAAACGAATTCCGAAGCTAAAACAAAATAAGATAAGAACGAAGTTGGACTTAAAAAATATTCAGAAACTAAAATTTATAAAGATAAACAAATAATAGTACTTACAACACGACATATTTTTAACACTGCTAAACTGACAGCTGGCCACACTGATGATAGTGGAACAACTAGTCGATGTAAATAAAGTATGCTTACAGAACTTGCTGGATGATAAGTGAGAAATAACGCTGTCTCTTTCCAACTCCTTGAGTATTGTGAATAAGATGTACCGGTTATTATGACCGAATGATTTAACACTATTTGAGTCTTTCATAATATTCATTCTATTGACAACAGTAACATTGAACTTGACTTATGGAGTTTGACAGTAAATTATGCATGTAATTTTTGTGTTGCTATGGATGGAGCTGATTCATTTTTGTTACGTTTCTAAAGATACGTTTTAGATAAATAATTGTATGATGAACAATTATTATTCTCTTTTTGTCTTTTACTCCATGTTTGTTGCTGTTGTGTTGTGCCTGTATCGAATAAATATATTTACATTCTATTAATGACGCTTAATTTTGTTCAGATAGTTTTTGTAACCTAATTTACCTACGCAGCACAGGATGAACTCATATAAATTTTTTTTACTGCAAGGATCATATGACCGGTCAATGATGACGACGCTTGGTGATCTGACTGTGGTGGTTTTCCTTTCTGCTGAAATAATGATGATGATACTTTTAGAACAGGAGATACCTAAGTAGTTCATATAATATGTTATAAAACCTATTGTTTCACCACTTATATGGCAAGCTGCAGCCCACGGCTCCACGCGCGTTATACAGCCTTTATGTTATTCTGATGTATACGCTGTATAATTGTAAATTGACATCAAAATACGTTAAGTACTTTTTGCATGAAAGAGGTTTTAAAAAAATATTGTATTACTTACCACGGATAAAAAAACAACTCGCTGAGCTGAATTTGTGATTTACCAACATATTCAACAAAGTACAATATAATGAACCTAAAAACCCTTTCGATTATAACAAAACCATTTAAGTAAATATAAACACGAATAAATTGGGAGAAAGCGTAGAAATGATGCCTATTCATATGAGTAACGCAAATATAAAGGCTTTGAACGATATTCATGAAAGTAATCTCGATTTAATAAAACATACAATTACTTATTACGATGAAGAAATCAAACAGTTAATATAATGAACTTATGAGGCTTCAGCAATAAAGTGAAAATAAATTCTTAACCCTTGGCATACAAGGTGACAAAAACTCCTCACCCATACAACGCGTGGTAAAATTAACCCCACAAGCAATAGTCTTTACTTTGTGCGTGCATCAAGTAAATCAAGTTCGAATGCGTTTATAAGCTAAGTATATTACTAAGCTTACTAAATAAACACCAAAATGTATCAAATTAAGCATTAATTATAAAAAAAATACTCGTAATTACGTAACCTTTCAGTGAAATCAACAGAAATATTTATTAAGTGGAACACAAATTATATTTTACTTTTATTTAAAAATTAAGCATATTTAGCATTGTTTAAAAAATCACAATTAGGTAGCTGTTTATGATTATTTGGACAATTTTCTTCGTTATCTAAATCTAGTGTTTCAGTACAATTTTCATACACAAAATTTGCATGTTCCTTACATATGACGGCATTACATTTGAAACAACCGTTCACAGTCCTGTTTTTGTTCATTGGACAGAATGAACATCTATGGGACCTTCTTGGTTCCTTTCGTGGTGATCCTAGAACTTCTTCATGCAACGTTTCCTATACTTTTTTACAAAGTCCCTTACAAAGTGGGGTTAAATACACCCCAAAACCACTTTACGCGCATATACACACGTCGTTGGGTTGCGTAGTACAAATCTGACACTGTGACAACGTGGTAGTGTTTAAACTCTAGCTACTGAGCAAATAAACTTATTGGGTTGCGATTTAATATACAACCAATGCGTTTTAAAAGTGTTGGGGTTAAAATAACCCCATCGTGTATGCCGAAGGTTAAGTTTTTAATAAGAAAAGTTTAGAGATTTGTAAAAAATGGTTTGTATTGTTAATGTGAATTACAATTGCTGCTTTAAGACAAAATAGTGGGTTTTTTAGCTTTTAGAATTGAGCTAATCTATCGTGGTAGCTCTGATTCATATGTAAAAGGCATTAAACAATTATCTTTTTACCTGACTGCTGAACGAGGGTAATGTGTTTATCAGTCTATGTATGTATTTTTGTTCCTATGTGGCGTTCTAGAGACCAAACACGTTTGCCGATTTTGTTAATTTGTACGTCAATCGATTCGTCTTAGCCCTGCAAGTGTGGCTGGTTACAATAAAATTGAAAAATGGGGGCTTTTGGGCGCCATATTGTGGGGCCAACTAATCCCATCGGTATCAAAATAAAGGGTTTTAAGAGGTGATTTCAAAAATGTATAACACTTATATGTATAAATGTACCTAATTCGAAATTAAAATTAACTAAAAAGTGTTACTTAAAAAAAATTAAAAAACGCGACATCTTATCAAGCAAGAAAAAAAATCATGCTGTGCAGTCGGAGGATACATCTAGTTTTGGTCAGCCAGCTCGCTAATATGTATACTCAGACTGCTCAGTATGATTTTTTTCTTGTTGACGTCGTTTTTGTTCGCTTTCTAAGCAGTCGGGTTTTTTGTTTTTTTTTTTTTACTTCTACTGCTCTGTCCATTTTTTCCACAAAGGCCTCTAGGAAGCTGCTCCTTAAAATATCTAGTTTTCTGTTTTTTTTTTTCAAGAACAGTATGTAACGACAAAAATTTGTTATTAGATATTCATAAAATACACCTCGGAAAATGTAATAAAAATAAAAATGCTGAAATATAATTTTCTATACTAATAATTGCGTCTCGTTCTGCTAAAACACCGCTTTAAAAAATCATTAAGTAAACCCAAAATAAACTCCTCCAATTAATCTTGTCAAAGTAAAATTAGCTTCGTCAGCCTGCTCCACGGAAGACATCCGAATTCCCTTTTTTATCTCGAACGAAATCATCAAGAAAACCATTAATCAAGATACCTGAGCCAACCATAAGACAAAACGGCAAGACCTGCGAGTAAAATGTGAGCAATAATATCATTCCGAGGGCGTAGCACCGTTAAGAACCTGCAAGGCGACGATATAGCTCCACAAAATAAAATGCTACATGAAGAAATAAGACAGACATATCGTACATACGTGCTCTGTGGTACAAGCGCCTTGCACTCCGCTTCCAATCGCACTTCGAAACACAATACGACTTAAAATACGCTTATTGTCAGTTCAGAATTTTTAAAGTCTTTCACGTAACTTGTATACAAACGTCTATCAATAAACTTAGTAACTAGCGATGCATTTATCTTCGTCTACGCAATAAAAGTTTTCTCCGTCCCGCCTTTCTGTTATGTGAATGCGTATTACTGTCCTGCATAATTCGTCTCAGGCTCGCGTGCTGGTGGAATTCATGTCGGATTGAAATATGTCTGCTTATATTCTTGAACAGAATATGCCACAAAGCTTTGTCCTTATTCTTCCACAATAAATCTGCAGTCTTCTCCTTAATCCTACGCATATTTTCCTCCAGTCTCCTAGCTTTTATTTCCATTTGTATGAGGGAACGGGTCGTATTTGTCAAAAGGCGGTACAGGTATTCTTTTCTTCGCGTTTTCCTTGGCTCCGTTGCGCTCGAATTTATCATAGACTCGTATTCAGTGCTGTCCTCGAGCTCTTGAATTTCGTCCAAACTCGTGATTTGTAATTGCTTATTTTTTGTGCGAAGAAATACGCCGGTGAATAATATTGTGAGCACGAAGCTTAATAGCATGAGGAGTCTGGCATGGTTGTAGAGGGGTTTGGCGATGAAATTCATGTCAATGAGTTGTAGGTAGTCGGTATCATAATAAACACGTCACGTTGCATCGGGATGCATGTTTTGTTTGTGTGCGAGCGTCGGGATTGTGTCGAGCAACAAGTCACGTGGTCGGTCGGCACGGAGCGCGGACGGCGCCCTCTCACGGCGTCGGCGAAAACGGCACTGGCTGGAGTGAAAACACGCCGGTGCGTCGCACCCCACGAATTTCCCAAATGACTTTTCCTCTTGGATGTGGGAAAGGGCGTTTTATTTGGATGTGACAGCTATACTTAAACAGTTTGCGACGCGGGTCGGATCGTGTAATTAAACCGCAATGTTGTATGACAGCGATTAAACTGTCATTTTCGATGTCTGAAAACCGAGAGAGTGAAAATGAAATTGTTTTAGGTATTCGCTATTATTAGGGACAACATTATGAACGTGTATTCGGAAACGTGGAATAATTTCTTGTTCATTTGAAACGCGAATTGTTGGTATAAGTTTTATTTTAACGTTTTGCGGAAACTTTATTGGGGACTATTATCGTGAATAATTGTCGGTTGAAAAAGTTTTTGGCAAAAATTAGACTTTTTGACATTTTTATTGTAAAAGTTTTGAAGTTTATTCTTCAGGACTCAATGTTTCCGAGGCTGAAGGTGCGTAAGTAATGGAGGGTGAACCGCAGAGGTTCACCCACTACAAAATGAAGCAGACATATTTTCACGCCACTATCTCGCTATCGACGAAGATTTACGTCGACCCCAAACGACCCAATACTTATGATCTTCTTTTTTTATGTGCTTTTGCTGCAGGATCATATCACAATTGTACCTTGTATGTAAGAACGTAATTTCACATAAATCCATTAGCAAAGATGCTTTTAGTCTTGTGGTCATCATAGACATTTGTTGAGTCATAATTGTTATCATACTTAACGAATATTTTTTTTACTTTCAACTTTGACCGTGATCCTGTGATTTTTTTAAGATAGCTATGATAATAATTATATTACCTTATTACCTTGGTACTTTGGTGAATAATACGGTCGTATTATTGTATTAAATATTGGCTAATGTAATGTAGGTAACATTTCCAGGGACAATTTAACATTTGAAGAAACAAAAACGTAAACCTGTTTTTGTCAATTTTAAAATTTGTGAAAGGGCTCATAAAATAAAAAGCTACTGAATAAAGGAAAAATACTAAGTAAGTATTGATTTGAATAATCTACCCCTTACAGTAAAATAAAATGTTCCCCCAAGGTAACATTCTTGCAATATCTTTAGTTTTATTGTTCTGAGGGTTCGAAGTTTAAAGCTCCTGTCGATATCTTTGTAACATTGTTTTACTCTAGTTGTAGTATCACATTGTTTGCAGGCGTTTAATACCTTGGCATATAAACCAACTTCGACTTTAACCCTTACATATACGATTTAATATTGATCAACCAGTTTATTTGGCAGTGGCTAGATAGTCATGGTCATTGATGCTTTTTACTTGATTTACCCGTTTTATAAAACAAATGAAAATCTATGTCCAAATGTTATAGTAAACAAAAAAATGACGATCGACATACTTTTCGATTTTAACCTAACCAAAGTTAGACGGGCTACATTTTGACAGAAATCTATTCAAAAACCATTCGAATCGTCATAGCCGGGCAATTATAGCAATTG